>CM076578.1:685027189-685219507 GCA_034641835.2 Pinus albicaulis
CATTAGAGCAGGTGGTTTATTGTGTTGAGCACTCCACAGTTTGGATGGATTGTTCCACTAAGGTTGTTGGGGAACATACTGCTGAAATGGGTTATTCATTGGCTGGGGATGATATGGAGGGTTGTAAAGCCAAGTAGCAGGTGTAGAAAATGATGGAGGAGTGTGGGTGTACTAAGGTTGCATAGGTGCACTCTCATTGTTGTGATAGTAACAGTAAGGTGCACCTTTCATACCTTGTTTATATTTCTGAGGGCGTTGAGGCCTTATCTGGTTGATGAAATAGAGTTTATTTGGCATTTCTTCCCCACCTTGATATACATCCTTAAGTCTGGGTAAGGAGGGACACTTTTATGTGGCATGATTCTCCTGACAGACTAAGCAAACCTCCATGACATTCAGTGGACATTCATTTCTTGGGTGCTTTTGGGTACATCTAGGAAAAAATATGGCCAAGGCTATAGATGCTTCCTCTTGCTTCCTTTTGACCTACATTGTGTCCATTTTCAAAGCAATGGTGTGCAGCATGTCACTTTTAAACTCCTCTAGCATGCTTCCAATCTCATGTTTTATGGATTTGGAAGAGGAAGGGGTATTAGATGTGTTTTAGCCAACTTTTCCCATCTTCCTACATGCTCTAGAATGGTTTTGGAAGACAGTTTTGATTATTTCATAAGGCAGTTGATATATATCTCCTCCTGATACCATATAAAAAATTTCAATCATCTCTTCTCTAATCCCTCGAAGAAGTACACCTTTAAGTGATGCAATATCAAGAGTATAGTTGGCTCTCTTATAGTTTAATTGAAACCTCACTTCATAATCCTCTAGGAATTATTGAGGCCCTATAGTCATCCTAAATATCGCATCCTTAGCTTCCTTCGACCTACAGTAGTCTCTGTAATTTTTTTTGAAGGTCTCTTACACCTGTTCCCATGTGGTCATGATGTCCCCAGACAGACCTATGAACCCATGCAACGATGCATCCTTAAGGTGGATGGGAATAGCTTCAACTTCTAATCATTAGAGGTATAGTCATAAGTCCTACATACAACTTAAAATTCAAACATGAATATGTCAGGATCCTCAGAGGTAAGTCCATGGACATGTGGAAGAGCTGAGGGGCTAATTTTTTTCATCTTAGTTTCCCCATCTCCCTCTCTTATGGGAAAGGCTCTATAGATCCCAACCATGGTTAAGATAGGTGAAGTAGGTCTCTCAGTTGGGCCAAGGTCTTGTTCTTCTTCCCCAATAGGTTCCTCAGAGTATTCAAAAGGATCTCCTATAGGAAGTTCAATCTCACTGCCACTGAAGAAGAGTGAAGGGTGGCTAGGAGGTGATGTGAGGGTTTTACGTAAGATTTTTCTTTGAGTATTCATACTCTTACAAGGAATAAAAATTAGAATTTTATTTTTATTTTTTCTCAATATTTCTGAAATGACATGAAAATAAAGGAAATCATAAAATAATTCTAAAAAAAAATCAAAGAATCTATTAGACACCTGCCGGGCAACGACGCCAAAAAGTGGTGCACGTTGTTATTCCACCAAAAGTGTTGCAACTCCCAGGGGCTGCCATACTTTACTTTATCAACCTAGGGTTGGTAAAAACTTGGAGGTGATAGTGATATATACACACAACAAATTCATTTTTCTCATGTCATCCTCTTCTGCTTTATGAAAGGGAGCTATTTCTTAAACTATGACCATAAATGGAAATTAAATTGCTGGAAGGAAATGGAAGAAAGGAAACTAAATTAAATTTCAAAAAGGAAATGACGAAAATGAAACTAATAAAATTTTCAGAAAGGAAATGATGGAAATGAAACTAATTTTATTCATAGAAAGGAAATGTCAGAAAAAATAATAATTTAATTTGTAAAAAGGAAATGGTCAAAGGGAAACTAATTTAAATTGCATTAAACCTGGCCAATTGGCTAAACACACCCTACTCTATCTATCATGCTCTTATCTATTTATCTATTCATGAAATAATTCTAATTTGAAGAGTTATTGCTTGCACTTTGGTGAAGAAATGGGTAAAGGTGCTAATGGAGGGCTTAACCACATGAAACAAGGCTTAGGGGAGTGAAAAAGGGGTTTAAAACTTTATTAAAACTTTTAACTGTCACGTCTCCCATACACAACCTCTTATCCACATAAAATTAACTCAGATATACTCTACTTTATGCAACTGATACCATTTAAAAAAAATTTGTTGAATCAATTACAAATTCATACTTTTATCTGGTATTTAATTTCTCTTTTGGTAATTATAGACAGTCAGGCGATTATACGAATTCCCATGATTTTTTTTTTTTTTTTTTGACCTCAATTTTTATCCATCAATCTAGTCGACTTATATATATATACACATACTGGTTTATATTTCTCAGGTCAGTTCTTCAGAGTTTTGTCCAACTCTAACTGATCAATATGCCCTTCCTCTAAATTTCCAGTTTGCAAGCTTTATAGACCTTCCAGCATCCATAATTATAAAGTTTCAGCATCTATGTATAGATGTATACATCCACATATACATCTATCTATATTCAGTTAACCTTCTTTGCTTCAACTACCTTTTCAGCAGTTTATATTGAAGGTGGATAGATGCTCTTTTCCCAGTGTTTAATTATGCTTACAATCTTCCCTCACACACTAAGGTAGATTTTCAATAAGACTCTTCCCTTATATTATTGTTACAAATATTCAGCATATTTGAAATTCTGGTGCATATTAAACTCTTCCATTGGGAAGATAGGATATAGATCATCTTTCTTCAATCAAATGGAAGTAATGAAACCGAAATTGATATATTAGACTCCCTAATTTCAGATCCTCATACTTAGTTAGGATTTAACTTCCGGTTTCATATATTTAAACTTCCATGTAATAGAACAATTTAAATTCTTACTTCTACCCTTCTTGCCATTGTAGTACAGCTGTTATACTGAAATCAATACCTCTATCACAAGTTTAGTTGTTTTCCTACTTGCTGTTCTTTGCTACAGTTTTATTAAATGTTCTGTTTATACAACACATCAACTAAGTTTTCATTTAAAAGACAACAAGCTACATATGTACATTTGTTATTAGATTAGACATTCAGATGATCTATCATCTCTAACTTTATTAATACAGGGTACTTATCCCTAGAACCCAACCTTTGGTCCCTGCTATTAACATACTAGATTTTTAGCTATTAGATCTAGTTTGCAGTTGCATGAGGTACTGAACAAACAGTAAATCTAAAATTTGCATAATAAATCATAACATAATAGTTCATATAACCTTAATATACTTAATACAAACTGAAATTAATTTCCAAAATTATGCATGCATACCGATACTATGACCAGTCCTCCCATCCTTAGAGTTCTTCTATCTCCTGAACTCACCCCCGAGCTGAGATCCTCCAAGTACAGACCAACCTCAATCTGTTCTGGAGCAGCTTATTTAAGCTATGCTATCCCTAAAGCCTGTTTCCAATTCTGCATCCAGAATTTCAGGATGCTTTTATTCCTGTTTGCCTAGGCTTCCCTTATTTAGGGACATTAAAGCTGCTTTCTGCTTTTCTGGCTTTTCCAGCTTTTTACCTCTTCCCAACTACTTTCCTCATCATTGGGGAATTTAGATTTTTCCTCAAAAATCTAAATTAGAAATAATTTCTTTGAAGGATTTCTGAAATATTTTGGGGAAAGTCTTTACCTTTTCCATAACCTCATGGATTAGGCATGTGATCTCAATAATCTCATTTGGTCATAGTGCAAAACAAAATAATTTATTTATTTTTAATAAATAATTAACTACATCCACACAATAATTATCCATTGGGGTCCACTCCCCTTTGGATTTATGTTCAAATGTGTAATTTGAAAAGCATAGAACTTGGGGGTGTCACATATTCCCCCTCTGAAAAAAAAACACCGTCCTCGGTGTTAACAACTATCTACTATAGTTCATTTTGAAAATAAATATGAATGCTTTTCCATCATCTCAGCTTCTCTTTTCCATGTAGCTTCTTCAGCAGTAAAGTGCTCCCACTGCACCTTTACTCTAGCTACTATCAATTTCTTCCCACTCCAAGATTTGAAGCCGCTCTAGAAGGAATTCCACTTCTGGTTTTACCTGGATCACATTCCAATCAATAATGTGAGAAGCATCCTGTAAATTTTTTTTTTTCAACGAGGAGACATGAAACACATCATGAAATTTAATATGCAAGGGTAAGGCCAGTTTATAAGCCATTAGTTCCCCCCTTTCCAACACCTTCCTCGGTGTTACACTTTAACGTTGATTTTTCAACTTTGACGAAGATTTCTTCTTCGTCCTTGCTCAGTTCTCGCAGAGTACTCTCCTGCTTCCCCTCTATTTACTGATGCCTTATGTAGTGGATTTTCTTCCTACTTCTTTGCAAGAATTCTGTCTGGAAAATCTTTTATTACGTTTTCTCTGTCCACAATTCATACCAGTTTATGTAAGTAATATCAGGTACATATAATTGATAATCCACAACAACATTCTGAATTTCAATAATTTCAAAAAAATTCAGTTATTAGTCAAATTGTTCAGGTTCATAATAGTTTAGTGCATTTTTAATACACTACTTATCCTTTCTTGTTTTTCAGTGACATTTCCTCCTCATGCAACTTGGTCCAGTTTAGTTTTTCTCCATTTTTTTTTTGGTGATTTATCTGCACTTATCTTCACCTTTTTCTTTCTCCTTGTTTCCGGAATGTACAATTTCCTGTTACACACTTGGCTAAACAATTTTTTTTTGAAACTTTTCATTAGTACTCATAAGTGAAAGAAAACAACTGTATCATATGCATGGTTATGCTTACCCTTTCTCAGTTCATAGCTGTACTTCCAGTACTTTCTCATTGTTTTCTTTTGTTAGCCAATCAATTTAATTAGTAATAACTAGACTCGTTAATAATTTCTATAATTCAATTCTTACTTCATGCATGAAAATTTTTTCCTCTAACCTCTTTTATGAATTGTATCCACTAGCTCAAAACTTACATGAATAAATTTGGATCTGATGGGTTTCCCCATACCCAAGTCCAAATACAGCTCATTTTCCTTTCTCCCGGTTTGTAGCTGTATGATTTCACATTATTACCTGGTCCTTGAATTTAAGACTCAGGGAAGCTCCATTAGATTCTTATCCATGCATGATAATTTTCATAATTATTTTCCCTTAGCTTAAAAAAACAATTTTTAGGTTTTCAATTCTACCTTAGCTAACTCACCAAGGAGATTTTTGATTTGATTTATCCCTTCATTCGTTCATTCAATGTAATGAGTCCACATTACACTATTTAATATGAAATAGTCCACAATTATTAAATCAATTAATTATTAAATCAACTATTTAAACTGTATTTATAATTCGTATTTAAATTTACCACTTCATTATTTTACATGTATATGAACTAAAATATGCTCATTACAAAATACTTTAGTCATGACTTGGAAGTCATCCTGGTAACTTTTACCAGTTACCCGCATCCAATTTTTCCTTGTCATACTATATTTTTAACATTTAATCTACCACAATCATGTTTATTACTCCTTTAACCATAATTAGAGTAATAATATTCCAGTCCTATGGTAACATATTTCCTTCCACTTTTCATGTAAACTTTTAAGGTGAATTCACTTTTAACATTCCCTAGTAAATCTTAGTAAATCTTTAATCCCGTAGGTATAAAGTTTGAAATTTATTTACCTCAATACATTATCATGTAGAAAAATATTATATTCATACAACTCCACAAAATTTACTTTTATAACTTATATCAAAATCACCCATTTTTTTAACATATGATGTTAATGGTAGATTTGCACAGCATAATTGCCTTATGTCCTACGTACCTCACTTCATAATTTTGTTCCTTCATTTACTAACATTGTAATTTCCACTTCAACCTTATGGTCGTAATTGAGCCATACATTTCATTTACTTTCGAGTTTTTAGGATTCCTTAATTTAACTTTTAACAAAATCCTTACTTCTCTTAAGTATTTTATACATGCTATTATATAGTTTTGTGGTACTTCCTATAATAGACAGTATAATTGTAGTGTCCCTCCACTTACAATTTTTTTTTTTTTTTCATAAAAAATTTCATTTGGGCAAAGGATTTAGTAATTCACATATAACGTGCATTGAAGTACTATTCCCTTTCCAAAAAAAAATCATACATGAATTCGACATTTCTTTAATTAACTTCACTTCTATTTGACATACCATATTCTCACCTTATTGCCAAATATAATTTACTATATGGTCTACTATATATATATCTCAACCTTCACTTTTCCAACCATACTTTGCACGTCGCCCTAGCCACCTCATTACTATTGAACATATAATAAATACTCCAATTTTATGAACATATAGTAAACACATTTAATAATATATAAATTTTATGGTCCACTTTTATGACATATAACCATTATTCGAATTTTCACTCCATTTAATCGTTGGTTGTAATGGATACAAGCCATAATGCCTACCATCCAATTTAGCCGTTTTATATTCAGTTCCATAATTCCACTTTTCTTAAAATGGTTTCCCTATCCACTTTCGAGATTTGACACGCTGTGGTAACTTGATTTCAAGGGATTTATGAATTGACCCCTCAAGATTTGGAAGTACACTCTTAAATTATCATATGTGTAGACAGTTGTGTGTTTTACTTAGTTATACCCGCCATATGCATACTTTAATATTTTGTGGTCGACTCCATAGCACTGTTGGGGTTTGGAATCATTACGAGAATTACCTCATGAGTACTTTGTCTTACCAAGTTAGGTTTGTTTCACGCCTTCTATTAAATTGCAGTGCCATTAATTTACGTTGTAACCGTGTCTATGATGATAACTCATGCGCTGTGATTTTTTTTTTTGTTCACAATTAGAGCCATACCGATGCAACGAGTCATCAATCTATATCAAATTTTTGGTACCCTCCTGGAAAATTGAGATCAGATAATAAATTTATGACAGTGACATAGCATTCATGCTAAATTTAAGGTAAACCCTTCAAAGACCAATGGACTTACGTCGTGATAAAGATCAATGACTAGTTAAGCCAAGAGTATAAATGAATATCTCAAAGGTTGATTTCATAAGGGTAATATCCATTGCATTGTTACAGCCGTGGAGGTGGTTTCCACATATATTAGTTAAAACATTTTTAAAATCTGCATTTCTATAAACCCTAGTTCCAAGTCATTTACAAAGGTTTTTAACCTTAGTGGAACGTTGGGGCATGTTTTTTTTTTTTTTATAACGTTTTGCCATTGTTCCATGAAGTATTAACACTTGGTGGCATTATAGCCTTGATCAAAGGGTTATACAGCACGCATGTTATAATGTAATATATTCTGTTATTGAGACAATATTATGATTTAATTGTTCAACTGTAGTCTTTCATACTACTCCAACTCGCTTATGTCATCTAGCCTTTTAATGAAACGTTGTACTATGATATTTATTTATTTTTATATCGAAATACTTCTTGGTTACCCCGGTTACCAATTTTCTCTGTTTTCGATAAGATTCATTGGAATTTTGCTGGCACGAATTAAGATTTTTATTAATGTGTTGTACTCGTCTTTTAAATGTCATCAGTGGTGAACCTGCCACTGCTGGCTACCTCCATTTTCTATTCCAAATGAAACACGGTTTCTGCAGATCTCGCCACCTGTAAGGCGATGATCTTTTAGGGTTTGACATATACAATTGGTCTTCCAATAAAATGTTATACAGTTCCCTTCTATTCGGAATTCTGATTTTCTTGATATTGCTTTTCTTTCTCCAGAAGACATCTCGACTAATGCGTTCATAGCTTTACCTCGGTGGTCATGGTTTTTCACCAGGTAGATGAGAATCATTTTTCAAATTACAAGTGAAATTCAGTTTTTTTATTTGATTCCTATGGAATCCGTTTCTAGTTCTTTTTATGGAACACATTTCAATCGATTTCATTAGCTGATCTATTGCAATTATATTTTATTTTACAGCGCTCTCTCCTTGCAACGCCGCATTTAATTCTCAGAGTTTATGTGCATAGGTCTATTTGGCTTAATGCCTCTCATCCCAAATACTATTCGTTCAATTTGATATACTCGGCATTTGGTTTCTATTTTTGTAGATAGGGTCTTCATGAAATCGTATTCGAATGTTATGACTCATCCATCATTCGCTTCATTGGTATTTTATAAGTATTTTAACCTCTCTTTCCCAGGTTGGGTTCAATATACATAAATTTTTTTCTTTCCTCGATTTAAATGATTATCATATACCCATGAATACATCACGAGTACTCTTCAGGTATATGATATATTCACTTTATATACGCATGTCCTCTCTCGTATGCATATATTCACTGCATATATGCTTGCACTCCCTAAGACTAATGGGCACCGCTTTTATTTATTTACTTGCAGATATATTGTGTAGCTGGAGCTGATGTAACGCTGGAAATAGTCGACGTCGCGGCGATTCTACCACTAGCTGCTAGAGAGGCTGTCTTTTTACGACTTTCAGAGTGTGGCCATGGCCGAGCGCAGCCACGGCGGCAAGGTTGCATTCGGGCTGGCCCTGGGTCGAGCCTCGCACATGACAGAATTTAAAAATTCTCGGCCTGGTGGGCGTTGAGCCAGTGGATGGTCTGGCCCATGGCGTGCCGACTCAGCATCGGATTCTCACTTTTAAACCTCATTCCTTTAGCTCCGACATCCGGGTCAAGCCTGGGTTTGGTAAAGAGAACCTTCTGTTCCCTGCCTGTGCTCCACCATTTGTTTGTAGGTTGGATTCTATCGCAGAAGCATCTAGAAGATTTTTCTCATGTTTGGTTGTTGCCTGTTTCATTGACGACAGCTCGACTCAAATCATTTGGAATACTTGTAACTCGTGGCTTTATCGGATTGCTTACCCCACAGATGCGTGGACGGTGTAGGCAGCTAGCCTTCCTATGACCATATAATTCTTATCATCCATGTCAGAGATATTTTTGGTAACAACTTGGATTTTTTTTGGCAACAACCATTTTTCGAATAGTTCCTCTTAACAAATGTGAATTATACTAATACAATATTGGAAGCGATTTAGATAAATATGAAATGTCTAGAACTTTCCTTTCCACGAGATTGTTTTTTTTTTTTCTAAGACCCCGGTGCCGCTCTAAGATTTCTATGATTTGATGTCATTCTTTTTCTTTACTCTACACGGCAGAGGTTTCGAACTCGATACCTCTCAAAGATGCCATGGTTACCTTATTCTTGTATTTCTCGGCGCTGGCTTATCATTTTGTGGCGTCGAATTACAAGCATATGGATTTTTTTCCATATAGCTTCTTTTATATGTTACTTGTAATTATTTCATTTTCCAATTATGTTTAATAAAAATACAATGGCCAATGTGAGTCATTCAGATTCACATTCTAGTTTCTGCACCATAACTATAAATTTTGGGGTTACAGTTCTAAAGTGGAGTTTTAGATGCTATTTGACATTGTATCCTGGCATTGACTCACATAACAGTTTGTATCAATCCAGAATAATTCACTGCAACATAAGCAAGGAATTTACAACAATTATATAAGATCTATAATGGTCCACTGCCATTCAATTCTTTTTCCTTTTTTTTTGTTTTAAAAAGGTTCTAACTGCATATCATTCCTTTGTTTTACTTTACAGTGAGGAAAACATAAAAATTAGCATAACCCAAATGATGGTTTGGTTTTCCTTAGTTGATATATATGATGGGCATGCTATGAGAATATTGATCTCAAACAACCCCAAAATTGCAAAATACAATTTCCTCATTTTTTATTTTTTTTAAAGAACCCTCGTGCATAGAAGAGCTTTCTTCTATGGTCTCAAACTTCATGAAACAAGACCAAATAGTCAGATTGGAATCATGACTATCTAGCTAGACGAAACAAAAGCACACAAAACAAAAGCACACAAGCACGGAAGGTTTCATTAGAGAACAAAAAATCAGGTCAGGTGACTCAAAGGAATCATTATCAAGAGATTCCAACGCTATCTTTTCATTATAGCATAATATTCATAAAATTTATAATAGCTTATTGTTTCTCTGTGAGCACATAGCTTGCCCACTTTTCTTAACTTGGGCTCTGATATCATTTGTCACGTCTCCCATACCCAGCTTCTTATATACATAACATTAACTCAAATATACTCTACTTTATGCAACTGATACCATTCAAACATTTTCTGTTGCATCAATTACAAATTCATACTTTTATCTGGTATTTAATTTCTCTTTGGTAATTATAGACAGTCAAGCGATTATACGAATTCCCATGAGAATTTTTTTTTTTGCTTGACCTCAATTTTTATCCGTCAATCTAGTTGACTTATATATATATATACATACTGGTTTATATTTCTCAAGTCAGTTCTTCAGAATTTTGTCCAACTCTAACTGATCAATATGCCCTTCCTCTAACTTTCCAGTTTGCAAGCTTTATAGACCTTCCAGCATCCATAATTATAAAGTTTCAGCATCTGTGTATAAATGTATACATCCACATATACATCTATCTATATTCAGTTAACCTTTTTTGCTTCAACTACCTTTTCAGCAGTTTATATTGAAGGTGGATAGATGCTCTTTTTCCAGTGTTTAATTATGCTTACAATCTTCCCTCACACACATAGGTAGATTTTCAATAGGACTCTTCCCTTATATTATTGTTACAAATATTCAGCATATTTGAAATTCTGGTGCATATTAAACTCTTCCATTGGGAAGATAGGATATAGATCATCTTTCTTCAATCAAATGGAAGTAATGAAAGTGAGAAATTGGATATATTAGACTCCCTATTTTCAGATCTCGTACTTGGTTAGGATTAACTTCTAGTTCTGTTATTTCATATAATAGAACAATTTAAATTCTTACTTCTACCCTTCTTTCCATTTACTTCAATCCTGAAAATTTGTTATCATGAAGTCATATATCTATCTAGTTAGTTTTTTTCTCTTGTACATTCTTTACTGAGTTTCTTGTCAAATATTGTTTCATACAGCTTCATAACTAGTTTTAAACAAAGACCATAGATACATGTACATTGTTGTTAATTGAACATTCGGATGATATATAATATATCATCTCTAACAATTCATCTAGGTACTTATCCCTAGAACCCAACCTTTGGTCCCTGCTATTAACATACTAGATTTTTAGCTATTAGATCTAGTTTGCAGTTGCATGAGGTAATGAACAAACAATCAATCTAAAATTTGCATAAGAAATCATAACATAACAGTTCATATAACCTTAATATACTTAATACAAACTGATATTAATTTCCAAAATTATGCATGCATACCGATACTATGACCAATCCTCCCATCCTTAGAGTTCTTCTATCTCCTGAACTCACCCCCGAGCTGAGATCCTCCAAGTACATACCAACCTCAATCTGTTCTGGAGCAGCTTATTTAAGCTATGCTCTCCCCAAAGCCTATTTCCAATTCTGCATCCAGAATTTCAGGATGCTTTTATTCCTGTTTTCCTAGGCTTCCCTTATTTAGGGACCTTAAAGCTGCTTTCTCCTTTTCCGGCTTTTCCAGCTTTTTACCTCTTCCCAACTACTTTCCTCATCATTGGGGAATTTAGATTTTTCCCCAAAAATCTAAATTAGAAATAATTTCTTTCAAGGATTTTTGAAAGATTTTGGGGAAAGTCTTTACCTTTTCCATAACCTCATGGATTAGGCATGTGATCTCAATAATCTCATTTGGTCATAGTGCATACAAAATAATTTATTTATTTTTCATAAATAATTAACTACATCCACACAATAATTATCCATTGGGATCCACTCCCCTTTGGATTTATGTTCAAATGTCTAATTTGAAAAGCATAGAACTTGGGGGTGTTACATTAACATCGCAAAAATTATTTGGAGTGGGAGGCTTTGAAAAGTTCGATGGTGGAATTGTGATGGAGGGACGGAAGTGAGATATGTGATATGAAATATCGCAATATCGCAACATTGGCGGAGAAGCAACAATGCACTGGGGAGGAAAGTGCGAAGTGTGAAATGCGATATGGCTGAAATTGTGAAATGTGAAATGTGATGGGTGACATGGTAGCAGAGTATGGTAATATCGCAATTTGGTTTCGGAGGCAAAACGTATTAACGGAAACCAATAGAAAATGTGATTTGCGATTTTCGGCAAGTCTTTAAAGGAAAAAGGGAAAAGGTTACAAAATGCGATGGGTGACATGGCAACGGAGTACGGTAATATCGGAATTGGGGTTCAGAGGTAGAAAGTATTAATGGAAACCAATAGAAAATGTGATTTGCAATGGAGCGAAGTACAGTAGCGGGAATTACGAGGAGCAAGGGCATAGGTTTAATTCTAATGCATTTGTAAGATTTTTTCAAAATGAGAAGGGCAGCGCTGCAAAAAAAATGAAAAGGAGGGAATGGAGGGCATAACATCAGTGCTCAGGTTGTGAAGACAGAGATGGAAAATGAAGTGGGAAGGCACCAAAAAGCTGCTCTATGGCTTTAACACTAATTCCTGCAATCAACCCTGCTAACTTATGCACAAAGAAAAGAAAAATGCATGAAAATACAGTACAAAAGGAAGTATGAAAATGGTAATGCAACTCTACTCTAATCTCAGAAATAGTGAATAGAAATCAGTTTTTGGGTCTATGGGAAAGTTCATCCTCCTCAAGTTCTATTGACAGAGATGAGAAGGGAGGTATTCATCCACAACTTTTATATTTTTCTGCTCTCCTCTATTACTCCTAAATAAATGAAACCTACAATAACACACTGAAAGAAAAAAATAAGGAGCGATGAAACTATCTGAAGCAGAACTAACTGAGTGGAAAAAAGAAAAGAACAAGTACAACAGAGAGGCAAAGGCACATGGATTGGGCTCTAACCCACGTGCCTAGCTCTCTGAAACTTCAATCAATAAAATGAAATAAGTCTACTCATTTCATGAAAGAATAGTCTCATACATTTCTCATAGTTTAATCTATGAGAACAATAATAAAAAAGTAAATAGCTTGGAGCAAAGTTCCCAAAGGAATCGAATACTTCCTAGCTCTAGCTCTACTCAACTACCAATAGCTCCACTGAAAATATTTATTGAGTCCACTTGACTCCAAGTAAACATATATTGAGTGCACTTTCTTCTTTGAGTTGCTTGGCGACGTCTGGAATCAAAATTGTAGGAGAGAATCCTTGGGGATCCTTTGGGTTCCTTCGAGAGTTAAGGAGGGTGGACAATCCTCCTATAATTTCTCCTCGTTCTCTCCTTCAATTCTTTATAATAAAATCTTCAAAAATAATTCCAAATACTCATGATTTTATGCACTCAACCTCATATTAGGCACTGAGAGTATGTTAGCCTTAATCACCACCTATACTAGCATCATAAAACCAAATAACAAGAAAAATGAAAGAAAAAGAGATTTAAGAAGGAGAAAAGGTGACCATTAACCCCTCCAAATATGTATAATGATGGAGCTCATCAATAAGAACCAACACCAATATCACTTGGAGGGACTCTCACATTTTTTCTCTAATTCAGTACGACCAAATCCAATACTAATTACCAGTCATTTACAATACTAGAATTCATAAAATATGTATGGAAAAAACTATTTTATAATATCAATAAATACAACCTTATCGATATGTTTGTAACTAGTTGTGATAACATCATTGCATGTGAATTTACTAAATGCATATTCATAGTAGTACTTGGAATTGATTATCTTTTCTATGGTAAAACCTATTCTATAATGTCAAAAAATACAACCTTATCGATATGTTTGTAACTAGTTGTGATAACATCATTGCATGTGAATTTACTAAATGCATATTAATAGTTGTATTTTGGAATTGATTATTTTTTTCTTTTCTAAGTGTGAATACCAAATCCTTTCTACACTTCATACTTTACCTTCTATTATTTTCTTGATTACGAGATATAATATGTCATAAACACAAATATTGATTTTTATAAAAACGATTACAATATGCACCAATAACATTGATAAATGAGATTTGATATTGTATATAGCTTTCATCTTTGTGCAGTTGCCCCCTGCATTAAAATTGTATTTAAGTAGGTGTTCAAAAGAAAAATACAAAGTCCAAATGACTTAGCACATACACAGATATTTTCACTTAAGATAAAAAGAGAATAAACTTAAGGTTAATTAATAATAACATTCCAATACTCCATAAGCTCTTATGTAGATTTTCTATTGTGTGGAGAAACATCGAAATGAAATTTATGTTAGGGAATAGTTTATCTTCCTTTTTTCACACACCATTCTTCTGCACATATTTATTATATTAACAATTATTTTATAACAACATTTAATCTAATGACTATTTTATCTCGTGTAAGTTATAAGAAGGTATATTTATTTTTCCCACATTACCTTATGACCTAGGTTTCCTTCAAAGAGAGCATTTGTAGAGTAAAAATGCACATGCGGATTTATTTTGTTGTGTCCACCAAATAACTTCATTGAATATCGGAGTATCTATTAAAAATGATTGTGCATATCCAAACAAAAAAAATACAACTTTCTTTACGAGCATGCTTTTATGTCAATAAAAAGTTTAATAATTATAATAATTAAATGTGCATCATCGCATTGGACTCATAATTATTTTATTTAGTACATCCCTGCTATTTACTACACCACATTAAGCATTTCCAATGTAAGAAAACAAATAATCTTCAAATTTCGAGATTGATTTTACCCTCTACCACTAACGTTCTCTTTGAAAATTTCATTGTCTATTTATTGAAAGTGTTAAACATGTCCATAAATATATCAATAAATTATGAATCTCATAACAACTAAGAAAAAATGAAGCCAAATTTTCTGACATTTCACTCTCAATCGGGATAAATGTCTTTATAATATTTTTCATAAATTGTGTCAAAATGTATACGTAGCCAACTGTAATGGATTATGACAATTAGATTTGTATAGTGATCTTGAAAATCATATATCAAAGTGTTAGTAAATCAATTATTCTTTACCATTTTTCCGATTATCATATCAAAATAAATCAAATCATTAGAGATGTAGTTATGGGGACATATTGAGTAACTAAATTAATTAGTCATAGAAATAACTAAAGATGTTTATGCATAATATCTAGTTATGACTTCTTATAGTTATAGTTGACAATTTTAAAGCTAATTGAAATAATTGTCATAAGTTTTTTTATTGTAGCATATGTTCATTTATCCATTTCGAAAACATGTACCACAGGTTGTGCAAGGATTTCAACTTAAAATAATGAATACAAGAAATCATTAACATATTTTTGGAAATTTAAGCCAAAAAATACACATGGAAATTCTTTCAAAATGCATTGCTAATAGACAACCACCTTATATGGTATCAAAAATTTCTATTTGTATGCCAGGTATTTTAATGATATTAAATGAATAAAAAATTCTGGAATAACTGGAAAAATTGGTTTTTTATTATTAATGCTTTGTTATTTTAAACTTCTAAGTATGTGGTAGTTTCCACGGGAAGAATAGCAACAACTAAATTGTGAAACTACTAGAGATTGAAAATAAGTATAAGTAGCAGATAAACTAAGCAAGCTATTTTCACTTATACAATGAACCAATGGGTATTTTAATTTGCTAGCTCAAAAGAAGAGAAACATAGACATTTGCACTAGAAGATACTTGGTATCATCTCTTTACGGATTCAATATCATTCAAGATTTAATTTTGTAAATTGCTCAAGCTATTTGCAAATTTTATCTACACCATATTTATTTTTCTACGTAATTTTCTACGGATGTGTATTTGCTAATTTTACAGTGTATGAAAGATAGTAACCTTAGAAAATGTTTTAGCACATGCAGTAATAAATGCATTGTATCAATTTATTATTGGTTTTTTTTTTTTTTACTATATAATTTTCATCTAATTTGTTCTAGTAACCTCAATTGCATCCGAACAAAGAACCAATGCGATTTTTTCATGTCATAATGTGTAAGAAAATATTTCACATAGTTTAAAATATGTTTAGAGAACACATGGTTTATGGAATTTGTAGAAAATAAAGTATTCATTATGGAAAATTGATGTCCAAAGAGTAGCTAAAGAAATATAGAAATAAAAATTGCTAAGTGTAGCACAATAATATTCACCTTCTACAAATGTTACCTATGAAGCGTCATTCACTATTCTACGAAATAGAAAAAATCTTGGTTCTCTAAAACTGGTTAAGAGTGCACCAACAAAAAAAATTGACGGTTGAAAAGGCTAATGTTGAAAATAAAATATTATTGATAAGAAATGGGTGGATATTGATATGTCTAGAATTGACTTGATGGGGATGATAGTATTGCAAAAATATTCCAATGGTTCAATTACTCAAAATGTTATCAATGTGATTGGAGAAAATCAACTTATGAAAAACAAATTACAACAACTGCTACACCTTGGAAAGCCAGTACCTCAGTTGATGATGCTATTGTCAAATTCTACTTCTTCAAAGTAGCAACCATTTAATATGGTTGTGAATTTTATTAATGCAGTGAAGGCATATATCCTTGACAACATATGTTAAATATTAGAAATGATTGATGTTGCATACCAAGCAGTTTTCTCATATATCCTTGACAACATATGCTAAATATTAGAAATTATTGATGTTGCATACCAAACAGTTTTAGATTTAACGTGCTTGAGAGGGAGATTGACGATATTTATTATCTTGATCAATAGTAATATTATAGAAGATAAGAAATTTTTTGCTAATGAACAAAATACTTTTACGTAGAGGCTATAAATATTGGCTTCTTTTGTAAAGAAAAATAAAAAAACTACGAGATACTGAACTAGTGAAACAATTGGAAGTTAGATGGGCGAAAAGGGTAATTGTACTAGAGAATATCAATTCCTCTTATAGTGATCTATGCAAAAGGAGATGCAATTCTTATATAAGGGTAATGCATATTATAAAAGGCTTAGTCAGTCTTTGTATGCCATATAATTCTCTATTAATTTACATCGGACGAGAAAAAATAGAAAATGGCAGCGGACTTGATAGCATTACTGATTTTAATAAAGAAACTATTGACACATGGCTTATTAATTTTTTACAAGGCAAATAAATAGAACAGTACCTATTTTTTTGAGCTGCAAGAAAAAGCTAGGGAAATTGAAAAAGATATTTTCGCGAAAAAAAAAGTGAAAATTGAAAGAGTGAACAAATATTAGAAAACTCAAATAAGCAGCAGAACACAACTAGGATTGTTTAACTAATCAGAAAAATATATAAAGTCAAGAATCTAACTCAACTACATGACAACTTCTCGGACTACACATGAATTTTAAAAAACATTTCTTTTAATAAAAAACATTCCATAGCTTAACTCTTTTCACCATATGCATGAGGTACATTAAAAAATATGGTTCATAAAAAATAGAATAAAATTTGCACATATTTTGGAATAATATAATCTGGCTGACAATCAACTAAACCAACGAACAATACACAGACATACAGTAACCATTGTCGCTCCGCAGCGAGTCTCCACAAGACTTCAAAGAGTGTTTTTCTCTCAACCTAGCAACAACTTCAACCGGCTCTCGTTGGTATTCCTCGACGCTCTGCAAAGCAATTACAAACCATAGATTATGCAATGCACTCCTCAACAATGCACTCCTCAAATCATTCAACTGCTCAATCTTCCATGATCGTCTATTGTGCAAAAAACAGAGTTTGCGAGCAACTATAAATACTACACCGGGATTCTCCCTTCAAAACATATTCGAGCTAACTAATTTGACTCACCACGCAGTCAAACGACGGCCTTTTCCAACAGTTCGAACAGGTGCGCAATCTCAGCTGATTTCAAAGAGCTGATTTAATGGAAAGTGGCTTCTCGCAAACAAAAATCTATTCAAATATAGCATATCACTCTTGCCAAAAACGTTCAACAACTTATTTCACATTTGATTCAACACCACCAATTGGAATATTATAATTTCATATGCAATTCAATTAAGCAACTTAACGAGCAACTCGCACTATTTCCGCAAATTTATAGGCATAATTTTCAACCTTAGTTGCACTGTCTTTAACAAAAAAAACTACAGTTGCGTAAACACTCTTCTCTTCTACCTTCACCTTCATAACACAACAATGAACAATAATTGTAATACGCTCTATTCATGTCTCGGAAATAGAGCACAACAAGAACACAACTACTAGAATGCATATACTCCTTTTACTGAGCCTTGACTACTGTGGTTGTGATACCAATTGAAGTAGAGAGTACACATATGAAAACACAATAACAGCAGGAAACTACACATAACAGAAAAACCACAAAGCCAAAGAAGAGTTACAATTGGTAAATCATGTATAAAACTACATAATTTTTAAAATAATGAAACAAAAAGGAAACTTCAGTTGCATTACAACTCCTACCATGCATCAAGACTCTCAATCATCTAAATTTATACAAAAATTAAGTTGGTTACATATATTTAAAAAACTATTTTTTCCTCTTCAAGTTCCAATGATTCAAGTGGATGATTCTCCTTATAAACTCAACAATACATGGCGGTGGCATGACTTTAAGTATGGGCAAGTCATGCCTGTGACGTGAGTAGTGAGGTTGTCAGTGGGTGCATTGGTTAATTGACAGGCGTAATTAATTTCAACAACCCAGACAGAGACTACATTGAAGAAATGGTGAACATGATTATGGAAAAAGTTGTTAGCTCATAATACCTATTGCATATTTTTTTTTTGTGGCTAAATATTCCATACAAGCAAACAAAACATCACTTATCACTACAAAAATTCCATTTAATTTACAATTTTCTTTGCACAATTATGATTCTATTCAACAATTTTTCATTCGAAGTCTATCTTTTGAATATGATGATGTACAAATATAAGAATCTAAGATATCGTTACGAACATGGAAATTTTATTTTGACTATAGTTCTTACTTATTATGTATCAATATTATGATTGTATTTTCTATAACTTTGCGAAATAGGGATTTTTTATTACGTACAATGTTTTGTTGTCACTTTAAACGAATTTGAACATCTAGAAATGGATTGGAATTTTACAAATAAATGAATTAATAATAGAATACTAATACAATTTGTTTATACCTCCATGTGTTTCATTTCTTGTAGTAATTAACTAGGTTTCTCACACACCCTTTTCTAAGTAATTATGTTTCTGACACTCCGTTTTTTCCCATAGTGAAAATAGTTTTCTATATCACAATTATGATACTAATTAAATTAATATAGTTTACTAATTTTTGGTTATTTAGTTTATTGGATGAAGTTGTTATTCTTGAATGGTTGGATATAAATTTTTCACTATGAAAATCATGAAAGATCTACACAAAGCCATATCTTATCCAAAATAAAATTAATATAGGTAGCAATATCATTGGAAATGGATGCATATTAAAAACATATATCTCTTAAAAATAAAATTTTGACACACTTTTTATAACTGCAAAGGTTTCTTTCAGTACAATAATTAATTAGATATGCTTTTGACACATCCTTCTCTACCTATAGTGCAATATGTTATATAGTTCCTTGTACACAAATTTATCTATCGGAAATATTTTCAGTTCAGAATGATTTATGTTAGCCCCCTAATTTTCTCTCTTTTTTCCATTTTTCCCTTCCTAAATCATAACCATTTACCTCTCTTTTACCTCTTTTATGCACCCTCATCTTGCACTAGTCCAAGCACGGTGACATATTTCGTATAAACTTTATTTTTCTTACTTTTAATTCAACTTAGAATTATTTAATCATTTATTACATGATTTCTTACTTTTAATCAGTCTTTGTAACTTATTGATATCTCCAATGCTTATTTGGTAGTTAGAGTACTTATCATGACCGCTGATCCTAGTGGAGGATCGGATCTTGCACCCTTATCACCACAACAAATCCTTGCAGTAGATCTGAACCTCCTTGATCACCACCTCGTTTTGAGCAGCTTCAGCCACGATAGCAAGATCGATCCAAAGGAAGACGAGACCGAATCTATGAAGGACAAAAGCTGGAGATTGGCTACAGCCAGTTTTTCTAACTGTCTAATTTTGAAGGCCGAAAAGCTAAATTCTGTGTTTTGTTATGTAATCGGTTGAATGATCTATTTTGGCCTTTGGCCAAAGATCTATATAATGTAGAATGTAAATAGGACTAAGGAAGAGCGAAATTTTGATAGGAGAAGAGAACAGCGACATAGCCAAAGAGGCAGTAACAGGTTGTTGTATTTTTTTATCACCCGATCTTAGTTGGATGATGTATTAATGTATGTACTTGCCTCAATGAATTAATAAAAGAGAGTTTCGCCTCATGTTTCACAAATTGTGTTTCTATATTTGAGTTGATGAATTGATTAAGGTACTGAGCAACATTTTTATTTAAAAGGGAAACGCACTGGTTGGCTAGGGCCCAGCCAACCCAGCACGTTTACCCCATTTCCCGTTTTCCTGTAATTTGTGTTTACATTGTCAAGTGTGATTTAATTTTAAGCACATTCATTCCTATCCGAGTGAAAGCGGATCCGTTCTATGAAATAGATAAATTTCATTTTCCTACAATTTCCTTTCTTGTACTTGATTTCAGATTCGTTTTCCTCCGCCTGGTCCAAGCAGGAGAAATGAGCCTGCACCAGTGCATGTTGGTGTGATGCAGCAAGCCTTCTTATCCTACTTCCCACAATCTTCTTCCTTTCATTAAATTCTTATGACAAGATAAATTTATATTGATTGTTTCTTTATTCCTGCACTCTTTTAAGATCAGAAACATTCACTTTTTATGTGTAAAATTTGATTTAACAGTATAATAGCACTTGCAATAATTAAGCACTCATTTTAATAATTAAATGCTAAGTGTAGGAAGCTTTGATCCAGTGCAAGAACTAGTTTCTTGCCACGGGATCTAAGTGCTTTGAACCAGGAAAATTTCAAGCCCTTGCATGAAGTAAAAAGCTTTTAGTAAAAACACCATTTATACCTTCTACATAAATCTATGTTCTTGCAATAGTGCAGGACAGATTAGTGCAAGAAGGAAACCTCTAAAGGAGTAGGTTTAAGGGCCCATCTGATGAGACTGCTAAGTGTCTCTGCTAAAGAAAAACAGACACTCAATAGTTAAACAATAATTAGCTAGAGTGATTGCCTTTTATCTTTAATTCCCTCTTGCAAATGCATTCTTCCTTGTTCCAGTCTTAGATTATTTTGATGGTTCAAGTTGCCTTTTTCTCTTTTTAATTTGATTTTACAATATTTCCTTTAAAGAAAGTAGGGATTTATATTAGGAAGATTCATACTATCTCTGGCATTGCATGTGGTTCGTCTCTAAGTTTACAGATCCCCCGGGTTGACAAATTAAGTGTTGAGGAGTTTTCTTAAGTGTAATTCTTGCACCCAACATTTTGGCGCCATTGCCGAGGAGGCGATTTGATTTCGTAAGAATTTTCTGATTATAAAATAGAGGTAATTTTTCGTTTATTTTTTCAGTATTGTTTGGAAAAGCTTCTTTGAAAGAATTTTACCAGTGTTAATTGATTTCTGTCATTTTTTACTAGAAGTTGTTTGTTATTTTCTTTTCTTTTTTGAAATGAATGCCTAGAAAAGGTAAGGTTTCAAAGCCCACTAAGGGCCAAAATAATTCTGAAAACAATTCTCATATTGGGTCTCCTTCTGTAAGCAGGAAGCCCAATCCAATTCAAACCCATCACGCAGGAACAATCCACCTGGATTCTGGTGACAACAGCTCAGGTGTGGATCAGCCTATTGAGAGTGGTACAAGTAAAAGCGAAACAATGGTGGACCATGAAGATCATTTCGAAGGGACTGGTGAAAACCAGGTAAGTGAATAAAAATCCACTTTTGTGTTTCCAACCATGGATCCTGATACTGTGGCCCAAATGAAGAATATTCCACCATTAGCTCTCCCTCATTTCCATGGTAAAGTTCATGAAAATCCTGACGCTTTTTTATTCGAGTTTGATATTCGATGTAGAAGTTATGATTATTCAACTGACGCTCAGAAGTTAAGATTATTTCCTGTTACTCTCAAGGACTCAGCTCTACGTTGCTTTATGGGGTTAGGAGAAAACACTATAACCTCTTGGGATTAGATGAAGAGAGTGTTTTTTTCTTAATATCAAGAATATTGCAAAACTCGGGACATGTAGGATGAGATTTTTACAATCAAATAGGGTGATGATGAAACTCTTGAAGATCACCTAGAAATATTTTTGTATATTTTACAAATGTCAAAACTTAAGTTTGATCCTAGTACTATTGGAACCTTGTTCTTAAGAGGACTTACTGATAATGCTAGAAATAAGTTAAATCTGTTACGACAAGGTGATATTTCTCAGCAAATTTTTGAACAAATTTGTGAATTTTGTAGGAAATTTTCAAGAAATCAGTATAGATACGATAGAGGAACTCAAAATAGAAATAGAAAAACTGAATCTACTGATGCTACGATTATCGTACTAGAAAATAAAATGGAGAACATGAAAATTTATATAATGGATACTGTTACCAAATAGTTAGACTCTTTAAAATTTCAGTAAAAAATCATGAAGGAACGATATTCATTATGTATTCTCTGTCCTAAATATAGAAACAAGCATCCTCCTAAAGAGTGTCCTCTTAATTTGAAAGAAACTAATAAGTGTGCTATTTATGCAGAAGACCATGTCACAGAAAAATGTCCCTCTATACCAAGACTTAAAGCTGTATTTACAGGAGGAAAGCCTGAAGCTGAGTACTTGTATGCTATGGCAGCAAGAAGGAATTGGCCTCAGGTAGGTACAAGTATGGCTCCTGAATTTTCTCCACACTATTTTGGTTATAATTCACATGCATATTCTTATCCTAACACTAATCAGCAGTGGCAATATGGGAATCAATATCAACATGGGAAACCTTCTCAACCATGGCAACAAGGTTGGAGAGGGCGAATTCATTCTTCATATTCCTACCAGCCACCTATGCAGTCATATCCACCTATGCATACACCTTATTTAATGCCTCAACTTCCGAGTCAGTCTACTCCATCGTTGTCTTTACCTCCACCCTTTCGACCTCCTCAGTTACCTGCTCAACCTATGCCCAATCCTAACAATAATAAAGCAATGCAAATTATATATGTAACAAACCCAAATTTACCATTCGATTACCAGTCTATTCCAGTTGGGGTTCAAGATATTCAATTAAGATCGGGAAGGAATTTAACATCAGAAAATCAGAAGCAACCTATAGTGATTGTTGAAGAGAAAGGAGAAGAGGAAACTCTTAACCATTCTCTGAAATCTATCACTGAGCAGCCCTTACCCTCTAAATCCTTTCCATCTTCTTCCAACTAACCTCCCTTCCCAGAGAGGCTAGTAATGGAAAGAAGTGAGCCTATTTCTGAGACTAGTTTGGCATCTGAGCTTCGGAATATTTTCATTAAGATACCTTTGCTTCAAGCCATTAAGGAGATCCCCATTTGTACCAATATTATTAAGGAGCTCTGTCTCAAGAAACCTATGAGGAAGAGAGTGGAACCCCAAACCATTCAATTTGTTGGTAGGGCAGAAGAGTTGATGACAGGATGTGTGTCTGTGGAAAAATATACTGATCCCGGGAACCCTGCTGTCTCAGTTTAGATTGGTAATGTCCTTGTCTCTAATGTTCTTATAGACCTGGGGGCAGCCATTAATGTCATGAATAAGAAAACCATGGATCAACTTTGGTTATCTCATCTTAGCCCTACTCCCACTATGCTTGAATTAGCAGATAGATCTAAAATTAAGCCAGAAGGAGTATTGGATGACGTGATCATCTCATTAGATTCTTGGGAATGTCCTGTTGATTTCATTGTGCTTCAGCCAAAGAACCCAGTAGGAGGACATCCCTTGATCTTGGGATGACCATGGCTTGCTATGGCTGATGCATATATTGGATGTCGTTCCGGTGATATTTATATTTCGCATGGAGATTCTAGGAAGAAAGTTACCTTATACCGCCTGCTAGATCCATTCAGGACCTTTCAGATACTTAATGGTTGGATCAAAGCAGTGATGAGGAGACTCAACCCATTTCCCTTATCCATCATTATACTCGGTCTTCATAGGAAGATAAGATTCAAGATTTCCTGAATAATCTAGACACTATGCCTAATTTTGAGCCATTGAGCTAGATTTTTAGCCTAGATTTTCAAGATAATCATGATTTTCATTCTTATGTAACGCTACATTTGACCACTCCCTTGAGTACTCATGAGGCTGGTACTACTCTTATTGAAATTAGACCTGGTAAATCCTTGCATATTAGTTCATATTTTGACTCATCTCAATAGGAGCAGCTTGTGAATTTGTTGCAAAACCATCTTAATGCCTTTGCTTGGGGCTCTGAAGATATGAAGGATATTCCTCCTAAAACTTGTACACATCATATCTATATTCAGGAACGAACCCAGCCTGTCCGACAACCCCAAAGGCGAATGAATCCAGCTCTAAGAGATATTGTGAAGGAAGAAGTACATAAAATCTTGGATGTCGGTTTTATCTATCCTATTTCCGACAGTCAGTGGGTCTCTCCATTAGTGCTAGTACCTAAGAAAGATGGAAGATGGAGTATTTGTATTGATTATTGAGAATTAAACAAATCCACTCTCAAATATTACTTCCCTCTCCCTTTCATTGACCAGGTGCTTGATACCCTTGCAGGAAAGAAATATTTTTCCTTTTTGGATGGCTTTGGTGGCTATAACCAAATATAGATTGCACCCCAAAATCAGGATAAAACTAATTTTACATGTTCATGGGGTACATTTTCTTATAAAGTGTTTCCCTTTGGTTTATGTAATGGCCCGGCTACCTTTCAAAGGGCAGTCCTAGCCATTTTTGCTGATCTACAATTTGTAGAAATTTATATGGATGACCTTTATGTGTTTGGTGATTCTTTTCAAGAAGCTCTCAAAAATATGGAGAAAGTACTTCTCCATTGTCAGGAATCCCATCTCGCCTTGAGTGACAAGAAATGTAGATTAATGTGCAAAGCGGGAGTGGTACTTGGCCATTTGATTTCTGGTGAAGGTATCCAGGTTGATCCAGCAAAGATTGAAATCATTCTGCATCTTCCTACACCCAAAACTCAAAGGGAAGTAAGAGGTATTTTAGGACATGCTGGTTACTATAGAAGATTCATTGAAAATTTTTCTAAGATTGCTGCCCCTCTTTTCTGACTTCTAGCTAAGGATAGTGAAATTTCTTGGTCCACGGCTCGCCAACAATATTTTGAAACATTGAAGGAAAAGTTGGTACATGCACCAGTTTTGAGAGGTCATAATTGGTCCCTGCCTTTCAACATTTCCTCTGATGCTTCAGATTTGGCTATTGGCATAGCTTTAGGACAAGAGGAAAATAAGAAATCATATGCTACTTATTATATTAGCAAGAATTTGTCTTCCGCTGAATTAAATTATACAGTTACAGAGAAAGAGTTTTTAGTTGTAATTTTTGTAATTAATAAGTTTAGGCACTATATTACAGGATATGAAGTATTTGTACATATTGATCGTTCTACCATTAAATATTTGATGAAAAAACCATTAACTAGTGGTAGAGTGACTAGGCGGTTGCTATTGTTGCAGGAATTTAATGTTACTATTATTGATAGACCAGGAAAATCTAATGTTGTAGCAGATTTTCTTTCTAGATTAGATAATCTTGGTGAAGCAACTCCTGTTAATGATGATTTTCTAGATGAACATATTTTTTCTATGTCAATAGATTCTCCATGGTTTGCTGACATTGCTAATTACTTGGTTACTGGGAAAACACCACCCCACTTGTTCGCTCGTGAAAAGTGGAATATTATTCAGAAAAGTGCTACATACTCCTAGAATCAAGGAGATCTCTTTTACACTGGTCCAAATCTAATTATCCGTAGATGTGTAAGAGAGGACGAAGTGTTTGACATATTGAAATCTGCTCATGATGGACCTTGTGGAGGCCACTTCGCTGATAAGCGGACTGCATATAAAGTATTGTGTGCTGGTTACTTTTGGCTTTCCTTGTTTAAGGATGCCAAATAGTATGTTAGGCGATGTGATAGTTGTCAACGAGTGGGCCAGCCTAATCAAACCAATGAAATACCTTTATGCCCCCAAGTTATGATTGAGCTATTTAAAAAATGGGCTATTGATTTTATATGGCCAATAAATCCAACATCATTAAATAAAAAGTATATTTTGGTTTGTACATATTTTGTTACAAAATGGGTAGAAGCTAAAGCTATTTCCTATGCTAAAGAAAAAGTTGTTGTTTATTTTCTTTTTACTGAAATCTTTACTAGATTTGATGTGCCTAGAGAATTTTTTTTGACAATGGTCCAAAATTTATTTCTAATCTGGTACAGGGTGTGATGGAGCAATACAAGATCCGAGACAGGAAATCCACGCTGTATCACCCACAAGCAAATGGCCAGGTGGAATCCACAAACAAAGTGATCAAGTCCATTCTTACAAAGATAGTAAATATGCATCGGAAAGACTAGGTTGAAGATTACTAGAAGCTTTGTGGGCATACAGAACCACTTGGAGAAATAGCACGAGACATACACCATATGAGCTGGTATATGGCAAACAGGTTTTGTTACCAATTGAATTCCAGATAAAAACTTTCAGAACTACAGTTCAGTTAGGACTAGATCTCTCTGAGGCACAACAACAACATCTTTTCCAATTAAATGAGTTAGATGAATTTCATAGGGATGTTGTTCAATAGAACATACTAATTAAACAACAACGCAAAAGGTGGCATGACAAGTCTATTCACAAAAAGAAATTCCAACCAGGTGATTGGGTGCTCCTTTACGATTCTATATTTAAATTTTTTTAAAGGGAAGTTCCATACATGTTGGATGGGACCTTATGAAGTGATCCGAGTATTCGAGAATGGAGTAGTAGAAGTTAAAACAATTGATGGAAAAAATTCAGTATTCTTGGTAAATGGATAGATATTAAAGAAGTATTTTCAGCCACTTGCGAGGAAAGATTTTACACATCAAGTCCAACAACAATTTGGGATGGTAGTGGTGAATGGCAATACCAAAATTTTGAAAACATGAATTCTTCTTCAAAAAAAAAATTTAAAATACAAAAAAAAAAATTAAAATAAGAAGTAAAGAAAAAATATTTTCTTGTAATTATGAAAATCAGTTTGCTAACATGATTGCAGAAGGATCAACCTAAAAACTAGCCTACTGGCAGGAAGATAAAAAATTTCTAATAAAAAGAGAGTGTTTCTTGATCTTTAGATATGCTAGCGATCACCAAGTAAAAGCAGGTTCAGCAGAACCAACCTTTATACAATTGGGGCAATTAACATGGATATTTTTATTCAAGTAACACTCAATTCTCGCTGTAGTTATTTTTCTTGCACCAATGCAGGCAAACCTTCCAGAAAATTTTCTTCCTTTATTCATATTCCACTTTCATAATATTTCCTAAATTTTCTTCTTCAATCCCAGAATGATTAACCTTCCCATATTCTTCTGAATTTACCCTATATGCTTCGTAAAAACCCCACTTTACCCTTGAATTTTTATATTTTTTCCTATCCAACTTCTCTTTATCCCCTCTTGTGGTACTATTCTAGAATCCCTATAACAAAATTCCTTCCCATTCTGAAATTTCCCTTTTCCCACTTCTTTTTTCCCTCATGAATTCATTGTGCACAAAGAGAAAAAGGATATGCTCTGAAGAATCAAGAAAGGGCGAAGAAAATTTTTAGTATAATTTGAGGAAGCCATGTTAGAAGTCCAGCCTATATTTTACTTCAATTCCCTGTTAATTTTTCAAATATTATGCTTGCACTAGTGCAAGCATGTCGTCCTATATAATAATGCAAGTAGAATAACATAGTTTAAGCGGTGCAAGCATACTGGTGCAAGCATGCACCCTGTCAGAAACATAGTACAATTTTTTCTTTTCATAGAATACGTCATAGGAAAGTTGTCATCATTAAAGTTTATAATAATTCCTTTCACTTAGTCGATAAGTACTTGTGCTATCATATTAACTAGGAGAAAATTATTTAAACTACAAGGTGTTTTTAAGATAAGAATCATGATCATTTTTTAACGAATGCTAAAGTTATTTTTTTGAATTATGAAGGAGTGCGGAAGTGTTTCACCATTGCTTGGATATAATTTCCCCTTTTTTCCATAATACTAGATTTCCTTAACTCATAATGATTACCTCACTTAGACATTAAAACGCCGCCTCAAGCACCAGTCCGGCACGATCTCAAAGATGCCGTGCATCCACGGCTATTTCAGTGGAATGAATGGGTGTTAAGATGGAAGGGATGGTGGATGGTTGGATCCCTATTTATAAGAACCAATTTTCCCGGTGTTTCATGTAAATTCTTGACTGTTCATAACCATTAAGCAGTGATGCCTCCTGTTCGAAGCAAACCTTTGTCTCTCAGTAAGGTAGAATAGACTGCTGAGTATCGCAATAGTCTTGCACTATTGCGAGACTCAGGCTTTCTTCAATTCTTGCAAAATTTTGATGGGCACAACAGTGAAGTGGCCCTACAGTTTGCCAGAATTTTAAAAAATGTCCGAGTAAAAATTGGGCCTCTAAAATTTGAGGTTACGAAAGAGTTTATAGCAGCAGTGAAAGGCTTGGAAAATACAGGTGAGTATTGGTTTAAAAATCAGAAACTAGAAAGGAAGTGATGGAAATGTTTTGTCATCGATAAGAATATGAAGGTAGATTGGAAGAAAGGAATTCCACACAGTGCCCTGCTGGGAAAGTGGCGGGACATCCTTTTCATCCTACAGAAATTCGTAACCTGTGAGGGAAGGTACTCCCTCACTTTTTTGTACCATTTTAGGATGTTGCAACATTTCGAGGCCAGATGGCACATCTGGTGGACGATTGATTTCCCCTATCTTTTGCTTAAGAGCTTGGGAAAAATGGCCAAGGGTGTGCAGGATGGATGGGCAGAACAGGCTGATAAGAAGTTATATCACCATGGCCTAATAAATATTTTGGTCCAGAAAAAATTAGAAATTAAAGGCATGACTTGGGAGGCGCTGTTAAAATAGCTACTTAAAAAGATAGTTTCTGGAAAGGAAACAAAGGACCCCACCAGCACAAGAAATGGTCAGAGTAAGAATGTAAAGGGGAGTCCTTGTTGCACTAGTGAAAAAATGAAATGACCTGAAAAATCAACAGAAGAAAGGGCCCCATCTCCGAATAAGAAGACATCTAGTGAAGCTGCTAAAGAGACTCCTTCTACGACACCAGTATAGGCACAGATGCCCGAAGAAAACAACCTGTCAGTCCTTGCGGATGCAACAAAATTTGTAGAGGTCAAATATGACACTATGTTGGCAAATTTAATTAAAAGGGCCAGGAAAAAGAATGAAGAATCTAGTGAAGGAAAAGAAACATAGTCCCCACAGGACATTGAATCCCCTTCTGCACCAGTGCAAGAAGAAGAAGAAGAAGAAGAAGAACCAGAAGAAGAAGAAGAAGAAGAGGAAGAAGTGTTTGCTGAAACCCCGAGGGATACAGAGGTCCCCGAGGAATACATGGCCCCTGTTGAGACAGAAGAAGAAGAATATTTGGTAACTCCTGCTGCTTGGATAGTTGAACTAGAGCTTCAAGTGTAGAATTTAGAACAACTATTAGATAAAGCATAGGAGGATAAAGAACAAAGTAAAGAATAATTAACTGCGGAGATCCAGAAAAAGAAAGGAGAAGTTAGAGTTTGGAAGTACCAAGCTGTGCAATGTTTCAAGAGACTTAAAAAGGTGACAAAGAAACTAAAGAACATAAAAAAGAAGAAGTTTGAAAAATTGCAGGCTGATGGACCAGAATGTCAGAGCAAGATTGAACTGGAATGCTCAAATTTTTGAAGGTTTTTTGCAAAGGTAAAGAGTTGTTTGAGGATACACAACAGATTAGGGATGGGAGGATGTTAGCCCCCTAATTTTCTCTCTTTTTGCCATTTTCCCCTTCCTAAATCATAACCATTTACCTCTGTTTTACCTCTTTTATGCACCCTCATCTTTCACTAGTCCAAGCACAGTGACATATTTCGTATAAACTTTATTTTTCATACTTCTAATTCAACTTATCATTAATTAATCATTTATTAAATGATTTCTTACTTTTAATCACTCTTTGTAACTTATCAATATCTCCAATGTTTATTTGGTAGTTAGAGTAGTTACCCTGACCGCTGATCCTAGTGTAGGATCAGATCTTGCACAGTTGCTAGCACAACAAATCCTTGGAGCAGATCTGAACCTCCTTGATCACTGCCTCATTTTGAGCAGCTTCAGCCATGACAGTAAGATAGATCCAAAGGCAGCCGAGACTGAATCTGTGAAGGATAAAAGCTGGAGATTGGCTACGACCAGTTTTGCTAAGTATTTAATTTTGAAGGCTGAAAAGCTAAATTTTGTGTTTGGTTATGTAATTAGTTGAATGATCTATTTTGGCCATTTTCCAAAGATCTATATAATGTAGAATGTAAATAGGACTAAGGAAGAGTGAAGTTTAGATAAGAGAAGAGAACATATCCATAGCCAGAGAGGCGGTAACAGGTTGTTGTATTTTGTTATCACCAGAATCTGGGCTAGACGATGTATTAATGTATGTACTTGCCTCAGTGAATTAATAAAAGGGAGCTCTGGCTCATGTTTCACAAATTGTGTTTCTGTATTTGAGATGATGAATTGATTAAGGTATTGAGCGGTGTTTTTATTTAAAAGGTAAAAGGGTTGGTTGGCTAGGGCCCGACCAACCCAGCACAATTACCCCATATCCCGTTTTCCTGTAGTTTGTGTTTACATTGTCAAGTGTGATTTAATTTTAAGCACATGCATTCCTATTTGAGTGAAAGCGGATCCGTTTTGTGAAATAGATAAATTTCCTTTTCCTGCAATTTCCTTTCTTGTACTTGATTTCAGATTGGTTTTCCTCTACCTGGTCCAAGTAGGAGAAATGAACCTACACCAGTGCACATTGGTGTGATGCAACAAGCCTTCTTAGTCTACTTTCCGTAATGTTCTTTCTTTCATTAAATTCTTATGACAGGATAAATTTATATTGATTGTTTCTTTATTCCTGCACTATGTTAAGATCAGAAACATTCACTTTTTATGTGTGCAGTTTGATTTAACAGTATAATAGCACTTGCAATAATTAAGCACTCATTTTAAGAATTAAATGCTAAGTGCAGGAAGTTCTGATCTGGTGCATGAACTAGTTTCTTGCAACGGGATTTTAGTTCTTTGAACATGGAAAAGTTCAAGCCCTTGCATGAAGTAAAAAGCCTTTAGTAAAGACACCATTTATACCTTCTACATAAATCTCTGTTCCTGCACTGGTGCAAGAAGACTGCGATAGTGCAAGATAGATTAGTGCAAGAAGAAAACCTCTAAAGGAGCAGATTTAAGGGCCCATCTGATGAGACTGCTAAGTGTCTCTTCTAAAGAAAAACACACACTCAATAGTTAAACAATAATTAGCTAGAGTGATTGCCTTTTATCTTTAATTCCCTCTTCCAAATGCATTCTTGCTTGTTCCAGTCTGAGATTATTTTGATGGTTCGAGTTGTCGTTTTCTCTTTTTAATTTGATTCTGCAATATTTCCTTTAAGGAAAGTAGGGATTTATATTAGAAATATTCATACCATCTCTGGCATTACCTGTACTTTGTCTATAAGTTTACGGATCCACCATGTTGACAAATTAAGTGTTGAGGAGTTTGCTTAAGTGTAATTCCTACACCCAACAATTTATATATATTGATTTAATGATAAACTTTTTTATTTGCATTAGAAAATTTTCTTTGAAAATTTATTTTATACTACTAAAACATTAGCAAAAAAATATTTTAGTAGAGACATTGGACAGCCCCATAATGAAAGCTTAAAATCTTCTTCAGCACCATGAAAATTTTCTACACTTCATAAAACAAAGCTTTTGGTCAATAATATGGTCTTTTCTTTCGTACTCATCACAATAGAAATTTATGGTAAATGGTAGAAATTCCAAGACATTTTTTTAGAAAAATCAGCATAATTTTATTTGTTTTTGGGAAAAAATGGCTTACACTTACAAAACTTTGGGATTTTTTGTTACCAAAGTAATTTTTGATAGTGATCAATTACATTCCTTATTTAATTTGACGTTCATGTTACTATTATACATCTAAAATGTGTTTTACTAAATAAATAGAAATTCAAAAAAAAAAACATTACTGAGAAATATCAAAAATAATGAAAAAACAAATCTCGAAATTTGAAAATGAGTTACTCTACTTAAAAAATAAATAAATGTGAATATTTAATAATAATTACAACTAGTTAACTAGTTGTCAAAAATTACATCGAATACTATATGGATGTTAGTATGGAGGTAATAACATTTATGCTCCCCATGACATTTAGATATTTCCATTTTTCCAAAAGGATACCGGTCCATCAATGTGATTATATCATCTATTAAAATGGTGAAACCACACTTCTTCTCCATTCTTCCACTTCTACATAACACAAATTTTCAATTCTCACTCTTTTCCATTAGTAGTATATTCCTCTAGTATTGATTACAATTCCCAACAAAACTTCAAGTATAAAATTAATACTATTTATTATTTTTTTAGAATTGGTAAAGTTTATTATTAAATAATGTCATTTAATTCATAAATATCATAGTGCAATAGGTTTCTATATATATTATGATATATATAAATACTTTCCCAGATGTGGGTAATAGGTGATGAGAGAGGGCACCACTTGGGCGCTATGTGTCAGGGCACATGCCCATCTCATATGCCCCCACATGGTTGCCCAAAGTTTTGAAATGTCGGAGCATGGAGCATTTACTCGCCACCCCCGCCAACCTCCCATTGACGTCCTGTACTTTTATCTCTCATTTTTGCTCAATTACTTTGTCCATCCTACCTTGGCCACCTCCCATGGCGCTTAAAACCACCACCACTTCTCCTTCTTCTACCATACACCTCTCCTTCAGCTCTGCACAGATGCATCTAGTGTCTTCGCTATGCTCTGAATCCTCTGTTCTATTTCGCCTCCCTGTGGTCTCCTCTCCTTGGAACTCAGCACCTCAATTGCTCCAGAGCATGTTCCTTCTCCTTATTTTTCCTCTCAGTCCCTATCCTTCACCATTCCTAAAAGAAATAGGATGAGATGCCACAGAGCAGGAGGGCGGGGCCTTCCCTTTAGGCCTCCCACCTTGGCGTCTACGGGCAGGGTGGTGAATTTTGCTGTGTAATGGGCGAAGCCGAATGTCCTTGACCTCCTTAATATTTCTACCCATTTTTCCCTGCACCTTTCGAGCTCTCCTTATGAACCCTCTGGCTCTGGCCTCTACCCCAGGAAAATACATCGTAAATCTGCCATTTCATCTGCTCCATCCTTCTCTCAACACAAAATGAAGGCCTTGTCAGTGCAGAGCGCTTCAAGCAGCGACACCGGTTCAAGCTCAGAAAAGGATGGAATTAATGTAGATGTGAACACTCTTGCGGCCTCCTCCATTTCGCTAGATTCCCAAGTGTTGTTTCTCCTTCTTTCAATGGCCCACATGTCCAAGAAGGAGGAGTACGAATCAGACTATGCATGCAGGATTGTGGAAGAGCCACCCATCCCTCCAGAAAAGAATGATAGCTCTCCATCATCTTAATTGTTGGGTGCTCATCTCTTTTTCTAGTTATCTTTTGGCTTTTTCTATATTTCTAGTATTCTATTTTTGCCCACTCTTATGGTTCTCTCCTAAACTTATAACTTGTCAAGTTGATTTCCCGCTATGGGAAGTTCACTATCAAATCTTCTCTGGGGCTGGTTTCCCCTTCTGGGGCAGTCCCTTTATTGAGATTTTGCTTCTGAGATTTCCCTCTGTAATTGCCCTGCCAACTCCGGAGGATGAGAAATGTAACTATTGGATCTGTATGATATAATAGAAGTAGCCTAATTTAGACAAAAAAAAAGATATATATAAATAATTAATTCTAGAGATGCATTTGTTCCTAGGAAATCCTTTGCACATGCACAACCACTTAGGCACAACTAATTCCATATCCATGACTATTGTAAATTTTATGACTTACAACATAAATTTATATGGATTTTTCCCAACAAAAAACTTATGATAATAAAACAGGTTCTTATGTTCAATAAGCCTAATTCAGAAGCTTATTTTCATTAAGGAAACAAACGGTATAATTCCATAAGCAAATTACTGAAAAAAGAAAAAATCAAACATTTTCATAATTCTTTAGAAAAATAAATTTCATAGTTGAATGTATAATTATTATTATTATGACCGTATGTTGTTGTGCAAAACTTTCACTCCAATAAGTTTCGCCTCCATTATGGAAACTCTTATCGCTGCAATAGAATAGTACCATTTTCTAGCTCAACAACCCTCAATACTAATAAACATGATGAATTCTATTTAGATTCAAATGTTATTCATAAAAAACAAAATAGATACAACTTACATGTAAAACCTATTCTCATTTTAATTGTTATTATTCATTACATAATTAATTAAGATTTATATTGTTTCTATTTCATTAATCTTAAACATCGCAATTAAAAGTACATGCAGTGATATGTTTGTTTAGTGGCTAACCAAATGTGTGGAAGGATTTGTGCAAGGTTGTTAAAATAGTAAAAATTCAAATCTATTTTTTAATTATTTCTACTTTTGTAGAATAATCCAATGGAGTTACTAAGTAAAATTTATGCATAGATGATTGTTTATGTGTAGATCTTATGTATCATAGAGCTTGGAAATAGTTATGATGAGAAATTAATGTATACAATAAATTTTTGAGAGATTTTTACATAGTTCCAATAAGTAGATGTTATTTTTAAAAGCTTCAATTCTAAAGATATTATTGTGCCAAAAGATATCTAATGTGAACAGGTCGACACAATGAGTGGAACGATCATATATTAAACCTGCTTATGCATAGCAATTTTTTCTTAGTTTCTATATACATACAATAAAAATGCAATTTTGCAAGAGAGACCACTGCTTTGTTTAAATACCATATGCATACAAAGGTTGCAATTAAATTTAGTGGATGTATTTAGGAGGAAAAAGTTGTGTGGAAGTGCTTTAGTTGTGCATACAATGAAATATTGAGAGATTTTTGCATAACTATAATTACAATGAGTAAGACTTATTTATAGAAACCCCTTCCGAAGAGATTATTGTGTGAACAGAGCTTCAATATAAAGAGGTTCGCACAGTGGACTAATCTTATTCACACTAAACTTCCTTCCACATAGGAATCTTTCGTGTTTTCTATCTTCTTACACATAATTATGTGTGAGGGATTCGAGGTATTTTTCATAAACAAGGATGCTAAAAATAATAATGTGCCGAAGGCATTGTCTTTTTTATTGTTTTTAATTATTATTTAGAAACGTCTCTAGAAAATAAGTAAGTAGTTGTACTAAGGTGGTTTTGTGAATCTAGTTGTTTGGAGGTATAATGTCCAGAGATTTGAATGGTAATTAAAGTGTGGAAGTAATTGTTTTGTCAGCATGTTGTAGTTCTTATGTAGATGTTATGGTTAATTTTTGTTCAATGTTCACTAAGATTATATATATATATATATATATATATATATATATATATTTGAATTGTTATGTATAGATTTATTTCACAATGTATAATTATGCCCATAGGCACCCTCTTTGCAATTCGCTACTTTAATGATTTTGCTAATTAATATTTTTTTATTTGATGGTATAAATTGAAAGATGTCGTCGTTGTCATTATATTAATGATTGAAAATCAAACTCATAACTTCCTTGCAAATCTAAATCATATGTTTAAAACTTGTTTAAAATATTTATTTACCAAATCATGATTAAAAATTAAAATAAAAATACATTGAAACTTGGTTGTTGTTAAGTAAAACGTGTCCCATAACCTAAATTATGTGTTACTTTTGTGGCCGTAGTTTTAATGCTCCTGATTTAAAATTAAAAATATATTGAAACGTGGTTGTGTGCCCCTTAAAAATATATTGACCTGGTTGTGTGCGCCTTAAAAATATATTGAAACATGGTTGTGTGCCCCTTAATCTAAGGTATCAGTTAGGCTTTATTTATATTAAACATTTTATACATTTTATATTAAAGAGTGAAATTAAAAATAAATTAAAATATTAAATTTTGGCATGTCTAGTAAAACATGTTTTGGAAGTTGACCTTCTAATTATTCGAGCCATAATTTTATAGATCTCCATTTACATTTTAATGTAGCTATAATTGTATAGTTTTTTAATCTTTTGATATGTAGTTTGTTTTCTTTCATTTTTAAGTTTTAATATAATAAGATAAATGTTATCATTAAATTTGTATTTAGTTTTACTATTGGGTTTAGTCTATTATTATTATTATTAAGTTTTAATTAATATAGTAAAAATAATATTTTCTTTATAATAATATTTTTTTTTATTAAGACTTTATAATATTAATAATAAATTTATCAAGTTTATAATAATATTAGTTTTTCATAGTTTTTAAACCAGAAATTAGTTTTATAATTTATTTAATTTTATAATAAAATAATAATACTAATATTAATAACATCAGTAATAAGTATTTTAATATTAATATTATTATTTTTAATTGATTAACATTAATAAATAATTTATCAATATTAATATTAATTAATATTGATGTTAATATTAATAATAGTATTAATATTGATTAATAGTATTATTTTTATTAATATTGATTAATTATTTATTAATATTATTAATATTGATAATGTCAATATTAATATAATTGATAGAATTAATATACTTAGTGTAATGGGTAAAAGTATATATTAACCAACTATGTTTTATTTTTTTGATTTTATGATTTTAGGTTAATTTATGATTTTATATATTTATAATTTATAATATTAAGCTTCTCTAAATTTTTGTTTTATTATTTTTATAATATTATGTTTTATAATGTAGAACTCGAATATTAAAAAATCAATACCAGAAACCCTATAGTAATAACAATGACATTAATAACATTAACATTTTAATATACACTAAGAATAATATTAATAATAATTATTTAAATAATGATGATTATGATTTATATTAAAAATATATATTAATAATAAAAATGACATTTTAATTACTATTAAAAACAATATTATTAGTAATATTATTAATAATAATAAAATTATTATTAATAACATCATTAATACAATATTAATGATGTTTATTTAAAATTAATGTTCATAATCGTATTAATAATAATAAGTTCCAAACATTATTAAGGATTATTAACATTATTAATAACATTTAAATCATAACAATAATATTAATAAAATTTTATTAATAGTATTAATATGGTTAATTACATTAACATTGTTAATATAAATCCAATTAACATTAAAATCGATAAAAAGTATTAATAATGTTTACTTTATAATAAAAATAATTTATTTATTAATAATTATTTTTCTTTTAATTATATTCACTCTAAAAATATGACGATTAATATTATGAATGATATTACTATTCATACTAAAATTAACGCTGTTAATATAAATAGTATTAATATCATTAGTTTCACTATTAATGTAAATAAATTAAGCTTATTAGTGATAAATAACAATATTAAGATTTGTGTTGTAATTATTTTAATAAAACATGGTAAAACAAACTCAACTATGGTCATGCATGATCAAACCTTTTAACATAGTTAATCATTGTTACTCATTGCCACTCGTGCTCAAGAATACACAACATTTCTTAACCATATTTAATCATGGATATTCTTTATAATACTAACCCTATGGTTTAATATTATTCAATTGGGTTATTTAATCATGGATATTCTTTATAATACTAACCCTATGGTTTAATATTATTCAATTGGGTTTATAATGTTAGGGTTTAATAAACCCTCAGGTTTATTAATATTTTCGGCATATACTATTAATCCAAATAATTTATAATGTAAATCCCCAGGGTTTATAATATTAATCCTAGGGTTTATAATACTAATTAAGCATAGTTTAATTTGAAAAGGAAATAAATTTTTAACATATTTTTTTTTTGTTAATTTTAATTAAAATCTAGCAAAGTTTTTTGAAAATTTGAATTTAAGTTGTTCAATCGAATGTCTCAAAAGGTTTTAGAATTCTCATTTGTAACACCACGTTTTATTTTAATTATGGTGGGAAGACTTTTATAAATGCATTTGAATTATTAAGAGAAAAAAGAATAAGGTTTTAGAATTCTCATTTGTAACACCACGTTTAATTTTAATTATGGTTGACAGATTTTGAATTATTAAGAGAAAAAATAATAAGGTTTTAGAATTCTCATTTGTAACACCACCTTTTATTTTAATTATGGTTGAGAGACTTTTATAAATATATTTGAATTATTAAGAGAAAAAAGAATTAAGGAATATGGTTATTAGTTAGTAACACTTGAGTTTATTTCATGAATAAAATTGATAATTATCCCGAGTAAAATGGATTAACTGAATTGTAAAATAATTCCAAGATTCCTGAGTAAATGGTAAAGGCGGTTTGTGGCAGTTACCTTCCCTAAGAGGATAAAAATGAAATCCTAAGCAGTGGAAGGGGTTATTTTTAACTGGATGGTAAAATAATTCCAAGATTCTAGAGTAAAAGGTAGAGGAAATTTCTCACATTTGCCTTCCCTAAGAGGATAAAAAGGAAATCCTAAGTAGGGGAAGGGGTTCTCTTCAAAGAGAAAGATGAGTGTTAACAACGGTATATAACAAAGAGTTGTCCAAAGCCGGTACTAAAACCCAAGGGAAGTATAGGCATTCCTGAGGCATATCTTCTAATAAAATTTTCTACAACCTAAGGCTCTAGTGCGGAGCACGAGGGGAGTAGAGGACATCATTTCCTCTCTCAACGTTGAGTGGAACCATCATTTATCTCAAAGGAAAATATATAGATAAGTATTTTTGTTTGTTTTTACTACAATTCAAGTGATAGAAACAAGAAATAAGTGTGTATAACCTAGTTCCACTATTATGTTATTTATTCATTTCTGATTAGGATTGAACAATACATAAAACTCCAATTTCATAAAGGTAGAATGTGGAGTCTCAAAGTGAAATTTAAATAACCAAGAAAACCAAAACAAGGATATTTAGAAAATATAATTTATTATGTCTCATTCCTATGGAAAAAATGAAAATATGAAGTTGGGTTACACTTTTTGCCCTTTCTTGAGAAAAAAAATATCATTTTTAGAAGTTATTCAAGTTTCTGCAAGCCAAAACATTTTTTCTGTTTAGAATTTCATTTTACAATAAATATAAAACTTACAGAAATTTTATTAGCTTTCTATTATTTATTTTTTGGAATTTTTTTATTCACATTTGATATGTCAACTTAGCATTTCTTTGAGTGTGTGTGATTGATCCAAAAGTCATGTTGAAACGCATTGATGTATTCTTTGAAAACTGTGTGTTTTTGAGAAAAAAATGTGTTCCAACAATCTAAACAGAGTCTACTTCGGTATCGTTATATTTACGAAACCAATTGATGAATATCAAAATTACTAGAATTTTTTTAACTGAACCAATATGAGAAGACTGCATATTTTGAATATTTTTTGGCTCGCGTGAAGTTTCTCAATATATTAGTGATAAACTAAAAATATAAAAAATACCCATTACAAATGACGGACCAATGTAATGCATCATAATTTTTTCAATTTTTTCATAGTGTATTTTGGAAGATACATAATTTTGATTTCACTGAATCATAATGACCTTCAGAAATTGTTTGCAGCAATTTTATTTCAAAATTAATTAAAATTAGTAAATATCTATGGAATTCCATAAAAGTTACATTTCCTGAAAGTAGATTGAATTCTGCAAATGCTTGTGTTGGTTTCGAAAGAGAATTCATAAATTTTGATGGAGTTTAATCATTCCAAAGTTGAAGAAATGTGTTCGGAGCTAAGCTACCGTGTAGGTGCAGACGTTTTACTTCGACCGAACTTCTACTCGCTAATTACGTCGGTTGGAAAATTCAATGAAGCCCCTAAAAAAACAACTTTCACAACTATATAAATAGACGAAAATGGAATAATTATTTTCACACATTTCTTCATTTGGGATGAATTTGCAAAGGATTATTTTTAGGGTTAATTTTCAAAGGACATTTTTTAAAGTGACATTTTTTTAAAGGTTTTTTGGGCATAATTTTCAAAGGATATTTTTTGGGACTATTTAAAGTGGCATCTTTTTAGATTATTTTTGGGCTTAATTTTCAAAGGACATTCTTTGGAGGTCTTTTTGAAAGTGACATTTTCTTAAAGTTTTTTTGGGCTTAATTTTCAAAGGACATTTTTTGGAGGTATTTTTTTTAATGCCATTTTTTCAGAGGTCTTTTGGCTTAACTTCAAGGGCATTTTTTGCAGGTATTTTTTAAAGTGACTTTTTTTAGTGTAAGTGTTTTGGGTTGAAGTAAATATTTTATAATAATTTTTTTAAGTGAGTTTTTGTCTAATTTTTCAAGTAATTTTTTTTGCAAGAGTTTTAAGGAAATATTCAGAGCTTCATTTCAGTTTAGAAAGACATTTTTTTGGCGAAATTTTTAAAGTAATTTTTTTGGGATGAAGTATGTCTTTTGTGAAAAAAATTTAAAATAAGTATTTTTGGAATTAAATCTTTTGTCATGCTTTTTTGAATTGAGTTTTTATGTAAATTTTGATAGTGAGTTTTTTTTACAGGATTTTGAAGGAAATTTTCAAGCTTAATATTAAATTATCATGGGAAATCAAAGTAATTTCAATAGAGATTATGATCGAACAAGAGAACCTAAGGCTCCTAGATAATATCGGAGAGAATATTGCAAAAAAAAGTAGAGAACAATGCTCAAATATTGAAAGGGAAAATCAACCTCAACTAGAAGTTGAGGCAGGTATGTAAATGTAAATATTGTATATTTGATATTTATAATTTAACTACTGTATTGTGAAACTTGATTTTTATTTGATAAACTAATTTGAAAAATATTTTGCAATATAAACAGACAGAGATATTCCATAAAACATTGATGATGACATAGAAAATTTTGAAAGAGAAGGCGAAAGGGATATTAAACTGATGATTGAAGATGTTGAAAATGTTGAATATATGTTGAATGTGTATTATTGAAATCATACATATTTATTAATTTAATTATTTATTGAATATGTACACTAATTTTGTACATTTAATTCTAATATTACAAATGAAATCAATATCGATGATGACATGTTAGAAAATGTTGACACTGACACATATGGAGATAAAAAATATGATAATGTTATACGATATCATGTTCAGTGCATTATTGATATGTTCTTCAAAGATGAAAATGTGGTAGTTCAAGCCCAAATTTTAAAAAGTATCTTAACATCAAAGAAACTTAAAGAAGGTATGACTTTATTGGGTATTCGAAAATCAACAAAATATATTTAAAAATGAAGGAAGATGCGATACAAAATATAAATAGTTCTCTAAAGTCAATTGGAAGATCTAGAAATAAAAGTGATTTAGATGCACGTAGAGCAATACAGATGGCGGTGGTTTCATCAAGTACTAAAGAGAATCGTTTGGTAAAATCTATGACACATGCATTAGGGCCCTCACGAAAAAAAAATCACAAACATAAAAATTTTTGTTTGCAAATAGATGTAAATGATGAAATCAGTTGTTGGACAGTTATTTGTAGGAAACCATAGAAATATAAACTTGAAGAAGATGTTAAAAAAATAATATATGAATATTGGATGAAAGATTCACGTGTTTCACCAAAAGAAAGGGATGTGATGTGACAAACAATAACATGACATAAGTACGAAGAACATGAAAAACATATCTTCGACATCACTCAGATAGAGTTGTTCAACAAGTTCATATAAGACAATCTTGAAATTAATGTCTCAATCGGTGCTTTTCTGCAACAAAAACCATGGTATGTTAAACCTATCACTGTACGCGACACTTGTTATTGTTTTTATCATGTGGAATTTCAGTTATATTATGACACATTCCTTAATTTTGGTAAAACATTTTGGAAAGGTTTAGCTCCTCCTTCGACTATCGATGATTTCATATCTCAAATTCTATGTGCAAGAGAAAGCCATGAATAATTTTACCAAATGAAATGTGTTAATGGTAAAAAATGTGATGATTGTGGAAATTTGACTTTATTTCAAAAAAAATATCGTACTGATATAAATGATCAATAATTTTCCAGCATAAAAGTCAAATGGAATAGATATTAATATATTCATACGTGGATTGGTTCAAGTAGTACTACAAGTGCTAAAAAAATTGATTTAGAAGAACAAGAAATTGTTGTGATAGATTTTTTGAGAAAGTTTGAGACATAAATTTATAAATGCACCAAGCATTCCCATAGAGCTAGATGGCAAGACTTGCAATTAAAAAAATCCTGTGAATTTTTTCCACCATGGACCATTTTGTCAATAGTTGATTTTGCATAGAACTAGACATTTGTTCCACATAAATAAATACAGAGTGAATACTATCATTCTGACCAAGTCCCCATGCTTATCCATATTCTATATAAACATGTTGAAAAAATGTTGATCATATACAAAGCAACAGTGAAAATTGAAATGTTATTAAAGAATATCACTTTTATATCAGTGACGATCATACACATGATACATATTTTGTACAACATTGTTTTCAAAATATTTATGACTCCTTGAAAAGTCGTGAAATAAAATTCAATGAACATTGGATATGGTCAGATGGATGCACATGTAAATTCAAATATTCACGATCATTATTTTGTTTGTGTAGTCTTCATATGAAAACCCGCATTAAACATTGTTGGAATTTCTTTGAGACTGGTCATGGAAAAGGAGAACATGATTTTGTATGGGCATGTATAAAATGAGCACTTCTAAGATATCAAATGGAGCACTCTGAAACTGACTTGTATCACCTGAAAAAATATTCCAATGGCGCATTGATGCACTAAGCCATGGGACTAACTGATAAAGGGAAGTACGTAATATCATCTGAAGGTTATCGAGTTTCTAATCTTGTTAGAGAAGGTAACATTTTAATTTCTTTCAAATGATAGAGATGTATAAATAGATAATAAAAAAGTACACGTGTTAATTTTAAATTTTATTTTTCATGTTAATTATGATCTAAATTTATGTAATTTTGTTTTATTGTGCATGAGTTTTTTTTTCTGTAGTTGCACCTACTACCAATGCAAAAGGTCTGAAGTATTATTTGACGTGTTTCACTGAACGAAAGATGAAATTATTGGAAAACTATGATGATAACAGGTTTATATATGACAGAGGCTCTATTATGCTAAAAGGTTATTTTTTGCAACAAACTCATTAAGGTCGAGATTTTGTTTACTTTCAAGACCATGAACCTAATGTCATAAGTTGTCAATATAGTCACTTGGTGTGTACAACATGCATAAGTTGATAGAAGTTGAATCAAAGAAAAAAATGAAAATTAAGAAATGGAAAATGTCAAAATCCAATCATGAATGGATCATTGAAGATGGCATTCCATTAGAATTTTTTTGATTGAACTGTCCAACAATTTCTTCTCCTTCGATTCATATTTTAGAACATACAAAACTCAACTAGAAATTGTTAGCCTTTTTTTGTGCATTCTTAATTTTTACATTATTATAATATGTATATTTTATGTTATGTACAACTGTTTGAACATGTACATTGTTTTGGCACATGCACATGAGTAATTTATATACATGTGCACATACATGTAGATTATCTGGTCTTAAGCGATTTGATACATTCTCTGGTAAAATTTATGTCATTATGTCATTATTGCAAAATGTACATGTGTAGCTAGCACAATTGATATAATGTCAATTTTAAGTTATGATTTTGTTTTAGACATCTATTAAGAAAATTATAATATTCATTCTTGAGTGGAAAATGTGTGGTACGTGTTTTGTAATTTCCAGTTTACTATCAACTCACATCCATAGTAGCTTTTCTATGTACATTAATGAAAAATGTTGTGTACTGGATATGTTTTAATGAAATTTTAAAGTTTTATGATTGTTTGGCATATCTATGAACACCTAGAATTTTATGATTGTTTTTAGATATATATATACATCGATATGCATTATATATTAAAACATTATAAAAATGATTTCAAATGAAAAATGTATGAATTAAATACAAATTTTCTTTCATTGCTACATATTCATGATTTTTTTAAATGACACCTAATGATGTGCAGAATATACACTTAAATATCACCTTTAGTAGATGTATATGTCCTAATTATATAACATTCATACATGTTCAAATGCATTTAACATGTACCACATGTTTCTGTAATTTGAAATTTCAATCTAGATTCATTTTAAATAAAAAATGAAAAAATAACTTGAGCTTTAAAAACAAAAAATTTAATCTAATATTGAATCTAAGTTGACATTATAACAACATGTCATCACGTACATGTGCCAAATGTAACAACTAAATGCAAACATACTTCATTAATTGTTACATATATTCATGAACTTAAATATGTAAAACCATAGATACATGATTGTTTTAAATGATGCATGTGATCATACAAAATGCTATATATCACCTTTAAGAGACATCCTAATTATATAACATTCGCACATTTTCAAGTTCATAACATGTATCACATGTGTTTTGTAATTTGAAATTTCCATCTAGATTCACTTTAAATAACAAATAACAAAACAACTTGAGTTTTAAAAAGAAATATATAATCTAAGATCATCTAAGTTAGTTCATTAGAAAACCATTTGGTCATGTATGGAAAATGTAACAACTAAATTAAATGCATTTATGTACTTCAATGATTGTTACATATTCATGAACTTCAATATGCATTTAACCATCTATAATTGTTTTAAATCACACATGCTAATGTTAAAAATGTACCTAAATATCACCTTTAATAGACATCATAAATATATAACATTCTGATATGTTCAAATGTGTAACATGTACCACATGTGTTTTGTAATTTGCAATTTCAATCTAGATTCATTTTAAATAACAACTGACAAAACAACAAGTTTTAAAAACAAAACATTTAATCTAAGATCATCTTTAAGTTAACATTATATCACAACATGTGATCACATTCCAAATTTAACAACTATCCAAAATTTAAAATCATTCACAAAAAATAAATGTAGTTGAACTATCTAAAATGTAAAATATGTCCAAAATTTATATCACTAACAATAAAAGTAAATATAACAATGTATAGTGTTACAAGCATCAAGTTATATAGAAAATTAAATATGACTGCATAAATAATACTATCTATATAGAAAACTAAATTTAATATTATATATGAAATAAAGTGTTGGATGTGTATCATCAATCAAATAGAGATGGATGCAGTGTATTTTCTAGCAACGTCCTAAGCCTCCTTATGCTATCATATGAAGAATGGGGAACCTACAGAACATGTAAACATTAAAATTTAATGTTTTAAAATTGAATGAGAATGTATAACTTCATAAAAAAAATGAAAACAAATCATGCAATACCTCATGTTGTTCCCTCTCCATTGTCTTGTGTTGGTCGTCCATCAATGCATCCTCCCACGAGAAAAGTTTATTACAATATACATACAATTATATATATATATATATATATATATATATATATATATATATATATATATATTAAAATTTCAAATGAAAATGCATAAACTAATGCAATAATATTAAAACAAAATTAGACAAATTCTTGTTCAAATTGTACCTCCTGTTGTTCCCTCTCCATTGTCCCATGTTGGTCATCCATCAATACATCTTCCACAGTAATTGTACAATATACATGTAAAATTATATATATATATATATATATATATATATATATATATATATATCTATATATATATTAAAAATTTTCAAATGAAAATGCATAAACAATTGCAATAACATAAAAAAAAATGTTAGACAACTTTTTATTAAAATTGGTTAGATGTTCCTATCTCCATTGTAAACTCCATTTCTAAAGTCCTTGGAGAATGGAAATCATCTCCACAAACCTAAAATTCAAAAATTTTGAAAATGTAAAATAACTCAAGATCTAGATCTCATTTTTTAATGAAACTTTCACTTCATTTTATAACCTAAACATAAGTGAAAATTTGAATACTTGTGAGGCTGGATTTGGCACGTCTCCTAACAGGGAAGAAGAGGGTGGCTTTGAACAAAAATAATCTCAACAAACCTGAAATTCAAAAAATTTAAAACTATAAAATAATTCAAGGTCTGGATCTCGTTTTGTAATGAAACTTTCACTTCAATTTATAACTTAAAAAAATAAGTGAAACAATGAATACTTATGATGGTGGATTTGGAAAATCTCCTAATAGGGAAGAAGAGGGTGGCTCTATTGTGAAAACATCGAACGAAATCATAATATGTTAACATTTAATTATATACATACATGTGTGCACAATTATTTATTTTGAAAATATGTCATCATGATACCGATATAATAATAGATTAATAATTGCATATCAACATCATGAACACTTGAAAAACACTAATATTTTCCATCATATCATCTTGATTGTGAGAACTTGAAGCCTTGATTGTGATATTATCAAAATTTTCATTCATCAAGTGTGTTAACTACAAATGGTGAACATATGATACATTTTTGTTAGATTGACATATACAAATAAGCATGTATATATTTATTTATTAAAAATTACATTAACAGATTCACCCTGACCATTAACACATATCGATCACATGCCCTCTTCCTCATGAATAATTAAGTCCTTCCAAATATTGCGACAATGCTTTGCATATGTTCTAAGCTCTTTAATACTCATGTTGTCTATCTCATCATCTTTATGATACACAAAATTAGCACGTGTACTCTCTCATGCTCTTTGTCGATTCTGAAAAACATCAATTCCACCAAGTCCACTCTGAGCATTGCCTATGATGGCATCCCTTGCTTCTCTAATTATTTGAGAAGCAGAATCCATCTATGACCACAGAGTTTCCACACGAAGAGGTCGGCTTACCAATGGTGGTTAGGGGTGAGGTAACTTAGAATCACACTTAGCACCCCTATGGTCACATAATCAACCTTTCCTAGGACCAAAAAATTCAGAGGGAAGGTCATTATAATTGGGTTTTATTCTAAAAAATAATTCTTCATAAAATAATTTTGAAAAATAAAGAGGAACCTCGTCGCTCCATGGTAGACTTACATAGGCATCGAGGTGTCTATCATAAAAATGGAAGGCTATATCACGGTGCTTGAAATATTTCACCTTTAGCATCTTTCTTTTTATCCCTTCTTTGAAATTAAACATTCATTTTTCCATTTATTTTGTAACTCTATCTTTAACATTGTCCCATATATCAAGACCCATCATTGTTTCCTTTATTTTCCTCATCACTTCTACAAAAGTATCAGTGCTTGGCCCAAATTTTTTGTAAACATCCGCAAGTGTTCTTAAATATTGTGTAACTATTTATAAGCTTTCTCGACTCTCAACAGGTAGTTTCAAAGACATAAGATCTTTCTTCATTTTTGAATAAATATGTTCATAGCTTTGTAATGTGAATTTTTCGATGTATTTTTCCCAAGGTAAATCAGAAATTTCAAAAGGATAAGTCATGGTTGGTTTAAAACCTTCTTCTTTAATGGCACAGTCTGCCCCACGTCTTTTTCGAGTGACATTTTCACCCTCTCCATCAATATATAAAATTACATGTATAAATAAATAAAACATGTGAACAAATTTGTAAAAGATTTCTCTTTAACCATAAAAAATTTATATAAAAAATTTAAAACAAATTAATAATTGAATGAAAATAATATTCATATTTATGGCCACCTATAGATGGCTGGGAAGCATCATACCCACCCTAAGATGGTTGAGAATCAGCATGACCACCAATTGATTGGCCACCGCCGATTGGTTGAGAACCAACACGACCACCCAATGATTGGCCACCGGAGGAATGCATACCACCACCCTCACATTATTGGCCACCACCTATTGATTGGCCACTTGGGTAATGTGTACCACCACCACCTTCACGCAACGAGAGGGAAACATCATAAAAAAATATGAATATATAATCAATTCAAAGTTACATACATACATATAAATACATACATATACTTGATTATATTGTGTGAACCATACCATGATTGCATGAATCCTGGACAGAATCCATTGATGGAGTAGATACTCTTTCCCTCTGAACTCCTAAAAAATAAAAAATAAAATTTATTAAAAACATATTTAACTCACAAAATTGATAAAAAATAGATTCCATATGCATACATGTATTTACATGGGGATAAAATTATGTATATTCAATCAAAAAATCCATTTCACATGTATACATGTATGTATGGGGATAATATTATATACTCAAATTTCATTTAAATACATGCACATTTAATATAAATACCATGAGCATCCCTCGATCCATGATCGCCCTTTCTCGTAGAGGCATGGGATTCTATTGATGTTTGTCTTTCATCCTCCATGATATATATATATATATATATATAGTGGAAATTTACAATTATTTTTAAAATCACTACTTAGAATAGATTCAAAAGAATTCGAAAAATTGATGTAATTTAGCACACAAATGTTGAACACAAACAAAAATGATGTAAAACACAAAACTTTCAAAGCACAAATTGATGTGTAAAACCGACTTTAAACAAAAATTTGTTCAAGTACTGCACATTTTAATTATATAAAACGTCAAGTTCACAAATTTGTGCTTACGTGGTGGGAGCACATTATGTATATGATTGAAAAAGACACATGGTCATTAAAAATGTCGCATTTATAAGTAAAATACACACACATATCAAATATATGTTACAATACCCATCAATAAATTTTGAAGGAGAGTGTATCAACACTAATTCATCTTTGAGAGATGAATCTTGAATTGACATTGCCCCATATAATAATAATTCACCTTTGAAAGATTAATATTCAATTGGCATTGCCCCACACAATAGATCACCAGACATCTTATTAACATTTGCACAATGTATTATACTAAAAAATTGAAATTTTCTAACAATATTGTTTTCTTTTCCATGCAGATGTTTTAGCCTCTCCTTCTTAACTTGGTACACACCTTTCATCTAGTTTCTCACAATTTTAGAATTGATGAAAACTATAATTCCATTTGTTACATACTCCCTAGATGTTCCCAAGCCTTCTATAAATGCAATATAATCTGCTTCATTGTTTGGTGTTCTTCCCGGTATATTCGTTTTCCTTTAGAGGAGCTTGTTAGTCACAATATTGGAAAGAACATATGTTATAACTTCTTTCCTTGGATTGGGATAGCAAGAAAAATCTATGCATAATGTCAATTTTTCAACAATGTTTAGAGGGATTTTTGATCCCTAAAAAAAAACAAATAAAATAAAATATATTAAATGAACATTTATTGCAAATGCCTTAAATTTAATGGAAGAAATAATATGTACATGGTTTGTATTAAATTTTATGGGATAAATGGCATGTACATGGTTCCGAAAAACACTAGAAAATGCCTTAAAGTTTATGGGAGAAATGACATGTACATGGTTTCCAAAAAAACTAGCATTTTCCTTAAAAATATATTAAATGAATAGTTATTTCAAATGCCTTAAATTTTATTGAAAATGCCTTAACGTTTATGGGAGAAATGACATGTTCATGGTTTTCCTTAAATTTTATGGGAGAAATTACATGTACATGGTTTCCCTTAATGTTTATGGGAGAAATGGCATGTACATGGTTTGCCTTAAAGTTTATGTGAGAAATGACATGTACATGGTTTCCAAAAAAGGTAGAATTTTCCTTAAAAATATATTAAATGAACATTTATTGCATATTGAAAATGTCTTAAAGTCGATGGGAGAAATGATATGTACATGGTTTGCCTTAAATTTTATGGGATAAATGACATGTACATGGTTCCCGAAAACACTAGAAAATGGCTTAAAGTTTATGGAATAAATGACATGTACATGGTTTCCAAAAACACTAGCATTTTACTTAAACTTTATGCGAGAAATGACATGTACATGGTTTCCAAAAACACTAGCATTTTCTTTAAAGTTTACGGGAGAAATGGCATGTACATGGTTAAATTTTATGGGAGAAATGACATGTAAATGGTTTCCAAAAACACTAGCGAATGCCTTAAAGTTTAAGTGAAAAATGACACATGTACATGGTTAACTTTATGGGATAAATGATATGTACATGGTTTCCAAAAACACTAGAAAATGCCTTAAATTTTATGGGATAAATGACATGTACATGGTTTCCAAAAACACTAGCAAATTCCTTAGAGTTTATGGGAGAAATGACACGTCTTTTCATTTAACTATAAGCTTTATAAAGGTGATAGACATGTGATTTTGAAACAATCCTTAGATTTAGCTCTAATTTTTATAAAGGTGGTAGACATGTGATTTTCAAAGCATCCTTATTGTTGAATGAGTAAAAAGACATCCTAGACATTATGGTTGGTTGGTTAGGTGATAATGGACCCCTATGAGGTGATAGACACATTTATATAAAAAATTTATAAAGGTGATTGACATGTGATTTTGAAAGCATCCTTGCTGTTAAAAAGGTCAGGGGCTAATGAGTGACAACACATCCTAGCCATTATGGTTGGCTAGGTGATAGTGGACCCCTATGAGGTGATAAACACATTTAGCTAAAATTTTTATAAAGATGATAGACATGTGATTTTGAAATAATCTTTTTTGTTAAAAAGGGCGGGGGCTAGATGAGTAACAACAAATCCTAGCCATTATGCTTAGTTAGGTGATAGTGGACAACACATATTTAGGTGATGCTTTTAAAAAGGATAGGGGCTAAATGAGTAACAACACATCCTAGCCATTATGGTTGGTTAGGTGATAGTGGATCCCTATGAGGTGATAGACACATTTATCTAAAAAAGTTTTATAAAGGTGATAAACATGTGATTTTGAAAGTAACCTTGAAGTTAAAAAGGGCAAAGGCTAAATGAGTAACAACGCATCCTAGCCATTATGTAGTTGGTCTAATTGTTAGGTGGAGAGGTTTAGTCTCCATAGGTCTCAAATTTGAGAAGTACACCGCCAAATTGTCATTAGAGTCCTATGGAATGTGTCATAAGTTTCAGATATTGAAACATAACTTTGTCAAGTTTGACTAGTAATTTCATATATTGAAATTAACTTTGTCGAGTTTGAGCAGTAATGTTAATTTCAAATGGATTTTGAAAAGGAATGGTAATTTAGGCAATAATTTTGGATGGATGTTGATTTTTTGTTTGGTTTTTTATATTCTTCAATGTTCTTTCACATGGTATTATAATTTAGAGGTGTATGAGTGAGCATGAAAAACGATATTAAGCAGATAACATATTCAACTATGCAGAATATAAAAATATATAATTTCTTTCCTTGGCCAATTATTAGCTCCGTTATGTATAGTACACAGTTCTTGTCACTTATGAAACATATCTAGTCTAATTTGGTGTCAATATCAAGATCATGTAGCCTCTCAAAAAAAAATTTAGTTGGTACTTGAAATCATGTTCTCTCGTTTACTTTCAAACATGGTTAAAATTTAGAGGTCCATGAGTGAACATGAAAAAATAGATTAAGCAGAGAGCACATTCAACTATGAAAAATATAAAAAAAGATATCATTTCATTTATTAAATATAAAAAGATATCATTTCATTTCTTAAATATAAAAATATATCATTTCATTTCTTGGCAGAGTATTAGCTCTCTTATGCATATGAAACTTTGGCTCAATCCGAAAAATTAGAAAAATTATATAGATTTGAGAGCTGCTCCAAATGCATTTCTTTAATTGAAAAAAAAAAATCATTGTTTTTTGATACAAATTTTTGTAAATACAGAGAGACAGACAGACAAATTAGAAAATTATATAGACTTGAGAACTAGTCCAAATACATTTATTTAATTGAAAAACAAAATCATTGTTTTCTGAAGTAAAATTATGTAAATACAGAAAGACAAACAAATTAGAAAAAATATATATACTTGAGAGCTACTCCAAATGAATCTTTTAAATTGAGAAAAAAAACATTATTTTCCCATCCAAAATTACGTAAATATAGACATACAAACAGAGCCACATTCCACAGCGATTAAATAACCAGACTATACACCCAGCCTTATACAATATAGAACATATACATAAGATAAAATCACAAAGGTTAAACAACGGGACTATACACTCATCCTTATACAATACAGGGAATATAAATAAGATAAGATATACAATATATAGCATATAAATAAGATAAGAATATATTTATATGGGTAAAAATGTGAAGTTGGGTTACACTTTTTTCCCTTTTTTGAGAAAAAAAATCATTTTTTTCTATTCTTCAACTTTCTCCAAGCCAAAACAATTTTTCTGTCTAGAATTTCATTCTACGATAAAAATAAAAGTTATCATAAATTTTATTAGCTTTGTATTACTTATTTTTTGGAATTATTTCATACACAATTGATATGTCAAATTAACATTTCTTTGAGTATGTGTTCTTTAACAATCAAAGGATTCATAAAAATTCATGTTCAAATGCGTTGGTGTATTCTTTGAAAAAATTTTGTTTTTCATAAACAAAATGTGTTACAACAATCTAGACAGAGTCTAATTCATTCTCGCTATATTTACGAAACCAACTGATGCATATCATAATTACTAGAATTATTTGAACTTTTCCAATATTAAAAAACTATATATTTTGAATATTTTTCGACTCGCACAAAATTTCTCAACATATAAGTTATAAACTAAAAATATTAAAACTACCCATTATAGACGATGGACCAATGTAAGCACCATAATTTTTTCAATTATTTTTATAGTTTTTTTGGAAGATACAGAATATTGATTTCACTGAATCATAATGACCTTCAGAAATTTTTTGCACCCCTTTTATTCCAAAATTAATTAAAATTAGTAAATATTTATGAAATTCCATAAAAGTTATATTTCCTGAAAGTAGATTGAGTTTTGCAGATGCTTGTCTTGGTTCTGAAAGTTAATTCATAAAATTTCATGGAGTTTAATCAGTCCAAAGTTGAAGAAATGTTTTCAGAGCTCAGCTCTACATAATTGCAGACGTGCTAGTTTGGCCGAGCTTTTAAAAAAATTTCAACCAATTTTTTTTTTGGTCCTTGCAGCCCGTCAAGTCTAATAACACAAAAGTTTGGCCAAAGTTATTCATTTAATTTACGTTGGCTTGAAAATTAAATGAAGCCCCTCTAAAAAAAACATTTCTCGTCAATGTAAATAGGCATAAATGGATTCATTATTTTCGTATAATTTTACGCATTTCTTCATTTGGTCTGATTTTGCAAAGGACTTTTTTTGGGCTTAATTTTCAAAGAACTCTTCTTGGCTTAACCTTCAAAGGACATTTTTTGGAGGTATGTGATACAATTTTTGGATGCGTTTTGGGCTTAATTTTCAAAGGACATTTTTTTGAAGGTATTTTATTTTTAGAGTTTTTGGGCTTAATTTTCAAAAGACATTTATTAGACATTTTTTCGGCTTAATTTCGAAATGACTCTTTTTAGGCTTAATATTCAAAGGACTTGTTTTGGAGGTATTTTTTTAAGTGATGTTTTTTTAGAGGATTTTTGGGCTTAATTTTCAAAGGAAATTGTTTTGTGATATTTTGTTTTTAGAGACATTTGTTTTAGAGGTTTTTGGACTTAATTTTAAGAGGACATTTTTTGGAGGTATCTTTTAAAGTGACATTTTTTAAGAGGTTGGGCTTAATTTTCAATGGACATTTTTTGGAGGTATTTTTTGAAGTGAAGTTGTTTTAGAGTAAGTGTTTTGGCTTGAAGTAAATATTATATAATGATTTTTTTAAATGAGTTTTAGTCTAAATTTATAAATGTATCTTTTTTGCAGGACTTAGAAGGAAATATTTTGAGCTTCTTTTCATTTTTAGAAGACATTTTTTTCTTGGATATTTTAAAGTGTCTTGGATTGAAGTATGTCTTTTGTGAAAAAATTTTAAAATAAGTTTTTTTTTTTAAAATTAAATCTTTTGTGATGCTTCTTTAATTGAGATTTTGTCTAAATTTTTGAAGGAAATGTTTTGAGCTTCATACTCAAATATCATGGGAAATTGAAGGAATTGCAAGAGATAATATGATCGAACAAGACGCCTTGAGGAATGTACATAACAGGGGAGAGAAGAGCGCTCAAATATTGAAATGGATAATCAACCTCAAGTAGAAGTTGAAGCAGGTATATAAATCTAAATATTGTAAATTTTATATTTAAAATTTTCCTAGTGTAAATTGTGAAACTTGATTTTTATTTGATGAACAAATTTGAAAAATATCTTACAATGTAAACAGAGAGAGATATTCCTCAAAACATTGATTAGGAGATACAAAATTTTCAAAGAGAAAGTGAAATAGATATTGAACCAATGATTGAATATGGTGAAAATGTTGAAAGAAATTTAGGTGAAGAAATTGAATCACCAGGTATGTATATATATGTTAAACACGTGTATTATTGAAATTATACATATTTAATAATTTAGTTATTTTTTGAATATGTAAAATTATTATCTAAATTTAATTGAAATATGTACAAATGAAATAAATATCAATGATGAGATCTTAGAAAATGTTGACACTCACACATATGGAGATAAAAAGGTTGACCATGTTATACGATATCGTGTTAATCACATTTTTGAATAGTTCTTTAAAAAGGAAACTGTGGTAGTTCAAGCCCAATTGCTGAAAGGTCTCTTAACATCAAGGAAATTAAAATACTCTGCAACTTTATTGGGTATTCGAAAATAAAAAATGAAGGAAAATGTGATACAAAAAATAAATAGTTCTCTAAATTCAATTAGAAGATATACATAAAAAAATGTTTAAAATGCATGTATAGAAATACATATGGCAGTGGTTTCATGAAGTACTAAAGAGAATCTCTTTGTAAAATCTATGGCACGAGAATTAGGAACCTCACAAAAAAATTTGCACAAACATCGGAAATTTCAGTTGCAAATAGATGTATATGATGAACTCGCTTGTTGGACAACTATTTGTAGGAAACAATACAAAGATAGACTTCGATAAAATGTTTAAAAAATAATATATGAATATTGGATGAAAAATTCATGTGTTTGACCAAAAGCAAGGGATGTGATGCAAAGAATAATAACACGAAATCAGTACAAAGAACATCTAAAAAAATTCTTGGACAACACTCAGATAGAATTTTCGACAATTTGAAAAAAGAGAATCATAAAATTTATGTCTCAATCAGTGCTTTTGTGCAACAAAAACGATGGCATGTAAAGACTATCACCATACGCGACACTTGTTGTTATCATTATCATGTGGAATTTCAGTTATATTATTGCACATTCCTTAATTTTGGTAAAACATTTTCGAAAGATTCACCTCCTCCTTCCACTGTCCATGATTTCATATCTCAAATTCTATGTGGAAGAGAAAGCCATGAATTATTTTACCAAAAGAAATGCGTTGGTGGTAAAAAATGCAATGATTGTGGAAATTTGACTAAATTTCAAAAAAAATATCATACTAATATAAATGATCAATCATTGTCCAACATGAAAGTGAAATAGAAGAGATGTGAATATATACATACATCGATGCAAGGTTTAAGTGCTAAAAGAATTTATTTACAAGAAGAAGAATTTTTTGTGATAGATGTTTCGAGAAAGTTTGAGGCTGAAATTTATAAATACACCAAGCATTCCCATAGATCTCGATGGAAATAATTTCAGTTGAAAAAATACCATGAAGTTTTTCCACCAGGGGCCATTTTGTTAGTAATTGATTTTGCATAAAACTACACATTTGTCCCACAAAAACAAATTCAGAGTGAATATTATCATTCTGACCAAGTCTCCATGCTCGTCCATATTCTATATAGACATGCCAAACAAAATGTTGATCATATAGAAATAACTAGTGAAAATTGGAATGTTATTAAATAATATCACTTTTATAGCAGTGACTATCGTACACATGATATATATTTTGTACAACACTGTTTTGGAAAGATTTATGACTCCTTGAAAACTCACGGAATAAAATTTAATGAACATTGCATATGTTCAAATGGATGGGTAGGTCAATTCAAATCTTCATGATCATTATTTTGGTTGTGTCGTCTTCATCTGAAAACCTGCATTAAACATTGTGGGAATTTATTTGAGACTGGTCATGGAAAAGGAGAACATGACGGTGCAGGGTTATGCATAAAAAAAATACTTCGAAGATATCAAATGGACTCCTCTGCAAACTAACTTGCCTCAGCTAAATAAGTTGTTCAATGGTGCGTTGTTGTAGTAAGCCATGAGACTAACCGATCAAGGGAAGTCTAAAGGTGCATTCAGTTTAATTTTTATTAGATTTCTAATTTTAAACAATGTAGATTTATCACAATGATTATCTTTGATGGTATTTTGATATCATATTTATATTCATCTTTGAATTTTCCATATAGATTTTTTTGGCATATTGGGGTCATAGATGTAGATAGATCGATTGGAAATGACATTGAAACAATAAAAGGGACTCAAAAATTGCATTCAATTAAAACAAAGTTGTCCACAAATGTGTTTGCATTAGATAAAAGAAAATATTCTTGTTTTTGTCATGTTTGCATTAACAACACAGAATCCAATGATGTTTGTGAAAAAAAAAGATATGTAAAATATTGGCAACATATATAGCTAAATACAAAGGGAAAAATGCTCATGCAAGGTTTGAAGAAATGCAATCAGAGGAGACTACAATATCATCTGATGGTGTTCAAGTTTCTGATATTGTTAGACAATGTAACATTTCAATTGCTTTCAAATGTTACAGATCGAAAAATATATAATAAAATCAAGTACACATGTTAATTTTAAAGTTAAATTTTCATGTTAATTATGATCTAGATTTAAATACATAAGTTTTTTTTATTGTGCAGGAGATGTTTTTGTTGTAATTGCACCTACTATGAATGATGAAAATTTGAAGTATTATTTGATGCGTTGCACTGAACGAAAGATGAAATTATTAGAAAACTATGATGATCATGGGTTTACATATGACAGAGGGTTACATATGACAGAGGGTCTATTATACTAAAAGGATATTTTTTCAAACAAACTAATCAAAGTTGGGATTTTTTTACTTTAAAGACTATGAGCTTGATGTCATAAGTTGTCAACATAGTCACTTGGTGTGTGAAACATGCATAAAGTTGATATAAGTTCCATCAAAGAAAAAAATGAAAATTAAGAAATGAAAAATGTCAAAATCCTATCATGAACGGATCATTGAAGATGGAATTCCATTGGAATTTTTTTGATTCAACTGCCCAACAATTTCTTCTCTTTGGATTCATCTTTTAGAACTTCCAGAACTCAACTAAAAATTGAACTACCTTTTTATGTTATTTGTACAAGTTTTTGGACATGTCGACTGTTTTGGTACATGCACATGAGTAGTTTATACATGTGTACACATACACATATCTAGATTGTCTGGTCTAAAAAATTTCATAATGTATTCTCTGGTACAATTTTTCATAATGTCATTATTGAAAAATGTACATATCTGTGTATCTAGCATAGTTGGTATAATGCAAATTTGAAGTTGCACAATTTTGTTTTAAACGTGTATGTCTATTCGAATTAAATTATAATATTCATTCTTGAATGCAAAATGTGTGGTACGTATTTTGTAACGTCCAGTTTAATATCAACTAAGAGTATCTTTTGTATGTGCATTGATGAAAAATGTTGCACGTACTGGATATATATGTTCTAGAATGCAATTTCATAATTTTATGATTTTTTGACACATCTAAGAACACCTAGAATCTTATGATTGTTTTTAGATATATATACATCGATATGTATTGTACTTCAATCATTTTAACATATATTCAAACATGCACTTAAATAATTTTTATGTACATATACTCATGTGAAATTTTTTTTGTTTGTAAAATGACTACTTGAATTTTAAAAACAAAACATTATATCACAACATTACTTCACATCCCAAATTTACTTCAACTATCCAATAAAAACATAACATTATATCACAATCACATGCCAAATGTAGTTCAACCATACAAAACTTGAGTTTTAAAAACAAAACATTATATCACAGTTACATGCCAAATGTAGTTCAACCATCCAAAACTTGAGTTTTAAAAACAAAACATTATATCACAATAGTACTTCACATGCTAACTGTAGTTCAACTATCCAATAAAAAAACATTATATCGTGCAATCATGTAATATCCAGTTTCAGGGATATCTCTAAAACATGGCAAACTCCAACTAGAGATGGACTGGGAGGGAATTTACCTGATATTCCGCCTCTGAAGAGAGGATGAGATCCAGAGGCTACCTGTCCCTTCCCAGACTCTGTATAAGAGTGAAAGATAAACACACCAAGTGGTATAGAACTAGCATGCTCAAGAATATATATAAATAACAGTGCAGTTGACATATAATTGCATAGAAAGGAAATACAACAAATACGACAACTCATCTAGAAACATAGAGAGGAAATGCTAAGCCATTTTATTAATATAAGAAATATAATGAAGTACAATAGGTGATCATAGTGATGGCACCTAATCTTTCTCAAGGCAAGTGAAGAAATACTCTCAGAATCTACAGGAAATGGCTGCTCTATGAACTACGTCCCAGTTGCTGGAAAACTGTCGTGTAGCTGCTACTGTTGAAATGAAATTAAGACTAGGGGCTGATCCCCTTGCCGGAATGAGCTGAAAATATACAAACCTTCTCTACTCACCAATCCGAACAAAACCCAGAAACCATATCAAAAATGGCCAACCCCCGAAAACCACCTAAAAATACCTCCTTAAGAAATTATGTTGGCCTCCAAGGCTCAGCGTAGAGGCTAAGTGAGAATAGCTGAGAGACTGCCTCAAACTCCACAAAAATCCTCCTACTAGCAAAGGCTGGTCCTCTGCTCAAAATCTCGGCTAAATCTCCTACAGAAATCCCGATCCGGAGTACCTCCAAAAAGGACTGCGTCCTCTCTCTCCCAGTGACTGCGTAGTCTTTATGAAAGCCCAACTCCATAGAAAACCCAAACAACAAAACCTCTCATAAAATATTGAAGGAATAAACTTGCCCAAGCAGGCACTTGAATTCCCTCGAGGCTAAGGGCAAGATCTCCGACCAGAGACACTCAATGCACTAAAAAGTGATGCAGATAGGCTAAACAACCCGCATGCTCAAGAAGACAAATGTCTCACTCAAAACCATCAACTCCAGAATGAATGAAATGAGAAGGCTTCTTCACATTTTATAATGTTGTTTTTCCCTCCAAAACCCCAATGTAGCCTCTCTCTCTTGCCACATGCTCATCCTTATCTGCGCAGAAGCTTCTAGAGCATACGTGGGCCCCATCTCTACGTGGTCCTTTTGCCCCCCTTGGCTCACTTAACTTACAACATTGTGTATACTAGGGAGTGCACTTTATTTTTAGAGTGAGTTATGTCCCCTTCTAGTCACCTTTATTTATAATTTATTTATATAAGGAAAAATTGATCAAAATTAATATTTCCAATTAGCTGCTGCTAATTGGGAATATTACAGTCCTCCTCGCCAAAAATTTCTTGTCCTCAAGCAATGCCTGAACAAGCCTCCTCTCTAGTTGGTGTTCCCCCACTGACACTGCAAAATGTGCCTGGGTCCTAGATGCACCACTGAATCTTCCCTATCCTCTGCATCACCCTGATATGAAGGGATCTCTCAATGCCAGGATCCCACACTCATCTCTCACGGTACCAGCCAGCCAACAATCCTCCCGGATCCCATCGCCACCATGGCTAATAATAGCCCAAGTCCCATGGCTCAGACTACGCATTGCCTCTGGCTATTACTGATGCTCTAAGAGGTAAAGTCCATGACCCCTGCTACGCTTTATCTGTGACTGTGTAAGCTGTACCATCAACTGTGTACCAACTCATCACCTCTCTCCAATCCAAGTCCTGACTCAATCCCACGTTGATCCTGCTCTGCTGAAATCGAGATCTAGTGCTGAAGAAACAACGAACTGTGCCCCCCTGCCAGCTGGAATCTGTAACATTTGCTATGTCCAAGGGCCCCTACTCCACTGTGCTCCCTACGAAGAATACCATACCATCAACAGGGTACCAACTCATGATCTCCCGCCAGTCCATCCTGGAAGAAGAATCTGATTTAGCAACAAAAACTACATATGGAACATGCCTGGAGTGTTGCCGCCGGCCCGTAATCAACTCCCACTACTCTGCCCTGTCTGCCAATGAAAGCTGCATGTAGAAGGAAGCCCCTCTCTCTATAATTGGCCAAAGTGGGAAAGATATGCTGCAAGCTCCATCGATGTACTCCTCGAGAGTGCTACCCCCTAAAAATACTGCAACTCTGCTGACTGCTTGTACATCTATCTGCACCTCATCCCTATGTCAACCCACAAATGGATGCTCCACCATATCCAACAGCTCGTCCCACTCCTTATCAGAAATGTCATGCTTTCGCTATCTACTCGCCCCCTGTAGAACAATCCCATCAACCTCCAACACCTCCAGAGGATATGGTTCTGCAACTACTGTCACCGTACTCGATGTCAATGCATCTGACTACCCTACCTCAATGGCTAACCCCAATGTTAGCCGCATATCCCTCATCGGCTCAATGTGGGCGCCCATCTAGTTCTCCCCCAAAGTAATATTGTGCCTGATGTGAATAGTGTCCTCCTCTGTCGAGTCAGGCTCCATCACCTGCTACTCTAGTTGAATCATCACAAGTGACTCTTCACCTAGAGTATCTCCCGCAGAGTCCCATGACTGCTCACCCTAGAGACTGGAATGCAGCTCCGATCTGCTGTCACCATCTCTACATGACTGCTATCGCTCCCCAGGAGTGTCCTCAACTGATCCTATGGACTCATATGAAAAATATTCCTCACCCTGGCATACAGAAGGAATGCCCTCCTGTTCTACCTCCGCCATGTCATCTGCATTGAATATGCCATCCACCCTCTCGCTAAAGTGTCAATACAATGTCTGGAGCCCGGACACATACTAGGATGCTACCTCTACTGTACCTAGTATCCTCTACTCATGCATGATCTCGACATGCCCTGAGGGAAAAATGACACACATCTCCTTCATGACCTGCTCCCGAAGCATAGGCTCAGCGATGACTGATATGCCACCCCTATAGAGGATCATCTCATCCCCTAACTTGTGGCTACCAACTAGCACCTCGACCTAGTGCCACTGCTGAGAAGTCTCTCCCCTAATGTGCTGAGTGTCATCCAAATATCTTGCGTGAGCCTCGCATACCCCGCTGCTCATGCCCAAGGTGCCAAGGGACATCAACAAAATCGACTGTATTCGTGAGTGATTTAGTATAGGGTCAGGTGCATGATTCCCCATAAATACCGTCAAGTATCACTCATCTGTCTCCCCATCGATCTTGCGTGAAATACCCCCAAAGGTAAGCCCGGTGTCCCTGTCTGTGAGTCTCCCTAGAGGCAATGCTCCGAGACCCTGTTGTGCAGCACCATACGCCCTCGCATACCACCGATCATCCCTGTACTCCTCGACATGCCACTGCACATGGAGGCATACCCCTGTATACTGCTAGATACCCAATGCTACTGTTGTGCCACCCTATACTGTCTCATGCCCTGACTATGTCCAGGAATTGGTCTCTCCCTGCATGCTCTCAATGTGATGTAAGACACCCCTACTCCACAATGCAGTCCTACACACTATAGTACACCACCATGCAACTCCATGTCCACCGGTAGTCCACTGCTCAATGCTAGAGGCTCCCACACATCCCTGGATGTGATGACCTAGAGTTGTGCCTCTACATGTCACACTACCCCCAATCGGTATCATCGTCTCCACTGTCGCATCACTATACCCGCCGACGAGTGGATCATCAATCCAAACCCTCCTCAAGGGGTCCGAGAAGTGAATCTCCCTATGTGTCAGTAGTGTTACCACCACTATTCGGCTCCGCTATGTCCTCTGTGCCCCACACAAAGGTGAAGAATCCTTGGTCCCATACAAGGCACCATCTGGTGGCCTACCAATGCCACCTCCTCCGACAATTCCTTCCAGGGTATGTTGACCACCCCGTGATCCCGTGTATAAGTGTCATACCAAGACAACCTAGGGAGTCTGCCCATAAATTAGTTGGCCACTGGAGTTGACCGAAACTCCCCTAGTGAATGCACATGCTCTACTGCTAGGCCAACTGTACCCTCCAAGATATAGTCAACCGACCTACCTGGGAAATGCTAGGTGATCCTGCCTAGATCCCAATGCCAACATGGGTTTCCTATATGCCTAGCACCTGGGAACTCCTGCTGAACTACACCCGGGTCCACCACTATCTCCATAACCCACTCCACCGAGTACCAACTCAAAATATCTCGCCATCCAACCTCAACATGTGGATGTTGCACCCTGTGCAACTCCGATCGTCTCATCCTGCTAACCAAGTCAACGTATGAGATCTAACTAGGTGACTCCATCTCTCTCTCTCCAATGGGAAGAGGTGACCCAACAACACTGCTAGTCCCATCCATGCATGCCTGAAGGGGAATGATCTGAAACTCCAATGTGCCCTCTGGTTGTACCATCAGGGAATCCAGTCGTTCCCCAATGCGGGCCAACTTGGCCACCGACTCAGTACAAGCCACTCTCATGCCCTCCAGCTCCTTGTCCTGCAACAAAATGGCCTCCCGTACTAACGTGGCCTTCCCTTTCAAAACTAGAAGGTCTACCCGAAGCCGATGATACCACTTTCTGTGACCATCATCCGAAACCTCTATATCTCCTAGTGCCTCATCGAAGGTGGTTACATCTCCTGACACCTCACCCATCTGTCGTGTGCTGCTACCACTCGAAGACTAGGACAGGACTCTGGTAATCACCTCAATGGATGGCTTTACTAGGGTAGGCTCTACCTTCTCCACTACGATATCAACTGACACGGTCAAGGAGGTCTCCAATGAGGGTGAGTCCTGTGTCACACTAGGTGTATCCTCAAACTACCTGCAATCTTGTGTGCCCTCATCCTCCAAGTGCGAGGCAACCATTTTGATGGTTTCCCCCTCCGATACTCGGTCAAGCTGGAAAGAGGTATCCAAATTCTCCACCCAAGCTTTTTCCAAATGCTTGGATGACCCGTCAAATGTCGGTAAATGGAATCTGCCCACTGTGCACTGCTAGCCCCCATCATGTGAGTGCCTGTTCCCTCTATGAAAGTTGTGAGGTTTGCTATCTTGCTGGAGCTGAAAAAAATCTCTAAATGGAAAGGCATCCCTGAACTCCTACCCATATGCCTGATACTCGGTGAAATAATCACCCATGTGGCTAGGCTCTGGCTCTTTTTGTGCTCCTGCTCCTGTATCTGCACCCAGGAAAGTGGTCATAGTGGAGCATGTGGGTGTATGTGATGCCATATGCTGAGTGGCATCATGCTCTGGAAAATGGTGGGATGTGCCTGATCCCTCGCCAATCTGGAAACCCCTTGGGGTTTCACGCTGTCTAGCCTCCACAACGGTGAATCTCTGCCCCATCACCTTAATCTACCTCAACAGATCCTATACTGATTTGAGGAGCATCTCCCCAAATCTCTTCGCATCATCATCACCTGCCATCGGCTCCTCCTGTTCTACGTCTATCATAGGCTCCTCATGTTCTGTGTCTATAGGCTCCTCCAGAAACTGCACTGTTGCTCTAAGAATACACTTTTTCCTGACTTCAGCCTCTAATTTACCCACTAAAAATTTCTTAGAATATTCTAAGAATTTGGGAAGGTGATCCTTGCCCAAAACCTAGAAAAACCCAGAAAGGGTTTCTTCTAATTCCAACCTTCAAAATCTGATCCTTTGTAGTTTGGCCCTCTTCCAATTTCGTTTTTTGGCACTGCAGCTGCTACTGTCAATCGTTGCTCTCCAAAATCCCAGCAAAACTCCTCATATGGCTCTCCTATCAATTTCCCAACATCCCAGATCTAAAATCCTACCAATGAAGCTCCCAGAAATGAGCCTCCTCCAATAACTGCGTAGGCCCTTCTAACCAAAATATCTACAACTGAAAACTGGAAAACCGCAGGCTGATCCAAGATTGAAGCTCTGATACCACTATAATATCTTGTTTCAGGGATATCTCTAAAACACGGCAAACTCCAACTAGAGATGGACTAGGAGGGAATTTACCGGATATTCCACCTCTGAAGAGAGGACGAGATCCAAAGGCTACCTGGCCCTTTCCAGACTCTGTCTAAGAGTGAAAGATAAACAGACCAAGTCATATAGAACTAGCATGCTCAAGAATATATATAAATAATAGTGCAGCCGACATATAATAGCATACAAAGGAAATACGGCAAATACGACAACTCATCCAGAAACATAGAGAGGATATGCTAAGCCATTTTATTAATCTAAGAAATATAATGAAGTACAATAGGTGATCAGAGTGATGGCATCTAATCTTTCTCAAGGCAAGTGAAGAAATACTCTCAGAATCTACAGGAAATGGCTGCTCTCTGAACTGCGTCCCAGCTGCTGGAAAACTGCCATGTAGCTGCTACTGCTGGAATGAACTGAAGACTAGGGCCTGATCCCCTTGCCAGAATGAGCTGAAAATCTGCAAACCTTCTCTACTCACCAATCCGGAAAAAACCCAGAAACCATATCAAAAATGGCCAACCCCCGAAAACCACCCGAAAATACCTCCTCAAAGAATTACGCTAGCCTCCAAGGCTCAGTGCAGAGGCTAAGTGAGAATAGCTGAGACACTGCCTCAAACTTCACAAAAATCCTCCTACTCGAAAAGGCTGGTCCTCTGCTCAAAATCTCGGCTAAATCTCCTACAGAAATCTCGATCCGGAGTACCTCCAAAAAGGACTGTGTCCTCTCTCTCCTAGTGACTGCGCAGTCTCTATGAAAGCCCAGCTCCACAACAAACCCAAACAACAAAACCTCTCACAAAATACTGAAGGAATAACCTTGCCCGAGCAGGCACTCAAAGTCCCCCGGGGCTAAGGGCGAGATCTCCGACCGAAGACACTCGATGCACTAAACAGTGCTGCAGACAAGCTAAACAGCCAGCGTGCTCAAGAAGACAAACGTCTCACTCAAAATGGTCAACTCCAGAATGAATGAAATGAGAAGGCTCCTCCACATTTTATAACGTTGGTTTTCCCTCCAAAACCCCAACGTAGCCTCTCTCTCTCTTGCCACATGCTCATCCTTATCTGCGCAGAAGCTTCTAGAGCATACGTGGGCCCCCTCTCTACATGTTCCTTTCGCCTCCCTTGGTTCACTTAAGTTACAACGTTATGTCTACTAGGGAGTGCACTTTATTTTTAGATTGAGTTATGTCCCCCTCTACTCACCTTTATTTATAATTTCATTATATAAGGAAAAATTGATCAAAATTAATATTTCCAATTAGCTGCTGCTAATTGGGAATATTACAAATCACATGCGAAATGTAGTTAAACCATCCAAAACTTGAGTTTTAAAAACAAAACATTATATTAAAACATTACTTCACATGCCAAATTTAGTTCAGCTACCCAATAAAAACAAAATGTTATATCACAATCACATGCCAAATTTAGTTCAACTACCCAATAAAAACAAAATGTTATATCACAATCACATGCCAAATTTAGTTCAACCATCCAAAACTTGAGTTTTAAAAACAAAACATTATATCACAACATTACTTCACATGCCAAATGTATTTCAACTATCCAATAAAAAAATAAATTATGTCGTGCAATCACATGCCAAATGTAGTGCAGCCATCCAAAACTTGAGTTTTAAAAACAAAACATTATATCAAAACATTACTTCACATGCCAAATGTAGTTCACCTATCCAATAAAATTAGAACATTATATCACAATCACATGCCAAAAGTAGTTCAAATATCCAATAAAAATAGAACATCATATCACAATCACATGTCAAATGTAGTTCAACCATCCAAAAATTGATTTAAAAAAAAAAAAACATTATATCCCAACATTACTTCACATGCCAAATGTAGTTTAACTATCCAATAAAAACAAAACATTATATCACAATCACATCCAAAATGTAGTTCAACCATCCATCTAGATTCATTTTCTATTAAAAAAATAAAATCTCCATCTAGAATCATTTTATATTTAAAAAATAAAATGAGAACTTGAGTTTAAAAAAAAAAACATTATCTATCACGGCATGTGATCACATGCCAAATGTAACTATCCAAAATGTAAAATAATTATTGATAAGGGTAAATGTAGTTTAAAACTATATATCCAAACAGTAAAATATGTCCAAAATTTGTACCCGACATGAAAAATAAAAGTATATATAGTTCAATGTATAGTGTTACAAGTGTCAAGCTATATAGAAAACTAAATATATGACTGCATAGATAAGGCTATATATAAAAAAGTGAATTTAAGACTAGATCTATTAAATATAATTTTGCACACATGTGCATCATCCATCAAATACAAATGGATCTGGTGTCTCTTCCAACAAAGTCTTAATCCTTGAGCTACCTTGTGAAGCATGAGGATCCTGTACACAATGTGTATAAACATTAAAATTTAATGTTTTAAAATTGAATGAGAATATATAACTTCATATAAAAAAACAAAATGAAAAAAAAATAAAAAATCATGCAATACCTCATGAGGTTCCCTCTCTATTTTTTTTTGTTGCTCGCCCATTAAAACTTCCTCCATAGGAACATCTTCCATAGTAAACTTTACAATATACATGTACATGTATATATATATATATATATATATATGTTAAAAAATTTCAAATGAAAATGCATATATATAAACTAATTTTCAATAATATTAAAAAAATTAGACAACTTGTTCAAATGGTTCAAATGGTGTGGATTTTCCTATCTCCATCAACACTCCATTGCTAGAGTCTGTGGAGAAGGGAAATCATTTGCAAGAACCTAAAATTCAAAATTTTAGAAGTATAAAATAACTCAAGATCTAGATCTCAATTTATAATAAAACTTTTGAACTTCAATTTATAACTTATAACTTAAACATAGATCTAAATGAAAAATTGAATACTTGTGATGGTGGATCTGGCACATCTCCTAAGGGTGGCTCCGAAAGAAAATCTCCAAAATCCTAAAATTCAAAAAATTTAAAATAACTCAAGATCTAAAGATCTCATTTTTTAATGGAACTTTTGAGCTGGAATATATAACTTAAAAACATATTTAAAAGTGAAAAATTGAATACTTTTATTTAAAAGTGAAAAAGTGATGAAGGTACTGTGATCCCAAAAACATCGAACAGAATCAAAATCTGTTAACATTTAATTATATATACATGTACATGTGTGCACAGTTATTTATTTTAAAAATATGTCATCATTTTTCGATATATATAATAATAGATAAAAAATAATTGTACATCATCATGTTCACATAAAAAAACTAAAATTTGCCAACATATCATCTTGATGGTGAGAACAATCTTGATTATGTGATTGATGGTGAGACTCATCTTGAGTGTGTGGACCGGAGGCTCCGACATTATATTAACATCATCTTCATTCATCAAGTGTGAAACTACAAATGGTGTTAACATATAATGATACATTTTTGTTAGATTAATGTATACAAATAAATATATGTATATATGTATTTATTACAAATTGTATATGTGTTAAAATAATCACCCGAACCATTAACACATACCGATCCCATGCCCTCTTGCTCATGAATAATTAGGTCCTGCCAACCATTGCGGCAATTCTTTGCGTATGTTCTGAGATATTCAACACTCATTTTTATATCTCTTCATATGTAAAATACACAAAATTAGCACGTGTATTCTCACGTTCTCTTTGTCGGTTCAGACAAACTTCAAATCCACCCAGTCCACTCTGAACATTGTCAATGATGGAATCATTTTCTTCTCGACTAATTTGAGAAGTGACATCCATCTCTAACTACAAAGTTTCGACACGAAGAGGTTGACTAACCAATGGTGGTTCAGGGAGAGGCAAATCAACATCACGCTTAGCACCCCTACGGTCACACAATCGACCTTTCCCAGGACCAAAAAATTCAAAGGGATGGTCATTATAATTGGATTTCATTCCCAAAAAGAATTATGCATAAAATAATTTTTCAAAATAAAGCAGAACCTCATCATTCCATGGGATTCTTCCATGGGCAGCAAGGTTCCTATCATACAAATGACGAGCTATACCAGGGTGCTTGAAATATTTCACCTTTAGCATCTTTCTTTTCAACCCTTCTTTGAAATTAAACATGGACTTAGCCATTTCTGTTGTAACTCTTTTTTTAACAACATCCCATGTATTGGGACCCATCACTGTTCCATTTCTTTTTCTCATCACTTCTACAAAAGTATGAGTGGTTGGCCCAAGCTTTAGGTAAATCTACTAGTTTGCTTAAAGAGTGAGTAACTATTTCCAAGTTTTTTCATCTCTTAGCATGGCGTTTCAAAGACACGAGATCTCTCTTCAATTTTGAATGAATATGTTGACACCTTTATAAGGTGCATTGTTGCATGTTTGATTCCCAAGGTATATGAGAAATGTGAGACATATAAGTCAGGGTTAGTGTACAACCTTCTTCTTGAATGACGTGTTTTTTCCTATGTCTTTTTCGATCAAAATTTGGGGCAAAATTTTCACCCTCTGCATCAATATTTAAAATTTTGTATATTAAAAAAATATGTAAACAAATTTGTACAAATTGAATGAAAATAATGTTAAGATTTATGGCCACCTCGATATGGTTGGCTAGCATCTTGCTCGCCCTGAGACTGTTGAGAACCAACATGACCATCCATTGATTAGCCTCTAGGAGAATGCATATCACCACCTTCATGCAATTCACCACCACTTGTTGATGGCCCTCCAAGGGAATGTGTACCACCACCAACCTCATGAGATGAGAGGGAAGTTTCATAAAAAAATATGAATTTATAATCAATTCAAAAATAAATTCATATATATAAATACATGTAGATATTCATTTATTAAACTTTTTGAACCATATTGTTATTGCCTAAATCTACCTTAGGCTGAAGGAAGGCAGGATTCAGGGTAACACCAAACCACGCTCAGTATGGTAGCTAGCCCTAGCAGAACAGGAGAGGGCTCTCTCCGGGTCAATCTCAGAAAAAATGTATCAATAGGGCTTGAGATGACTGAAATGAGTGCTAATTTTAGGAGAGGTATATAAATCAAGGAGTTTGGAATGATTTTTAGGGGGTTTTTTTGGAAAAAGGGAAAGGCGGTTTTGGGCTTGGGGATGAGGCCTAGTTTTTACAGAATTCAAGTTGGGGCAAGGAAGGAAATGGCTTTGATGTCTTAGATTGAATGAATGGATGGATCAGACTACTGAGGAGATGAAGAGGGCAAGAGGCTGCAAGGATCCTCTTCAAACTGATGAAAACATATAAAACTAAACAAAATTTTAAGGCAGAGCACCAGCAAATTAATGAATTCTACCTTTCTGACTCATTTGTTTAATTTCAGAAGCAAAGAGAAAGGAAATGGCATACATAAAACATTAATGAACTTAAAATTACATGGAGAAAAACACCATCAAAACTCAGAGCCACAAGGATCCCAACAAGTGCTGCAAAACCCTGGTCTTTCCTTTGCCAAAAATGCTGAAATGAATATACAATGAGCTGTCAAACTATTCCCAAGAGTCCAACCCTGAAAATGTCTTAGAAAATACATAATATAGACCAGCCTAACCCATTCCCATGCCTCTAGGGGTCGATCTCATCCTTCTAGGAGTTGTTTCAACCAATTCTAAACTAGGAACTGAAATCTAGGAAATCAAACAACTTGCCTCTATATGGTAGGAAACTGATTCATTCACTTAATTTTCACTTTTTACTGAATGAATCCTATAGAACAAGTAAAAATGTGCCAAATTTACATCATGGTCATTAAATTACATCAAGGTAGATCAAGAGTTACATCAAAAAGTGAAACTAGTCAAAACTGGGCGAAATTCTGAGTTGAAGAGTGAAAAATAGGCCAAAATTCTCTATGCGTCGTGCCCAAAATCTCTATGCATAACAAAACTTTGGAGCTGATTTTTAGGCACTTCCTGAAGTCCAAAATGAGCTCATGATAGCTTGTTGGAAAGCCTTGCCTGTCTACTTTCCAACCCAAGTGGAATACCTGGATTTGGATGTAATTTTCCCCTCCAAAAATTCAATCTCCCAAGACTGGTTCCTGTGTGTGCAAAAGGTGGCAAAAAGGCCATTTTCAAGGTGTTTTTGACCCTTTAGGCCACCCAGAACTTGATGAAATCTTTAGGCCATTCTTGAGCATGCATAAATTTTCATAAAAAATCCAAAAATATCAAGTTTTCCTCCATAAGATCTCCCAATTGTAAGCGCGTGCAAGGTGGCGCTACTCGTTGGGTAGGAAAATCTGTTTTGTAACCAAAAAATTTAAAAATGACAAAATTTTCTCCAAATTACTTGAAATTTGGATTGTAGGTCCCTCATCAAGTAATATGCTTAGCCAATGAAGCTTCGGCCAAGATCTAAAATGGATCAGGCCTTTTTCGACATTTCAGTGCCCTCCTTAGCCTCGCCTTCAGGATCTTGATCCTTGCTTTGCAAACATGTGTGCGGGCCCAATAGTGGTTCTTCATATGTCTGAGCATGCCCTTGTCCTTGTTTTCCTTTTCCAATAGTTTCTCAAGATGAATGTTGACTCTCTTAAGCCAAATCTCCCGCTCAAAGGGTGTCATATCACCTGGTCTTTTTCGGGCCAATTCCCGGTCTTCACGGATTTTTTGCAACTCCATGAGTGTCTGTTGATCCTCCAATTTGTTATTCCACTGCTCCAAGTAATTTATAACCCACTGAGCTCTCTACAATTTCTCGGTCAATGTATCGATCTCAGCTTTCTACTCCTGGATGATTTCTTTCAGCTTTGAGCTGGGAGAGCTCAAATCAACATCAATGAGTGTAAAATCAGTGTCTTGGCCTCTTGAAGGGCCTTCATCCTGCATAGGCCTCTTGCCTCTGTCCTGTACCTGTGTTGATGTCGAAGGCGAGACCCCTTCCACCCCAAGTGGAGATAGTACTCGTGCTGCTGATGAAGGTAACGAGACCCCTTCCACCTCGGGTGGAGATAGTACTCGTCATGCTGCTGCAAATAAGGCTCTGGTGCCTCTCTGATAGGTAACACATACTGGAACACTGATAGGCTCTTTATCAAGACCCTAAAACTGATGTGAAGGCTCACCCGCATCATGAAAAATCTCTGGAGGAGGCTGAGGGGCTGTAAAGAAGTCACAGGAAATGAACTCCTCCCATGCAATGCCTTGCAATCCAAGCTGATGTACAACAATGATCTTGATGAGCGCATAATGATAAATGTTGTTATGTTGCCGCTCGGGAGTCTTCTTCTGCACAAGATTAGTCATCCGCTCTATGTTTCGACACATGAACTATGGAATGCTCATCATCCTCACTCCCGTGAAATGCATCAATAATCGGATATGGTAAGCATAAAGGTGCGAGAACCAGCCCTCACAGCTGAAGTACCTGATGATGAGTTTCATCAATGGTGTATAGGACTCCTTCAAGAATCGGAAAGGAAACACCCTGCTGAGCTACCTCATATAGCCAGGCCTGATGTATGGCTCATAATACACTTTGTCTAGCTGTTGTCTCTTGTTCCACTGCTCACCTACATTCGATATTACCGTTGCCTAAGAAATGGTTTCTGGTGTCAAGGTGAAATTTACACCAGCGAGAGTTATATGACCATCATGCAAATGTAAAAAAAATAAGCGAACCAACTCCTGATGATGCTGAGTTTGAGCAATCATATCACAATACTGAAAACATGACTATTGTTGAAAGCAAGCCATTGCAAGTGGGCAGGCCTGCAACTAAGTCAAAGAGGTGGGCTCTTGTCTGACGTGTCTTCCCCCTTTACGAGGCCTCCTTGGCACATTAAGCTCTGCGGTAGAGTCACTGTCTTGCTCATATGATGAATCTGTCTCTGTCATGATGTTTGCAATGTGTATGACAAGTGTATGTTTGATTGGTTTGAAAATGTGAAATTGGTGTTTTTGCTTCATTGCCAAATATGCCAAAGGGAAATGAGGAACTGTGAGGAATATGGGATAGTGGGAAAAGTTGACTGTGGAATTTTTCAAATGAGATTTGAAATGTGTTAACAGTCACTTGACTGTATTTGGGAATTGGGAATTTTGCAGATGATATGGGAGATGGTAGGGTTTAGAAATAGGAAAAATAGGGACAAGTGATATGAGTGATTGTGGAACATAGGGGAATAGGAATGGACTGTAGTTATAGTAGAATTGTGGAAGAAAGGAAAAATATGGTGGCATATGACAGGGGTTCATCACCAAAACCAAATTTTAAAACTTCAAATATAAACCCTATGGAGCAGCCTTTGTCAAAAAGATAGGGCTTATGTTTACACCATTCAAATTGTCCAACCAACCTTTGAAACCACAGCAAACACTAGCAAGAGTGATTGTATAAACTTACTTGAGAAAATGGGAGCGAAAGATTTGAAGTTTTGTTGGAGGCGGTGATAAAAATGCTTGGAGGCTCTGTGCGCCGCGCACAAACCCAGTGCGCCACACCTCCTAGATGCGCCGCATACGTTCAAATCACCACAGAGAAAATTGGCCCAATGCGCCGCGCGGTCTATGTGCACCGCGCCTTCCTCCCGATGCGTCGCGCATTTGAATTTCTCCCACAATCGGTTTTTCAAAACACAGTTCCGCCCTTCCACAATCTAACTCGGTTTCTTGATGTCTCTTTGCATGCAAATGAATCATTTAGACACCAAAATATCTTATATGACCATTGGATTTGAATTTTTGATTTGTAATAACCCACTTTGTAATGTCTTAGAATTTCGGCACTTTCACATTTAAATACAAACTATGATTTTCTTGTTTCCTTTGATTTTTGACTGAATTGATGCAATTCTTGGCAATTTTTGCAGGGATGATTGGCATGTGATTTCGGCAAAGGAAACCAGGGCTGCGCCTAAAGATTTGTAGAACTTAAAAAACCTTAAAAATTACATATTTATTACAAAAAATAAATTTGACGATTTCTTCTTCAAAACAAAGTTTTGAAGAAGAATCACTCTCAGCATTATTGATGATGAAATTTTTGGAATGAAAAATTGTTGGAAACATTCTCATGTGCCTACTGGAATTATTTGACACTTGTGAAGACGAAACCCAAGACCTAATGACTGAAAAGAATCTTTGCTGACCAAAAGACCATCCATGACTATGAATGAGTGTAAAATTGAATTTAATGAATTTTGACGAACTTTAATGATCAGACACAAACTAGCAGATACATGACATGAGGGAAAATGAGAGACAAGACCCTTCTGTCAGACAATCTGTGCTTCTAAGGGAATGCAACTGATTGGATGAACGAGACACCTAAAATGAAATGCAACAAATATATTTTGATCTCTGACGGAGGGATGAACAGAAGGACTCTAACATTGGCTCCAATGGGGATGGTAGCTCCCAGGAGGTGCCAAGAACTATAGATCTTTGGGCGAGCAGACAGTGCCTTCGTCCATTGGGCAATGGAGTCAAAACACGAAAACTGACATTATGCAGACTGACTCTGACTCAAAAACTGAAAACCATAATAAAACCAAACATGACTAAAACATAACTAACAAACTGGAAAGATGCTCATAATTTAGCTTATTCATCAAACCTACTCTAATTGTTCTTTTAACCACCCGATCAAGTGAATTGGAATAGCCAATGCAACCATGTAAGCATCCTGGCTGCTATTTTATTTCTTCCCAAATTCTTTCTGATGAACAGGAAAAGGGAAGAATCGAAAGGCCACTCCCATGGAAACTCAGAATCAAGTTAACTGCTGATAAACTTGCAAAGCATGAATTGACTGGATGAATTCAAGAAAACTGCGAAAGGATCTTCATAAACATAGCTATTGATTTCCATTAACACATTACTGCTCTAGTCCAGGTAATCTTCATAGCTGGATATTAAGATTTTCCTCACATCTGTGTTGTCTTTCTTTGGTGATTGCAGCAAGCTGTCAAAAGGGTCCTGAATTTTGTGAATAACCAACCTCTGTTACTGATTCCAAATAGAACAAAAGTATCCTTTATCAACCTCCTCATATAACTGCAAACCTTGATATGAGATTTGTAATGAAAAATTTGTTAGACAAGACAATGAAGGCGAATTTTGAATAACATTATTATCAACATTCTTTTCTTTCACATGGTTAGCCAATGGAGAAGAACTTTTACAGCAAACATCATCCAACACATGAGCAATAGGATCATCAAAAACTTGAGAAGACTGCAGTGATGTATCCATTGAAACTGTATGAAATCCTACTGATTGTTCATCTTTTTCTTTAGACATATTACGAAGATTCTTCTTTATAAACTGAAATGTTTCGAAACAAAAGGGTACAGAATTCTCTTGCATCATTAAATCATGTATTTCAGCTTCCATGCCTTCATCTGTAATCTGACCTTCAATTTTGTTTGGTGGTTGCAAATTTGGTGCTAGGGAGGGTTTTGTATCCAAAATGATTTCACCAGTTGTTTCAGGGGAAGATTTCTCATTAACAACTTGCTCAAGAATTTCGCTATCTATCTCATCCTCAATATTAAAACTGAGAGATTGTTGATTTCCTATAGGCTGCTCATTTGAAGATTTACTATGCAATTTACCCTTCAAAAACTGGAATGATTCAAAACAAAATGGTACGGAGTCACCTTGTATCATTTGATCATATGTACCAGTTTCCATGTCTTCATCTGCAACTTGACAATCAATGGCACTCGGGGATTTCAAATCTGGGTATGAGAAATCTTGAACAAGGTTTTCATCGCCCTCGAGATGGTCCAAATCAAGGCTTGTTGACAGTTGATTTCTGATTGCATGGACGTTGTCTCTGATGAACTGAAATGAATCAAAACAAAAAGGCAAAGATCCTTCACTTACTTCAAAAATTTTTGCACTTTCCTCATCATTTTCATAGCTGATATGCATCATTTGATCATTGTACTCAAGCTGCTGAAAGTGAACTTCTTCCTTCCACAAACTAGCTGTTGATTTGTCTGCAATATTAGCTTCTATTTGGAGAACATAATCATCATCATACTGATCAAACTGAGGCAAATCATCGGTATAAAACACATCATCAAGCATACATGTCATATCAACAACTCTCTCTTCTTCAAAATGACCTATAAAACAATCACTATGACAACTGGGATAAGAAATAAAATGTTTTGGATCAGCAAATAAGCCTCTACATTTATTGCATTGTTCTGCGTCTCTTGAAGTGTTGCAATATTCCTTTCTCTCAACTAAACTCCATTTCCAGATCAAAGGCACCCGGGTAGTGCAAGAGAGCAGATCTAGGAGAAGGTCTTATATTAGCTAGCATCGAAAAATATACTTGGTTAAATCTGGCAGAAAACTGTTGTACTATCTCCCCTGGTAGTCTTTTCAGCTGGTTATACCCTTCTATAATCAAGAAAGGGTTTTGTCTGACCACCCACCTGTCGAGGAAAACTTCGATGAACTGCTGGAAATCTGAGATGCTCGCATCAGGCAGGGCTTTAAACCAACTCTTGACCTTGGCTTGCAAAGAAAGAGAAAAAAGCCTAATACTAACATCTTCGTCATCAACTTCAAAAAGGTATAGAAAAGTCTCAATATTCTGCACATGTTGCTCAGCGTTGACATTGTTACATTCACTATCAAATCTTGGTAGATATAGGTCATAACTTTTAGGGAAAGCATGAAGAACAGAAGGTAAAACAAGAGGTTTATACCTATCTGGGACTATATAAGGTGTAGAAGTATATACAAGAGCTACGGGATCAGTTTTGTTTTCTTTAGGCTCATTACTCTGAAGAGAGTCATCATAATATGCGGGAAAAGTAAGGAGGCTAGGATCAAAGGGAAACTCAGTATTTACACTTTTTGAATAGGTCAAGCGAATATTTTGATCACCTTTATAGTACAAAAAATTTTGAAAAACTTTCAGAACAGCTTCAAGAACAGCCAAGAAGTAATTTATAAGAAAGCAGACTAGATCCTGAATACCATTCCACTTTGGATACCTGAACTTTGTGTAAAATCCTTCCATTTTCTCAAAGAAAAATTTAGTCCTCCAGTGAAGTCTCTACATTGAGTTGGAGTCACCAGGTGAATGATTTCATCCTTCTTATGTCTGATCGTTGTCCACCATCAACCATTAGATCTGACTTGATACATGTACTGGGGCCATTTACAAGTTAGATGTTATGTGTACAAACTAGACCGGAGATTGACTAAAGTAGCGTTTATCTACTTCTGCTAATGCAAAGCAAGAGTGTTTCGAATTCTACCTGGCATAACTTCAGGCTCCGTCTGTAGCTTATAAAACAAATAACACCAACAAGCAAACCATTTTATTCCCCAGTATGATTGCCACTATGTTATTGCCTAAATCTACCTTAGGCTGAAGGAAGGCAGGATTCAGGGTAACACCAAACCACGCTCAGTCTGGTAGCTAGCCCTACCAGAACAGGAGAGGGCTCTCTCCGGGTCAATCTCAGGAAAAATGTATCAATAGGGCTTGATATGACTAAAATGAGTGCTAATTTTAGGATAGGTATATAAATAAATGAGTTTGGAATGATTTTTAGGGGTTTTTGTTGGAAAAAGGGAAAGGCAGTTTTGGGCTTGGGGATGAGGCCTAGTTTTTATAGAATTCAAGTTGGGGCAAGGAAGGCAATGGCTTTGATGTCTTAGATTGAATGAATGGATGGATCAGACTACTGAGGAGCTGAAGAGGGCAAGAGGCTGCAAGGATCCTCTTCAAACTGATGAAAACATATAAAACTAAACAAAATTTTAAGGTAGAGCACCAGCAAATTAATGAATTCTACCTTTATGACTCATTTTTTTAATTTCAGAAGCAAAGAGAAGGGAAATGGAATACATAAAAAATTAATGAACCTACAATTACATGGAGAAAAACAACATCAAAACTCAGAGGCACAAGGATCCCAACAAGTGCTGCAAAACCCTAGTCTTTCCTTTGCCAAAAATGCTGAAATGAATATACAATGAGGTGTCAAACTATTCCCAAGAGTCCAACCCTGAAAATGTCTCAGAAAATACATAATATAGACCAGCCTAACCCATTCCCATGCCTCTATGGTTCAAGCTCATCCTTCTAGGAGTTGTTTCAACCAATTCTAAACTAGGAACTGAAATCTAGGCAATCAAACAACTTGCCTCTATATGGTAGGAAACTGATTCATTCATTTAATTTTCACTTTTTAGTGAATGAATCCTCTAGAACAAGTAAAAATGTGCCAAATTTACATCATGGTCATGAAATTACATCAAGGTAGATCAAGAGTTACATCAGAAAGTGAAACTAGTCAAAACTGGGCGAAATTCTGAGCTGAAGAGTGAAAAATAGGCCAAAATTCTCTATGCGTCATGCCCAAAATCTCTATGCGTAGCACAACTTTGGAGCTGATTTTGAGGCACTTCCCGATGTCTAAATTGAGCTCATGATAGCTCGTTGGAGACCCCTACCTGTCTACTTTCCAACCCAAGTGGAAGTTCTGGATTTGGATGTCATTTGCCCCTCCAAAACTTCAATATCCCAAGACTGGTTCCTGTGTCTGCAAAAAGTGGCAGAAAGGCCATTTTCAAGGTGTTTTTGACCCTTTAGGCCACCCAGAACTTGATGAAATCTTTAGGCCATTCCTGAGCATGCATAATTTTTCATAAAAAATCCAAAAATATCAATTTTTCCTACAGAAGATCTCCCAATCGTAAGCGCGTGCAAGGTGGCACTACGCGTTGGGTAGGAAAATCTGTTTTGTGACCAAAAAATTCAAAAATGACAAAATTTTCTCCAAATTCTTTTAAATTTTGACTGTAGGTCCCTCATCAAGTACTATGCTCAGCCAACGAAGCTTCGGCCAAGATCTGAAGTAGATCAGGCGTTTTTCGACATTTCAGTGCCCTCCTTAGCCTCACCTTCAAGATCTTGATCCTTGCTTTGCAAACATGTGTGCGGGCCCAATAGTGGTTCTTCATATGTCTGAGCATGTCCTTGTCCTTTTTTGCCTTCGCCAATAGTTTATCAAGATGAATGTTGACTCTTGTAAGTCAAATCTCCCGCTCAAAGGGTGTCATATCACCTGGTCTTTTTCGTGCCAATTCCCGGTCTTCACGGATTTTCTGCAACTCCATGAGTGTCTGCTGATCCTCCAATTGTTTATTCTGCTGCTCCAAATAATTTATAACCCACTGAGCTCTCTAAAATTTCTCGGTCAATGTATCGATCTCAGATTTCTGCTCTTGCATGATTTCTTTTAGCTTTGAGTCGGGAGAGCTCAAATCAACATCAATGAGTGTAAAATTAGTGTCTTGGCCTCCTGAAGGGCCTTCATCCTGCATAGGCCTCTTGCCTGTATCCTGTACTAGTGCTGATGTCGAAGGCGAGACCCCTTCCACCCCAAGTGGAGATAGTACTCGCGCTACTGATGAAGGTAACGAGACCCCTTCCACCCTAAGTGGAGATAGTACTCGCGCTACTGATGAAGGTAACGAGACCCCTTCCACCCCGGGTGGAGATAATACTCATCGTGCTGCTGAAAATAAGGCTCTGGTGCCTCTCTAATAGGTAAAACATACTGTAACACTGATAGGCTATGTCTCAGGACCCTCAAACTGATGTGAAGGCTCACCCGCATCATGAAAAATCTCTGGAGGAGGCTGAGGGGCTGTAAAGAAGTCACGGGAAATGAGCTCCTCCCATGCAATGCCCTGCAATCCAAGCTGATGTACAACAATGATCTTGATGAGTGCATAATGATAAATGTCGTTATGATGCCGCTCAGGAGTCTTCTTCTGCACAAGAGTAGTCATCCACTCTATGTTTTGACACATGAAATATGGAATGATCATCATCCTCACTCCCATGAAATGCATCAATAATCAGATATGGTAAGCATAAAGGCGCGAGAACTGGCCCTCACAGCTGAAGTACCTAATGATGAGTTTCATCAATGGTGCATAGGAATCCTTCAAGAATCTGAAAGGAAACACCCTGCTGAGTTGCCTCATATAGCCAAGCCTGATGTATGGCTCATAATACACTTTGTCTAGCTGTTGTCTCTTGTTCCACTGCTCACCTACCTTCGGTATTCCCGTTGCCTGAGAAATGGTTTCTGGTGCCAAGGTGAAATTTACACCAGCCAGAGTTACATGACCATCACACAAATGTAAAACAAATAAGCGAACCAACTCCTGATGATGCTGAGTTTGAGAAATCATCTCACAATACTGAAAACATGACTGTTGTTGAAAGCAAGCCATTGCAAGTGGGTAGGCCTGCAACTGAGTCAAAGAGGTGGGCTCTTCTCTAACGTGTCTGCCCCCTTTACAAGGTCTCCTTGGCACATTAAGCTCTGTGGTAGAGTCATTGTCTTGCTCATATGATGAATCTGTCTCTATCATGATGTTTGCAATATGTATGACAAGTGTATGTTTGATTGGTTTGAAAATGTGAAATTGGTGTTTTTGCTTCAATGCCAAATATGCCAAAGGGAAATGAGGAACTGTGAGGAATATGGGACAGTGGGAAAAGTGGACTGTGGAGTTTGTCAAATGAGATTTGAAATGTGTTAACAGTCACTTGACTGTATTTGGGAATTGGGAATTTTTCAGATGATATGGGAGATGGTAGGGTTTAGAAATAGGAAAAATAGGGACAAGTGATATGAGTGATTGTGGAACATAGGGGAATAGGAATGGACTGTAGTTATAGTAGAACTGCGGAAGAAAGGGAAAATATGGTGGCATATGACAGGGGTTCAGCACCAAAACCAAATTTTAAAACTTCAAATATAAACCCTATGGAGCAGCCTTTGTCAAAAAGATAGGGCTTATGTTTACACCATTCAAATTCTCCAACCAACCATTGAAACCACACCAAACACCAGCAAGAGAAATTGTATAAACTTACTTGAGAAAATGGGAGCGAAAGATTTGAAGTTTTGTTGGAGGCGGTGATAAAAATGCTTGGAGGCTCTGTGCGCCGTGCACAAACCCAGTGCGCTGTGCCTCCTGGATGCGCCACACACGTTCAAATCACCACAGAGAAAATTGGCCCAATGCGCCGCGCAGTCTATGTGTGCCGCGACTTCCTCTCGATGCGTCGCACATTTGAATTTCTCCCACAGTCGGTTTTTCAAAACATAGTTCCGCCCTTCCACAATCTAACTCAGTTTCTTGATGTATCTTTGCATGCAAATGAATCATTTAGACACCAAAATATCTTATATGACCATTGGATTTGAATTTTTGATTTGTAATAACCCACTCTGTAATGTCTTAGAATTTTGGCACTTTCACATTTAAATACAAACTCTGATTTTCTTGTTTCCTTTGATTTTTGACTGAATTGATGAAATTCTTGGCAATTTTTGCAGGGATGATTGGCATGTGATTTCGGCAAAGGAGACCAGGGCTGCACCTGAAGATTTGTAGAACTTAAAAAACCTTAAAAATTACATATTTATTACAAAAAATAAATTTGACGATTTCTTCTTCAAAACAGAGTTTTGAAGAAGAATCACTCTCAGCATTATTGATGATGAAAATTTTGGAATGAAAACTTGTTGGAAACATCCTCATGTGCCTGCTGGCATTATTTGACACTTTTGAAGACGAAACCCAAGACCTAATGACTGAAAAGACTCTTTGCTGACCAAAAGACCATCCATGACTATGAATGAGTGTAAAATTGACTTTGATGAATTTTGATGAAATATAATGATCAGACACAAACCAGCAGATACATGACATGAGGGAAAACGAGAGACAAGACACTTCCATCAGACAATCTATGCTTCTAAGGGAATGCAACTGATTAGATGAACGAGACACCTAAAATGAAATGCAACAAAGAGATTTTGATCTCTGATGGAGGGATGAACAGACCGACTCTAACACATACCATGATTGCGTGAACTATGGCCACGTGAACCATGTCCATGATCCATTGATGGAGTAGACACCCTTGTCCTCCTACCTCGTAAAAAATAAAAAATGAAACTTATTAACAACTAATTTAACTCGCAAAATTGATAAAAAAACAATTCCATATGTACAAAAATGTATGTATGGAGATAATATTATATTTAAATACCATGAACATCCCTCGATCCATGATCCCCCTCTCTCGTAGAGATATGGGATTCTATTGATCTTCACCTTTCATCCTCCATGATATCTATGGATATATCTATAGTGGACATTTGAAATTATTTTTAAATTACTATTTAGAATAAATTCAAAAGAGATTTCAAACATTAATGTAATTTAGTGTACACAAATTAGGTAAAACACAAATTTCAAAGCAGTAATTGATGTGTGAAACTCAATTTAGGAAAAAATTTTATAAAAATGTGAAGTTAACCATGTTGCGCTTTACATGGTGGGAGCACACTTGGTATATAATTGAAAAAACACATGGTCATTAAAAGACACATGTGAAACTCCATTTAAACAAAAAAAAATTGAAGTCCTCACATTTTAATTTTATAAAGATGTGAAGTTCACCAGGTTGCAAATTTGAATTTCACCAAGTTGCGCTTTACATGGTGGAAGCACACTTGATATATAATTGAAAAAAACACATGGTCATTAAAAAAGACACAGTTATAAGTAAAAAACACACATATATCAAAGATATGCTACAATTTCTATCAATAAATTTTGAACGAAAGTGTCTCAACACTAATTCATATTTGAGAGGTGAATCTTGAATTTAGAGCACTAACTGATGTGTGAAACTCAATTTAAACAAGAAAATGTTGAAGTCCTTACATTTTAATTTTATAAAAATGTGAAGTTCACCAAGTTCCGCTTTACATGGTGGAGCACACTTGGTATATAACTGAAAAAAACGCATGGTCATTAAACAAGACACATTTATAAGTAAGAAAAAAACACATATCAAAGATAAGTTACAATGTCGATCAAATTTTTTTGAATGAGAGCATCTCAACTCTAATTCATCTTTGAGAGACGAATATTGAATTTTTGAAGAAGAGTGTATCAACACTAATTCATCTTTGAGAGAGTAATATTGAATTCACATTGCCCCGTATAATGCTAATTCATCTATTAATTCATCTTTGATAGATTAATATTTAATTGGCATTGCCCCACACAATTGATCACCAGACATCTTATTAACATTTTCACAATGTCTTATATTGAAAAATTGAAATTTGCTAACAATATTGTTTGCTTTTCGATGCAATTGTTTTAGCCTCTCCTTCTTAACTTGGTACACGCCTTTCATCTCGTCTCATAGAAGTTAAAAATTGGTGAAAGCCACACTTCCATTTGATCCATACTCCCTAGTTGTTCCCAAGCCTTTCATCAATGCAATATAATATGCCTCGTTGTTTGTTGTTCTTCCTGGTATATTCATTTTCCTTTGGAGGACCTTTCTAGTCACAATATTTCAAAGCACATAGGTAATCACTTTCCCTGGATTGGAATAACAAGAAACATCTATGCATAATTTCCATTTTTCAACCATATTTAGTGGGTTTTTTATCCCTAAAAAAAAACAAATTCAGTAAAATATATTAAATTAACATTTATTGGAAATGAATAGGAGAAATGACATGTGCATGTTTTGCCTTAAATTTTTCCTTAAATTTTATGGTAGAAATCACATCTAGAAATGACATGCCTTAAATATTTCCTTTCCTAGAATTTAAGGGAGAAATGACATGTACATGGTTCCAAAAACACTAGCAAATCATGCCTTAAATTTTATCACATAAATGACATGTACATGGTTATCCTTAAAGTTTTCCTTGCATTTATGGGATAAATGGGAGAAATGACACATGTATGTACATGGTTATCCTTAAAATTTTCCTTAACATTTATGGGAGAAATGACATGTACATGGTTATCCTTAAAGTTTTCCTTGATTTTATGGGAGAAATGGGAGAAATGACATGTATGTGCATGGTTATCCTTAAATTTTTCCTTAAATTTTATGGGAGAAATGACATCTATTTACATGGTTATCCTTAAAGTTTTCCTTAAATTTTATGGGAGAAATGACATAGAAATGACAGTTACATGGTTCCAAAAACACTAGAAAATGCCTTAAATTTTATGGGAGAAATGGCATGTACAAAAATGGATATTACAATGAAGAACTTCTATTTAGATCTGTTCCAAAGATTGACTATAGGGGCATTTATTGGATATGTCAGCTTTGAGAAAGGATGCGATACAATGGCTACCTGGACCTTTATAGACTCTACATTTAGAACTTGTAGAAGTTAACACTCAACAGAAAGACTAAAATCATATGGAATTTCAACCACATTAGGTTCAGTTATTAGGCCTTAAAGTTCGCCTTGGATTAATTGGAGAAAACCTTAAGTTTTGGGGAGAAATGACATGTGCATGGTTTTCCTTAAAGTTTTCCTTAAATTTTATGGGAGAAATCACATCTAGAAATGGCATGCCTTAAATTTTACCTTGCCTAGAGTTTAAGAGAGAAATGTCATGTACATTCTTTTCCTTAAATTTTAACTTGAGTTTGTGGGAGAAATGACATGTGCAAGGTTTTCCTTAAAGTTTACCTTAAATTTCATTGGAGAAATCATATCTAGAAATGACATGCCTTAAAGTTTGCCTTCCCTAAAGTTTAAGAGAGAAATGACATGTACATCGTTTTCCTTAAAAAAAATTCCTTATAGTTTAAGGGAGAAATGACATATAAATGACATAGAAATGACACATCCCTTAAAGTTTTTCTTGTCTATAGTTTAAGAGAGAAATGCCATGTACATGGTTTGTCTTAAATTTTTCCTTGTATTTTATGGGAGAAATAAGATGTAAATGGTTATCATTAAAGTTTGCCTTGAGTTTATGGGAGAAATGGGATAAATTACATGTATGTGCATGGTTATCCTTAAATTTTGCCTTGAGTTTATGTGACAAATGGGAGAAATTACATGTATGTAAAGTTTTTCTTATGGGAGAAATTACATGTATATAAAGTTTGCCTTATGGGAGAAATTACATGTATGGGTGAAATGACACATGTACATAGTTTGTCTTAAAGGTGATGGGATAAATGACATAGAAATGACATGTACATGGTTCCAAAAATAGTAGAAAATTCTATAGGATAAATGGGAGAAATGACATGTATGTATATGGTTATCCTTAAAGTTTGCCAAGTTTATCGGAGATATTACATGTACATGGGAGAAATGACACATGTACATGGTTTTCCTTAAATTTAATGGGAGAAATGACATGAAAATGACATGTAGATGGTTCCAAAAACACTAGCAAATGTTATGGGAGAAATGGGAGAAATGACATGTATGTACATGGTTGTCCTTAAAGTATATGGGAGAAATGACATAGAAATGACATGTACATGGTTCCAAAAACACTAGCAAATGTTATGGGAGAAATGGGAGAAATGACATGTATGTACATGGTTATCCTTAAAGTTTATCATGTTTATGGGAGAAATGACACATGTACATGGTTTGCCTTAAAGTTTATGGCAGGAATGACATAGAAATGACATGTACATGGTTTCAAAAACAATAGAAAATGCCTTAAAGTTTATGGGAGAAATGGCATGTACAAAAATGGATATTACAATGAAGAACTATTTAGATCTTAAAGTTTATGGGATAAATGGCATGTACAGAAATGGATATTACAATGAAGAACTTCTATTTAGATATATTCCAGAGACGGGATATTACAATGAAGAACTATTTAGATCTTAAATTTTATGGGAGAAATGGATATGTCACCTTTGAGAAATGATGATATCTAGGGGCTACCTAGCCCTTTACAGACTCTGCCTTTGGAACTTGTAGAAGTTAACACTCAACAGACAAACTAAAATCCTATGGAAGTTCAGCCACTTTAGGTTCAGTTTTTTGGCCTTAGAGTTTACCTTGAATTAATGGGATAAAGCCTTGAGTTTGTGGGAGAAATTACTTGTGCATGGTTTGCCTTAATATTTTCCTTAAAGTTTATGGGAGAAATCACATCTGGAAATGATATGCCTTAAAGTTTTTCTTCCTAAATTTTAAGAGAGAAATGACATATACATGGTTTTCCTTAAGGTTTGCCTTATCGTTTAAGCTAGAAATGACATTTTGTTATCTTTTATGGGAGAAATGACATAGAAATGACAGAGAAATGACATGGAAATGACACATTCCATAAAGTTTTCATTTCCTAGAGTTTAAGTGAGAAATTTGCCTTAAATTTGTCCTTATAGATTATGGGATAAATGACATTGCCTTATAGTTTATGGGAGAAATTACATAGAAATTACACATGCCTTAGAATTCGCCTAAAATTTTATTGGAGAAATGACACATGTATGGGAGAAATGACACATGTACATGGTTTGCCTTAAAGTGGTAGTGGTCTGCACTTACTAAAACAACTAGTGGTAGTGGTTGATTACGTTATGTCAAAAGTCATACCTTATGATTTTGTAGGAGAAATGACATGTACTTGGTTTGCAAAATTATTCTATGCACTTACTAAAACAACTAGTGGTAGTGGTTGATGAAGTTATGCCAAAAGTCACACCTTGATGATTTTATGGGAGAAATGACATGTACATGGTTTGCCTAAAAGTTTAGTTCGGCTTAAATTTTATGGGAGAAATCACATCTATAAACCTTTACTTTGACATCTATAAATAGGGTAACAACATTAAAAAGGAATTTTCAACTTGCATTAGTTATGTCCTTAATAAGAAGTATGATTTAGAACCTACAAACCTTTAATTTGACATCTATAAATAGACTAATAACATTAAAAAATAATTTTCAACTTGCATTATTTATGTTCTTAATAAGAAGCATGATTTAGCACCTAGAAAACTTTACTTTGACATTTATAAATAGGCTAAGAACATTAAAAAAAAAAATAAACTTGCATTATTTATGTCCTTAATGAAAAGTACGATTTAGCACCTATAAACCTTTACTTTGACATCTATAAATGGGCTAAGAGCCTTACAAAAAAATCAACTTGCATTAGTTATTTCCTTAATAAGAGGTATGATTTAGCACCTAACAGATTGTTTAATAATTTATAATAATGTCAATTTTAGCTTGTATTATCATTCATCCTTGATATGTACAAGAATTTTACAACTTCAACATCAACCTACACTATCATCATATCATTGTACATAATCTAGATTATTAATATCCATTACATTATAAAAAAGTCCATTTTTAACATTTTACAAGATTATAAGCATCGTGGAAGGTGTAAATTTAGGTACATTAATAAAATACATTAGGCTGATTTAAATATTACAAGAAAATTTTACATATTACAACAGGAAGCAGAGACCAGTGATAAAGCTACAATTAAAAAGAAGGTACTCATGGTACAACATGAGATATAAAGTCATAATTGATTTCCTTTATTCTTAACAGGAAAGACAATGCTAAGAAACATTTCCTCGGAAACAATTGGAGGGTGGACTATTTCAGAATTTGTGGTATGTTTTGAAAGTCTAATCTATGCAAACATATGAGGATATTGAATACAGATAACAAAAATCAAAATAGCAATGTTTGGGTAGGTAAGTTTGTTGTGCTAATACATTTATAAAATGAAAATTGTATAGCAAACATAATAGAGCTAGATCTATAGATTGACCAATATTGTAAAGGACAATTTAGAAGAAATGCACGACATGCATGGTTCCAAATAGAGGGAGAATGCCATAATGATCGTAGATAACTAGAATTACTAAAATAGATGTTTTCCAAAATTGATGAATGTTTAAAGCTGATAATAATCACAATTCCAAAGATGAAGTATGATATTTATGGTAAATTTGTAAGCATAAATAAGATTAAGAGGACTTATCATAAATTACTGAGTATTACATAAATAAGATAGCATATTCTTGATTTTGTTGAAGATGGAGATCTACAGGATAATGTTGCAAGTATTCCTAATTTCCTATATGATTTGATAAAAAAGGATTTTATCTTATATATTTCTTAATATCCTTTGACATGATAGGTAATTTACAGCCATGCCAGATGTTGGAGGGTTAGAACTAATAGTGAATGTACCATGTGTCTTATTCTATGTTGCTTGGAGAAATTTTGAAAATCAGATACATCTAGAGACTGCCTGACAGCATACCTATTAATTTCACTTCTTGTTTTATTTTAATAAATTAATCTCCAAATAGAGGAAAAATTCCATAATGCTAATAGATAACTAGAATGACTAACATAGATGCTCTCAGAAGTTGATGATTATTTAGAGTTGATAATAATCACAATTCCAAATATTAAGCATGGTATTTATAGTAAATTTGTAAGAATAAATAAGACTAAGAGGACTTATCATCAAGTACTGAATGTTCCATAAAAAAGATAATATATTCTTGATTCTGTTGAAGATGGAGATCTACATGATAATGTTGCAGGTATTCCTAAGTTCCTATATGATTTGATAAATAGGTTTTTTTTATATTTCTTAATAACCTTGGACATGTTGGGTAATTTACAGCCATGTCAGATATTGGAGGGATAGAACTAACAGTGAATGTAGCATGTGGCTTATTCTACGGAGGATGAAAAAGCTACTGTATGTTGCTTGGAGAAAATTTGAAGAGAAAATACATCTAGACACTGCCTGACATCATACCTATTAAATTCGCCTCTGGTTTTCTTTTAGCAAATTAATCTCCAAACAGAGGGAAAATGCCATAATGATCGTAGATAACTAGAGCTGATAATCATCACAATTCAAAATATTAAGCATGTTATTTATAGTAAATTTATAACAATAAATAAGAATAAGAGGACTTATCATCAAGTACTGAATGCTTCATAAATAAGGAAAATTTATTATGTGGTTTCCCAGAAGATTTATAATTAAAAGGTAGCATATTGTTGATTATGTTGAAGTTGGAGATCTACAGGATAATGTTGGAGGTATTCCTAAATTGCTATATGATTTGATAAAAAGGTTTTTATTTCTGTAACTTCTTGGCTTCATTGAGAGGCATTGAAAACCAATATGAAATAAATATTGAAATATTATTTATGGAATTTTGAAATCATCCTTTAACAATGTAAGTTAAAATGCTACAAAGTTTATATCAATTCAAAACTAGACGACCATCATCGAAAAAAGAATCATTTGAATATAAAAATGGATATCTTTGACATGAACCACTTTGAAGAACTTCCACTATGAAATGGTGTGGTCTCCTTCCAAAACCATTGGGAAAAGAAAATTCATTTAGAAAATGAAAAGAATGTTGGAAATGAACAATGTTTACTCTCAACTTTCCTAGTGTTGATATAGGATTTTCTTTCTCACTCACACTTGGTACTCTTTTTGTTAGATTGACCTACTTTTTGTGATCATTTGCTGCGAATTAATAAAATTATCTTATCTCATCTTTACATATTCACAGTAAATATGATAGAAATTCACATAACAGTAAACAACTATCTTCAAGAATTACTGGAAATTGAAAAGCTCGATAGACTACAGAAAATGATGATAGAGATCCTAGATTGTATGGAAAAAATACAAACTTTAGAATATATTATTATCTTGGTTCAATAGATCTTCATGATCCAATTATGATAATAATTTCTAATTAAACAAACATAATTTAAAATTCTAGCAGGTATGTCTATATCTTTTTTAGATTAGAGCATTTTTCTATTCATTGCTTTGCGATTTGTCCTTTTTGAGTAAGCAATATCAATATGCTTATTATGATAGGTGGTTATGATATCTAAACAAGAAAATATTTTTTTTCTTTCCCTTGCTAGAAATAGAGGATTATTTTCGTCTACTCGGAAATTTAGAGACGATAAGACGACAGGAGATCGCTGAAGACGTGAAGGCTGAAAAGAGAAGACAAGAAGGAGATCGTTGAAGACGTCACAGAGGACGTAGATTAAAAATTACCTGCAAACAAAAAAATAGAGAAATACAATTAAAACAACAGAACAAAAGAAAAGAAATAAAAAAAATTCACAAAAAAGATAAACAGCAAAACACCAACAAATTTCTCACCTCCTCGCCCATGCGAAACACCAATACCCTGCAACAGAAAAAAATAAACATGGCATACATCAAACACAAAAAAAGACTGACACAATTGCGGCAATAGTAATAATCCCAAAAGCTCTTTAGGTTTGCGGGCCGGTATATTTATAAACAAAATTTTGGCCAACTTATTTTAAAATTTCGGTCGAACTTTGGTTGTCGATTTTCCCATATCCGGCCAAAAATTTGTTTACCCAAGTCATCAATATGTTGTCAATGTAAACAGTAGAATTATTTCGGTCGAACTAATTCTAAAAGTTCGGTCAACCTGTTCGGAAAATGACTTTTCCGCCCCCGATTCTCACAAAAGCTTCGCGGGTTTACCCATATATATAAGAAACCAACCCTCATTGAATCTTAAATCACTTTCAAAATCATTGAATCATATAATCAAAAGATTGCTAAGTTTAATTAGAATGATATCTCATCGGAACACTACTGACATTGCTATATGAAAAATTCTTGCATATTTTTTAGTTATGAATCCAAATTATATATGGAGATTTAGATTATATACAAAATATATTGGTGATTTAATGACATTTTTAATGATTCTTCAATTCCTAGATGAAATAATATTACAATCAGGCCTCATGAAATGAAAGAATGAAAACAACCTACGAAAGTAAGATAAAGTCGTAAAGGACCTTAAGACAGAATAGAGAAAGAAATCGTGAGGGAATGAAAACTCTAATGAAATGAAAAAATAAAAGAAACCTATGAAAGTAAGATAAAGTTATTATATACAAAACATCTCGATGATTTAATGGTGTATTTAATGATACTGCAATGCCTAGAGGAATTAATCTTACAATCAGGCCTAATGAAATGAAAAAATAAAAACAGATTATGAAAGTAAGATAAAGGTGTAAAGGACCTTAAGAGAGAATAGAGAAATAAATTGTGAGGGCATGAAAAATATAATGAAATGAAACAAAAAATAAACCTATTAAAGTAAGATATAGTTGTAGAGAACCTTAAGATAGAACATAGAAAGAAATTGTGAGGGCATGAAAAATCTAAGATAATAAGGTTATAATGCCGAGTTAAGAAATGCATTTTCCCAAGTCACCTTTTGCAAAGAGAATATAGTTGAGCTAGATAAGAGGCAAAAAAAAACATGATATTTTATAGGTATAATGCCTTAGGATCTATGTACAAATCAAGGAGTAGAAGATAGTTTCTTTTACAACTCAATTATCCCCAGGAAAAGGGCCTTGAAGATTTTCAAGGAACCCACACAATAAGGAAATATTTGAAACAATGGATAAAAGTTACAGCATACCCATTCTGTGAAAAGCCATTTCAAAGAAATGTTTAGTTCAAAAAGTTGAAATTATGTAGATTAAATAACAGGACTATACACTGAGCGTTATAAAATATAGAGCATAAAAATAAGATAAGAATCACAGAGATTAAATAACATGACTACCATCATATTATTTTCTATTGGTGACAAGCTGAGGTGAGGAGCTCAAGTGACTTCGCTTATACGGTTTCAGGTGAGGTCTCACTCTAGCCTCGCTGGATTCCTTCGAACCCTCATCCTTACTGCCCTAGCTACAAATCTTCCATATTATGTGGACATAATTGCCACCTAGGAGAGCTCTTTCTCATTGATATTTCATGAATTTCTAATGAAATTAATTTGCAGGAGATGGTTTCTTTGTGATTCAGTAGTTGGTAGGGTATTTTGTGCATGTCAAGGTGCCAAGAAAAATTTCTCTTGGAAGGGTTGAATACAAGATCCTCGGTTAAAAATGGATTTCATAGAAGAATTTTAAATTGGACTTAAGGATTTGGAGAGAAATTATGAAAAGGGTTGAATTTTATTGTGCGAAACTTAGGTAATCTAATTTTTATATTCAAGAATAAAATATATCTCGGAAATTTTAGTTTAGAAATTTGCAATTCTGTACATTTTCACATATGGCCGAAAGTCATAGTACTGTGCACCTGGAAATAGACAGTGCATGCCAAGGAGGTAGACTAGGAGACAGCGAGACAACGCATGTCGAATAAGTAGATCAGATGATGAGGACACAGATCAAGTAGAGCACATCGAGGATGCCCAACATACCTCACACAAAACCAACAAAAAAAACAAACTAAAAATTAGATTAAAATAAGAAAAAAAACCATAAAGAAATACAATAACAAATTTATTACCTCTAACTTACCTTCACACCTTCGCTTTCTCCCTTGTTGTCCCCTGCAATAGCACAACACACCTAAACGATAACACAACACACCTAAATGAAAATCCAGAGCTCTACAATAGTGCAACACACCTAAACAATAACTCAACACACCTAAATGATAACACAGGGATCTCTAATGGCAGCGCACCGCAAAACTGATCAAAAACTTGTTGTATTCTAGGGGCCGGTATATTTATAACAAAAAAATTGGCCGAATTATCATAAAAAGTTTGGCCGAACTAATAGTCAGATCGAACTAATAGTTCGACTGAACTTTTGTTTTCAGTTTTCCTATCGTCGACCAAAATCTATTTACCCATGCCGTCAATGTTAATGACAGAAACAGTTCGGCCGAATTAATTTCAAAACTTCGGCCGAACTTCCTAAAAGTTCGGTCAAACTGTTGGGAAAATGAACTTTTCTAACGCATTTCTCATGGAAGTGTAATTCAGCTTTGCATTTTCATCCAGCTATGTAAACTTAAAATTTGAACATTCAATGTAAACCATTTAAACAAATTTTCAATATAAACTATGTAAACCATCTATGAAAACTTAAATTTAATATAACATTGTTATAAAATTTCATTGTAAAACATAAGTAGTCTAAACACACATGTAAATATGAATGAAATATTTTTCAATGTAAATGTTGCAATTGAAAACCTAAATGGTTTAAAAATGTAAATGTTTGCAATGAGAATGCTTTAGAAATACATTAATAATACTATCAATGTGCATGAGAATGTTTGAAGTTATTGAAATTAAAAAGTGAAAGTCATTAAATCTTCATAAAACTAATGTATAAATGCAAAATTTAATTTTATGATAAAATAATATAAATTTGTACCCTATTATGGTTTTGAACTTTATGTTGTAACAACAACAACAAAAAATCAAAATATATAAGATATGTAATTTATGTCTAGTTTTTTTGAGTTGTCTTTTTAGTGTTGAGTTTTTGTCCTATACTTTATAGAAATTTCTTTTCTTATAGTTTTCATGTAAATATTTTATTGATAATAATTAGTGTAAATCATAATTTGATACTCATCATAATTTCAATTAGGAATTTATACTATCTATTTTATTAATAGCATGGTCTAATTTATCACATGATTCAATTAAGGATGTGGACTAAGATACATGTAAAGGTTGAATAATTGGATCAACTAGCTATCCACGTGCTTCTGATCATACTTTAATTTCCTTAATAACTATCCACATGCTTATGATCATGTTTTAATTGCTTTAATATCCCAATCCATAAAACACTAGAAATTAATGTTCACCCCCAAAGGCCAAAGGGTAGCTCCGAACATCATAGTTTCTCCCAAACACACAAAAATTCAATAAGAATTCAGAAATCACAGAGTATTGAGTTATTGATGATGCAAAATTGTTGTGAATTGCAAGTCAATTATATCATGACAAAGTGGAGAAATGATTGGCCGCTAAATTTTAGTGAAAAGCATGCATCAAAAGGGGAAATTTTCTTGATAAGCCTTGGTCCGCCCCTCCATAGTCTTCTCCCAGATATATTTTCTAGAGATCACTATCAAATTTTAATTATATAACACCTTTAAATTATATATTCCAAAGTTCAATGTCAATGTCTTATTTGGTGCATTTATGTTTGCTTTGATTCACAAAAAATTATAATTGTTGGGAATTACACCCAAATGTGAGGAGAATAGTTCTATAAATCAAAAAATTATTTCAACTTAAATGATATCCCCAAGGATGTCTTTTCCGTTCTGCAATATTACAAGGAAAAACAATTTATGAGTAGATGTCCAAGCTTCTACAACAAGAAAACTGCAATACATGATTAGTTTTAATAACAAGGAAAAATAATTGATCTATGGATGTCCAAGCATCTACAAGAAAACTGCAATACTTGATTAGCTTTAAAAAGAGTATACTTTTGGAAGAGATTTTAAGGCATCTCCACCTTTGACAAGTTTTGTTTGTTGATTGTCATGGCTTCCTTAAGGATCTAGTTGGTACATTCTTGATGATGTTGTATCGGCTTCCTTACACCATTAGATGGACCATTTGTAGGGAATGTAGGAGTAGACAATCTAAATTTAAGTAAAATATTTAATCTAAATTTTGTATAGAGCATCAATTTAAATTCATTTACACTTCATATCTTATGTATATGTGTGGAAATGAATAAATATGTGTTTTAATGTGAATTGGGTAAAAAATTTTATTAGAATTAATATATAACCAACTTAGATCCATCTTAATATTTTTCAAGGATCAAAATTATGGAGCCTACATTAATAATTGCCAATTAGAATAAATGAATTTGTTTATTTCATTTTTTTTTTTAATGTAATTTGACATAGTAAAAATGTTTATGTAACATGAAATTTCATCATATCTTCCACACCACACTAAGTTCCTCGGCACAATAAACTTAATATTAAAATAAAATCACACATATTTAAATACATAGAATAAAATAAAAATTAAACTATATTTATAGAAACCACATTAAGTATCATTAAATCCAAAAAAATAAACCTCTTACAACATAGAACCACATTCACGTATAAATGAATCAAAAAATAAAGTTTTAACACAATCTATGGTTAAACATTTTGAAAATATAAAAAATGTAGTTATAATGAAATAATTAACATTAATAACTTAAAAATAATTGAATTTAATAATACTTTACTAATTCCAAAATTAACAACATAAATTTTAGTAAAATATTTAATCTACATTTTTATTTTACTTAACAATATAAATTTTAGTGTCTGTGGGGTCTTGGTTAAATGGTGATGAGGCGAGATGTCATAGCACTCATCATAGGTTCAAAGGGTGGTTGTAATAGCACTCATCACAGGTTCAAAGGGTGGTTGTTATAGCACTCATCACAGGTTCAATTCCCTTCCCCATCAGGGTGATGTATCTGGCACTACAACACAAGAGGGGTTGTTTAAGACAATATTTAAGACATTTTTGGGGTAAATTGTCTTAACTAGAGACAAAATAAAACTTGTGTATTTTCTTAAATATTGTCTTTAAGTGGGTGTCTCAAATCAAATTGTATTAAAATTAAAGTGTCTTAAAATATTGTCTCTATAAAGAGAATATATAACACAAGCATTTTTTTCTCTCCAGAGACAATTTCATTTTTGTCTCTGTAGAGGCAATAGTTGGTATTAAAGACATATTTTCCTTAAAGAGACAATGTATTTAATCCTTACTATTTTCTCTCTAAAGAAAATAAAAAATTACATTCAAAGATAATACAATAACACTTTTGTCTCTTCAAAGACAACAAAAAATAATGAATGTGAAAAAATATCTCACCATAGAAATAAACCAATATTAAAAGTATTTAATTAAAAATAAAATACAACATCATTTGAGAGTGTAAATTTTTGTGATCCATATCTTATTGTAATAAATCTTTCAGGAAATTACATGAGAAATTTTAAAACTGACACATTTCCAACTACTGACTGTAGTTCATCATTTATTAATTCATATTAGGACATGGTGGAATCGAATCACCAACCTCCTGCCTATAATGCAGGTTCTCTTGTATTGAGCTAGCACCCTTTAAAGAATTATGTGAGAGTTATGGAAGTCCTTGAAATTGCATATATAGTCTTTGATTTTTAAAAAATGTTCAACACATAATGGTGTAATCTTTGTAAAATTTAAAATCATGCAGCCCATATTTTTAACTTGATAAAAATAACTCAATAGAGTTAGTTGTATGTCACACCCATGTAGCATGACTCACACAACAAGCTAATAATAGACAATAATTTACAAACTATTTAATCTATTCATACAAAAAAAAGTAAATAGAATAATCATGAGTACTTAATATCTTGCCACAACTGTTGAATGGTTTATGTTTAGCATGTTTCCACTCTTCAGATATTCCAGCAATATGAATTTTTTCAAGGAAATTTTCACATCAGCTAAAGATAAGTTATAGAGAAATTAGCATAGCCATCCTCCTATCTATCCCTAACCATCTATCCCTAAACCTTTTGTAGCAAGTGAGATAATACAACACAATTATCATTACCTGTTATCAACGATAAAAAAATGTGACTTAGATTTCCTCATAATTAACTTTTTCACCCTAGAAGAGAAGGAGAGAAGCATACATATAGATTTGGAAAAGTAAAGGAGAGATTACAAAACACAAATCCAAATTTGATAGTTTTGGAAAATTAAAGGAGAGATTACAAAACCCATCAGGTATTTATTTTAAACCTGTAATAAGAAAGGACAATGAGGATCCCAACAACTTCAACTTTGCAATGCGTTCCCAAGCCATAAGGGAGATATTTTAAGTTTTCATAGCTTGATAAGTCCAATAACCTCAATGATGAAAGTTTCTCCATCTTGCTAGGAATTGCTTCTAGGCTTGTATGCCTGCACATATGGAGTTTTTGCAATGATATAAGATTTTCCAGAGTTCTAGGAAGCACAATTAGACTTTCACAAGAGACCAAATGTTCGGAAAATTTACAAACAAATTAAATACTCTTATATGGATTCATGTGTTGAAGGACCATCCTTATTGACATTAGATTTATGTTAGCCTATAACAGGATTTCATTACCTAATTTTTATGTGCCTTTGTCACATATTCATTGTTGTAAATGTCTTTGAGAATTTGATTTCATCCATCAATTCTTATAAACACTATTGAATCATTTGAAACTGACTTTATTCTTAGACAACGCACATAAATCAACTACGGCTTTTGTTAAGAAGATTGAGAACCACTGTCTTTCTTAAGAACACAAGAGTTTCTTGCATCTCAAATTCTTGATCCACAAAGATTCAGGTTTTTGTTTCTTACTTACGGTAAGAAGCAAAGAAGAACAAATAACTGTAAGGGTGCCAAAGTATAAAGGGGGTGGATCTGAATCTTTTTTCCATAAAATAAACTTCTGATTTTATAAAACAAATTTTATTTGCACATACTTTATTACATTTTTGACAGAATAATTTAAAAGGGAAAAAATATTTACGTACTTCTTTGATATTTAATAGGAATACTACTTAGATATCATGTTTTCTGACTCAATTTCAATAAATAAAATGAGTGTTTGAAAGGCACTTAATTTATTCTTAGCATATAGTGAAATAATAGGCACATAAATAATGAAGAATCAAGGTTAACTCTCTGTTTGAATGGGTCAATTACCTTTGAGAGCTTGACCAAATCTACCATTGTGGGGCGCTTCCTTGGATCTTTTGATGTTCATAATTCTGCTAAATGTAGCACCTGTAGCATGTGAGACTTCCCCGACCCACGAGAGATGAAGGGATACAGGGTCTCTTCTACTTGGTCCATCTTGATCATATGACTCACACAACCCACGATATTTTCAACTTCCCCTTCTTTGAATTCCATACCTATAGGCTCCTTACCAGTTAAAAATTCCATCAAAATCACTTCATAGCGGTAAACATCACCTCTAGTTGTTGCATTCCAACTTTGGCCATATTCAGGAGAAATATAACTAAATTTTCCTGCAATATTTGTGCTTACATGACTGTCATATGCACTTATGAGACAGGAAAGGCAAAAATCAACAAACTTCAGTTTCCAACAATGATCTATATGGTGTACTACCCACTGAGATTACTAATCTTGTCAGTTTATTTTAAATTATAATTCATTCTTCGGTAGCATTCCTACCAAGCTCAACAATATTGAAAATTTGAAGTATCTTGATATTGATTCCAATATATTTTCTATAGCATTCCCCCAGATGGGGAATTTTTCAAAACATTTATATCTGGATGCTAGTGAAAATTCCTTCTTTGGAGTTTTCCGTGGAGTTATAATGCACTATCCAGATTGCTACTAAAGGAAATTTGGGGCATGGAAAATTTGGTCCATCTATGGATAGGATAAAACTCGCCAGTGATGTAATACCATTTGAAATTGGAAAACTTATTAAGCTTAATATATTATATTTTTGGGCTGTAAGTCTATGTCCACATTCCCTTAGAAATTAGAAACATTAAATCTCTGACGAAACTTGACCTCTCAGGGAATCACTTTTAAGGATCATTACTAGACAACATTGACAGTTTGCACAACCTTCTGTATCTAATGACAAAGATTAATAGACTAAGTGGGTGGATTCCAAACACAATTGCCAATTGTAGGGATTACAGGTACTAGATTTTTCATTCAACGCGCTAACTGGGTGGCTCGTTGATGATTTCACAATTCTGGAGTCAATTCAGAGCTTTATTGTTGATGAAAAAATTCTGATAGGACCCATTCCATCCTGGCTTGCTGGATGGAGAAGAGAAACTTCTATAAGGTTATCCAAAAACCAGTTTGAAGGTCACTTACCTCGAGAACTTGGTAGTTTTTCAACTCTTAGATCATTGGTAATTGATGCTAACAACCTCTACGAATCAATAACATCAGATATTTATCATGCTAAGAGCTTGTCCTCTCTCTCTTTGTCACTAAATCAATTTATAGGTCGCATAGAGGACACTTTCTGAGAGTGCATGAATTTGACAGACTTGTTATTGGATGGGAACAATTTGGATGGTGGAATCCCTAGCTATCTTTCAATTATGCATTTGGTCACCTTAGACATGGTACATGATAATCTCTTTGGAAAATTACTAGATGAGCTTTGGAGTTCACAAAATTTTCTTGGAATATCACTCAAAAATAACTTCCTTCTGGGTGGGTTGTCTCCATCCATGTATACTTCCAACAATCTCATGAGGTTTCACCTCGATAACGATATTTTACAAGGATTTATTACTAAAGAGGTTGGAAAACTGAATAATTAAACAAATTTATCACTTCATGGCAGTAGGCTCATAGGAAAAATTCCTCTTGAACTTTTTGATTGTGTCAATCTTGTGGTTTTGATTTGGGAATTAATTATTTGTCTAGCACAATTGCAAGAAAGATTTGGTAGCTAGAAATGTTGGATAACCTTGTTCTTTCTCATAAAAATATTTCTGGTTCCATTCCAGGTGAAATTTTTGCTAGATACAAGGAAATATTCCCATTACTTGATTCCAAATTTACACAACACCATAATATGTTGGAAATTTCATGGAGCAATTTGACTTGTAACATTCCTGAGAAGATAGGGAATTGCAGCATGATAGTTGAGTTAAATTTACAGGGCAACCTACTTACTAGTCATGTTTCTTAGCAACTTTTTTGGCTTGCAAATATGACTTTGCTAGATTTGTCCTTCAATTTTCTTAGTGGTCTCATTTTACCTGATTTCAAGAGACTCCAAAACCTTCAAGGTCATATTTTGCCTCATAACCAATTTTCTGGTAGTGTTCCTGTGGGGTTAGGAAGGATTTGAGGCCTTGTGAAGCTTAATTTAACAAATAAGAAATTAACATGCACCCTTCCTGCTCTTGAAAATCCAAAAAGGCTCACTCATTTAGATTTGAGTAACAACAATCTCACCGACAAACTCTTACCATCGTTTTTTCCAAATCTAGGCAATCCTTTATTTTATTTTCGGTTTGAGAAATAATAGATTTACATGGACGATTCGAGATGCTATAGGAAATCTATCTTCACTATTGATTTTTGTTGTTCATAACAATAGTATTACTCAATATCCCCTTGGATTATAACTATATTTGGGGATATCCTCATTGTAAGCATCTTATCGTATCAATTAATTTTTCAATATATTGATATGTTTTATAGACACCATTGTCTCTTTTGCATCTTATAACTTTTATGCTTATTACACAAGGTGAATAATATACCATGCAACTATCAAAACACAATGGAAAGGTATAGACATCCTTGGGAGAATGGTCGGAAATGCATAAAACAACAATGAGCCTCTAAGGGATTAACTCATATTTCTCTATAAAGAAAACAGTGTTTAGTCTAAAGTCAATGCTTCTGCAAAGTTGAATGTTTCAACCTTGGACTCCAGGAAATGGGAGATCAACTCATAGTGAAGCATATAATGATGGAGGTAATTCTTCAAAAGCTTGGTGTTATAGAACATGAGGTGACAGACAACAAGGATTAAAAATTTAAAAATTATCTACAATGTCCTGTAAATCATGGAAACTCGATTCCTAGATATGGATTAATATAATGAGAGAGATGAGTTTTTGCAATCGTGACCTTGTCTGTCACAGCTAGTTTTTGATGTGAGAACATACTTATGAATCCTTTCATGCATCATAATATTTTTTTTTTGCAGTAAACTTTCTAATGCAAGGGCATAATGTGCGGTATAAGTTCATGAAAGATCACCTAATATTAGTATTTAGAAATTTCTTTGAGAAATACACCACGAGGTTGGGCACTACACTGCATAAACAACTTTGTTCACTCCAGTAGGTATCAATTTCATCAAATTCACCATTGGTTTGTGCTTAGCCTCATCCCATTTTAACATACCATGGAAATAATGGAACATTTTTGGAGACTTTAACTTTGTGACTGAACCAAGACCCTAATGACAATTACCTAGTATATTTTATGGTCGATAAAGGAAGAACTGACGTTGGAAAATAGGATCGAATGGTTATATGGAAGTTTTCTCTTTGTATTGGAAGCTTTTAAACCCGAATATATATGTTGGGTGCAGGAATTACACTTAAGTAAAGTCCTCAACACTTAAATTGTCAACCCGGGGGATTCGTAAACTTAGAGATGAAGCACAGGAAATGCCAGAGATGGTATGACTATTTCTAATATCAACTCCTACTTTTTAAAGGAAAAATTGCAGAATCAAACTTTAGAGAAGAAGGCAACTCAAACCATCAAAACAATCTGAGGCTAGAACAAGAAGAAACATACTTGGAAGAGAGATTCGGAAATAAAAAGAAGGTAATTACTCCGGCGGGATATTGATCATCTACTGAGAATGTGTTTTCTTTAGCAGAGACACCTTAGCAGTATTCTATAGATGGGCCCTTTCAAACATGCTTATGTAAAGATATCCTTCCCACAAGAATCGATCTTGCACTAGTGCAGTCTTCTTGCACTAGTGCAGGAACAACGATCTCTACAGAAGGTGTAAAGTAATCTCTGTACTAAAAATTATTTTCTTCGTGTAAGGGCCCTGAACTTTCTCAAGTCCACAACACTCAGATCTGGTATCAAGAAACTGGTTCTTGTACCTGATCTGAGCTTCTTACACTTTAACTTTTAGTCCTTGAAATCAATGATTAATTATTGCAAGTGTTATGAAACCAAATTTCTTATCAGAAATATGAATATCTATAGAGAATAAGGAAATGATATTTTTTATTAAAATGTAACTGAAAGTAAGAAATCTGTTAGAAATAAACTAAAGAGACTTGCTACATCACACTATCCAACACTAGTGCAGAAACAGTTCTCTTGCTTGCACCAGGCAGAGAAAATAAAACAAACGTGCAGAAAGTGAATAGCACACCAACGTGCACTAGTGCAGGTAATTTCTCCTGCTCGAACTAGGTGGACAAAAAAAACCACACGTGCAAAAAGTGAATAGCACACCAACGCGCACTAGAATAGGTAATTTCTCCTGTTCAAACCAGGCGAAGAAAGAAAATTTACATTCAGATGCAGAAAAGGAAATTTAACCACTTCACACTGCAGATATGCTTTCAATCAAATAGAAATTCAAATGCTGTAAATTAAATCAAATTCTATTCTTCGGTCTATTCAATTCTATCCCCATATTAACGTCTTGTCCTATTTACATTTCTCCTTATATAGATCCTTTTGGCTATAGGCCAAAATGATAGTTTAACCATTACATAGCCAATTGCAGAAATCATTACAACAAATTACATAATTGATTGAATAATAAGCTTTGGGCCTTCAAAATTAAACGTCCTAACAAAACGGGCTGTGGCTATCTCCAGCTGTTCGTTCCTCCTAAGTATGATCTCCGCTACTCCAGATTGACTTGCTGTTATCACTGGGACTCAGCTGCCTTTAGATATGGTGGTACAAAATTAGGCAGAAATCAAAGAGATCCGGATTTGTTGCCAAGATTCGCGGTGCTGGCCTTGGTGCGAGATCTGTTCTACACTAAAAATCATCGGTCAAGGTAAGTATTTAGCTATTAAATAACATAGGAGGTAACGGTGAGTTACAAAAGTAATTCTAGGTAGAAAATCACATAATAAATAGTTAATAAATGCTAATTTAAGTTAAAATATGTAAAATATGAAGTTAATGCAAAATGTGTCATCGTTCTCACACTAGTGTAGGATGAGGGTGCATAGGATAGGTAAAACATGGTAAATGATTACGATTTGGAAAGGGAAAAATGGTCAAAAAGGGTGAAAATTAGAGGACCAACATCCTCCCATCCCTAAACTATTATGTGTCCTCACACAACTTTTTACCTCTACAAAAAACCAAAATTTTGAATACTCCAACTCAGTCATGTTCCGACATGTTTTCCTCAGGCTGCACTGCTTCAACCTTCTTGATCTTGATGTGCCTTAACTTCTTTGTTACCTTTCTCAACCACCTGAAATAGCATCCAGCCTGATATTTCCATACTTTAACCTTGCTTTTATTTTTTTTGAGCTCTGCCATCAATTCTTCTCTGCTTTTTTCTTTCTCCTCTTGTGCTTTGGTCACAAGCTGCTCCAAGTTTTTCACTTGGATTTCTAATTCTTCTATCCGAGCAGTAGGGGTCACTAATTATTTTTCTCCCTCTGTCTCAGAAAGGGTTTTCACTGGCTCTGGGACTTCTATATCTTCCATGATCACGTCAAGGAACTCTTCTACCTGCGGTCCCTCTTTTTCTAGGTTTCCTTCCTTCTACTCCAGTTCATATTCATTTGGTTCCTTGTCTTCTGTGGGTTCTTCTACCTCTTTTTATTCTTTTGGTTCCTCTTCATCTGGTTCCTCTTATTCTATGGGTTCTTCTTGTACTGGTGCAGAATGGGATTCCATACCCTATGGGGGTTGTGGTTTCTTACCTATATCGAAGATTTTACTCTTCTTATGGGGTCTTTTGATAAAATGTGTCAGCAGAGTATCGTCCCCAACTTGTGCAATATTTGCTATGTCTGCAAGGACCGACAGACTGTTGTGTTCAGAGGTTTGTTCCTGTGTAGAAGGCGTTTCTTCAGCAGGTGCGCCAATTGTTTCCTTAATGGAAGATGGGGTCTTCTCTTCTAATGAGTTTTCTTACCGCTTTCTTTTCGCACTAGTGCGAGAAGAACTTCCCTTTTTGCTTTTGTTCAGACCCTTACTTGTACTAGTAGGAGTCTTCATCTTCTTTCCATCGGCTGACTTCCCATGTAGTTGTTTCAACAGCTCTTCATGTGTCATACCCTTGCTCTCTAGCTATTTTAAGACCAGGACTTTTATCAGGTCATGATGGCATAATCGTGTATCGGCCTGGTTCTCCCTTCCATCCTGTATGCTTCTAGCCATTTTCTCCAAGCTTTTGAGAAAAAAGTAGGGGAATTTCATCCTCCAGCGAATGTTCTAGCCTCCTTCAAAATGTTGCAGTAGTCTAAAATGATACACCAAGGTACAGGTGTACCTCCCTTCGCAGGTCACAAATTTCTGCAAAACAAACAGGAGATCTTGCCATTGACCCAGAAGGACTTTGCACGGGACTCCGCATTTTCAATTCACCTCCATCTTCTTATCCTTGACAAAACGCTGCCAGCTTTTTCTTTCCAGCTTCTAATTCTTGAACCACTCCACTCCCGTATTCTCCAAGCCCGTTGTTTCTCCTACAAATTTCTTCGTGACTTTGAATTCGAGTGGCCCAATTCTCACTTGGCCATTCTTAAAGATTCTTGCAAATTGTAGGGCGACCTCCCTGTCATACCCATCGAACTTCTGCAGGAACAGTATAAATCCCGACTCCCGCAACAGTGGAAGACTCTTACGAAATTCAGCAATTTGCTCAATATTGCTAAGAGACAGGGGCTCATTTCGGACAGGCGAAATTGCTGCTATAGGCCATGAACAATAAGTTCCAAGACTTGCATTCAATACCGAGGAATCGGATTTCATACATAAAGATCTAATAGTATCTCTGATTCATTTGCCATAAATACTCATCATTTCTGGTCAGGCTTAATTGGTATGCGCGATGGCAGTTCAATAGTTAAGTGGAGTAATAATCACGATGAAGGGACGTTTAGGATAAATGTAGGAGCGAGGGGAGTTATGAGTGAAGGATATTTCAAATTATTGCAGAGAGGGGTATATTATATGAAAACAACGATTAACATGATTCTTACATTTCTTCATAATTAAAAAAAGAACTTAGCACTCATTAAAAAGGTCATGATTTCTAATTAAAAAATTTTTGTACTTTTAACTAATTTCCTCCTAGCTAATATAATAGCGTAAATACTTGTCAATCATATTAAAAACATAATATAACTTTCCATCATGATCACTTTCTTATGTCATATGATAACTTGTGCTATGCTGCTGATGAGGTGCATGCTTGTACTAATATTTGCACCACTTAAATCATATCATTTTGTTGGTACTTTTCTATTCATCTTATCATATAGGACAACATGCTTGCACTAGTGCAAGCATAATATTAAGACAGAGAATTAAAATATAGGCTGGATTTCACATGATTTCCTCAACTTATTCTAAATTTTTCTTCACCCTTTCTTGATGTTTCGGAGCACGCCCTTCTGCTCTTTATATGCAAGATCCTGCAATAAACTCATGAGGGAACAAAGGAGTGGGAAAGGAAAATCTTAGAATGGGAAGGAATTTTGTCATAGGGATTCTAGCAAAGTACCAAAAGAGGGAAAATAGAAGTGGGATAGGAAAAAAATTCAGGGTTAAAGTGAAGTGGATAGGGTCAATTTAGAATAATATGGGAAGGTTAATTATACTAGGATTCTAAGAGTAAAACTGAGGGAAAATTACGAAATGGGATATGAAGAAAGGCATAATTTTTTTTGGAAGGGCTGCCTACACTGGTGCAAGAAAAATAACTACAGCGAGAATTATAGACAAAAGAGTATGGTACATACCTGTTACCTTGTCCCAAATGAATTCCTTGTTTTGTTTCTGCCCAAAACCTTATAATGAAAATCAAATTTTGTTGAAAAGGTGAAATCTCAGAATAACTACCTCAAATTCATGCACCTACTATAGCAATCTTGTACCTAGATTATGCAGTGTATATTTAAAGGCAACCACCATCAATACACATTGTTGCCAACCAACATCTTGTGAGCAATCGTCATTGAGTAATTCATCACTCTAAATATCATGAAATTCAAAATAAGTTATGATACCAATTAGCAACCTCTTTATTGAACACTCTAAATTTCGTTTTCATCCGGATTCAAACTAAATTTCCTCTTAATATAGAACAAAGAATAACCTTTAATAAGGTAACCACATCCTTAAATATTCTTGATTTTTGAAAGATATAACTCAAAACAGCATGTTCAAATCATCTTTAAAACCATTGTCCAAGGAAAAAAGATAAGTTTAGGGGAAGAAAAAGATACCCAAGAAAATCATAGTATGCAATTAACTTTAATACCACATACATAGCCCTGCTGCCCGCAGGTGTCCATAGCCTCGGCATGGGTGTCTTTTTACCCATCGAAATGTTCGTGTCCCACTTACTAGGCATGGATTCAGAGTTATCTTACTTTAATTTTATATGAAGGCCACTGCTTTAGCTTGGTATCCAACTAATGGCAGTGCCACTCACAAGATGTAACATGGATGAATAGGTCAGCTCATGATGAGACCTCCTGTCTTCCAACTTCTCGGTTGAAAGCCATTACTCTGGCTTGATGACCAGAAACAGTAATGTCATGCATGCTAGGTCTCATGATCTTGGTAGGTCGGCTCATCACGAGACCTCCTATCCTCTCCTAAATATTTTGTATACTCTGATTATGATCAACCTAAAAGGTTACTTAATAAGTGGGGAGACAGATCTACTCCTTAAGAATACGAGATGGCCTGAAAAGTTTTTAATGACTAATCATTACTAACTAGTTCCTCTACCCTAAAGACTTATTAAATATATCCCAGATAATGACTAAAAGACTTCGTGAATTAAAAAAATGCTAGTGTTCTCATGAGTAGCTTATTATGATCTTAACAAGAGTGGTCCTCCATAGGGGGTTTCCAATAGTACCTTCTAAGGGAAACTGAAATTATATATATCAGATGAAAACTTATTAGAGTGATTAGTCATGGTTACTTTGAAAAATCATGAGGTATTAGAGTGAATCATAATCAACAAGATGTGTCACAGATGTGTGTGTTAACAACCAATGCCGATCAAAAGTAGTTTTAATGACTACACTTTAAAAATAAAAAGCCCAATAGCATCTTAACATCTTTATTCACCTACCCTATTTTACCTAAGAGGAAGAAGACTTCTTTTTATGTATAGGAGTACTTCCAATGAAGCCATGTGCACATCAGGTGAAAATATATACTCATGCTCAAATTTATCATACAAAGTTGAAAGTGTGCATGAGCATGAAAAACCAACGAATGTAAATGATATGACAACAAGAGTTTTAGAAGAGGATAATGTTGCCTTTCTTGAGTAATTGTTTGGAACCAATGTTCGATGTAATCATGGTAGTCCTAGTCCATTTCTTGATTTGGCCCATGCTGCTTGCCCTCTTCTTCCATGCCATGTTGATTGTTCTCTGTAGGGTGAGTAGTCCCTTGATTACATTCTAGATCTGCTGATAGAAATGTCAAGAACTCCTCGATCTCAGGTTCTAGTGGATCTTCTCCATTTATTATAATGCGTGATTCATTTGTCTCCTCAAAAGAGACTTCTAAATCCTCTTGTGATGGTGGAGAAATGGACAAGTCCTTGACTATTGTCAAGAAGTTTTCTTCCTGAGAGGTAGAGATCAAGATCCCAGTAGCTGCTAGGGCTTCAGAGAGAAACTTCATACTTATTATCGTCCTTAAGTCCATCTAGCTGATTGATAGTCCTTTCCTCCACATACATATTAGTAATGAGGGTTCTTACACCCCAAAAATGATATAACGTTAAGGATTTGAAGATAATTGATTTTCAAAGTTATTGCCTGAAATAAGGCTCATGACACTTGCATAAAAAATACGAAAAGATAAAGGAAAACTTACCCCTATTGCATCATCAGAAAATTCTTACCAAATAAAATTGCCTCCCCAGCAAAGGCGCCAAAATGTTGGGTGCAGGAATTACACTTAAGTAAAGTCCTCAACACTTAAATTGTCAACCCGGGGGATTCATAAACTTAGAGACGAAGAAAAGGAAATGCCAGAGATGGTATTAATATTTCTAATATCAGCTCCTAATTTTTGAAGGAAAAATTGTAGAATCAAACATTAGAGAAGAAGGCAACTCAAACCATCAAAAAAATCTAAGGCTAGAACAAGAAGAAATATACTTGCAAGAGAGATTCGGAAATAAAAAGAAGGCAATTACTCTAGTGGGATATTTATCATCTACTGAGAATGTGTTTTCTTTAGTAGAGACACCTTAGCAGTCTTCAATAGATGGGCCCTTTCAAACTTGCTCATGTAAAGATATCCTTCCCACAAGAATCGATCTTGCACTAGTGTAGTCTTCTTGTACTAGTGCAGAAACAGTGATCTATGCAAAAGGTGTAAAGTAATGTTCGTACTAAAAATATTTTTCTTTGTGCAAGGACCCTGAACTTTCTCAAGTCCACAGTGCTCAGATCTAGTATCAAGAAACTGGTTCTTATACCTGATCTGAGCTTCTTACACTTTAACTTTTAGTCCTTGAAATCAATGATTAATTACTGCAAGTGTTATGAAACCAAATTGCTTAGCAGAAAGATGAATATCTGTAGAGAATAACGAAATGATATTTTTAATTAAAATGTAATTGAAAGCAAGAAAGTTGTTAGAAGTAAACTAAAGAGACTTGTTGCATCACACTAACCAGCACTGGTGAAAAAATAGTTCTCCTGCTTGCACCAGGCATAGAAAATAAACCAAACGTGCAAAAAGAGAATAGCACACAAACGTGCACTAGTGCAGGTAATTTCTCCTGCTCAAACCAGGCGGACAAAAAAAACCACACGTGCAGAAACTGAATAGCACACCAATGTGCACTGGCACAGGTAATTTCTCCTGTTCGAACTAGGCAGAGAAAGAAAATTTAAATTCAGATGCAGAAAAGGAAATTTAACTACTTCACACTACAGATCTGCTTTCACTCAAACAGAAATTCAAATGATGTAAATTAAATCACACTTAGCAGAAATAAATTTCAATAATAGAAAGGAGGGAAAACGTGTTGGGTTGGCTGGGCCCTAGCCAACCAACACGTTTCCATTTCAAATGGAAATGCTACTCAGTATTGAATCAATTCCTCAATTGTTTAAGCATGAAGAGATAAAATCCATGAAGCATAAGGTGGAGCTCTTTTTATTAAATCCTCAAAGCAAATACATGTGTGGTTACATATCCAGCCCAGATTTCGGCGATAACAAAAGACAAGCTTGTTACTGCCTCACTAGTTCTATTCTCCGATCTATTCAATTCTATCTCGATATTGACATCTTGTCCTATTTACATTTCTGCTTACATATATCCTTTTGGTCACAGGCCAAAAGGATAGTTTAACCATTACATAGCCAATTGCAGAAATTGTTACAACAAATTACATAACTGATTGCAGAATAAGCTTTCAGCCTTCAAAATTAAACGTTCTAAAAAAACGGTTCGTGGCTATCTCCAGCCATTCGTTCATCCTAAGTCCGATCTCCGCTACTCCAAATTGACTTGCTGTTATCACTGGGACTCGGTTGTCTTTAGATATGGTGGTACAAAATTAGGCAGCAATCAAAGAGATCCATATTTTCTGCCAAGATTCACGGTGCTGGCCCTGGTGCGAGATCTATTCTGCACTAAAAATCAGCAGTCAAGATAAGCATTTAACTATTAAATAACATAGGAGCTAATGATGAGTTACAAAATTAATTCTAAGTAGAAAATCACATAATAAATAGCTAATAAATGCTAAGTTAAGTTAAAATATGTAAAATATGAATTTAATGAAAAATGTGTCATCGTTCTCACACTAGTGCAGGATGAGGGTGCATAAGATAGGTAAAACAGGGTAAATGATTACGATTTGGAAAGGGAAAAATGGTCAAAAAGGGTGCAAATTAGAGGACCAACAATATTCTTTTAAAAACATTCTCCTACTTCCCCAATAAAAATATTTTGAAAGCCCTAGCCACCAAGACCCATTGACAATTGCCTCATATAGTTGATGGTCGAGAGGGAAAAATGACAGTGAGGCACAAGATCGAATGGTAATCTGGAAATTTTCTCTCGCTATTGAAAACTTATAATTTTTCATATATTATTTTGACAACATTCTCCTTCTACTTCCCCAATAAAAAAGGTTCTCAAATCCCAAACCACTCTCTTATAATATCAAAACTTACATTTTTAATGAAATTGTATTAATGTTTTGACTAATTGAAATCTCAATTCTAGCTATTCAAAAGGAGGTCCAATAGACCAGGCAGATCTCAAAGGACATTAAAAGTGAAATCATTCAAACAACGAAACTAAATCATATCACTCAAAGAATTTAAGACCCATAAGGTCAGTTAAATATTTATCTTATCGATGTAAGACCTATCAAAAAAAAAAAAATGAGTTCAAACATTTTCAAGGGATGAAAGAAGCATCATTACAAGTAATAATAAAAAGTCTAGACTCCAGTTGTTTCAGGAAAACAACACGTTTTCCCTTAAACCATGCAAGTAGAAGGATCAGTACATTTCCGAGAGTAATGTTGGACCTATATAGTCTCAAAAAGAATATTTCATAAGAGAAAGAACAACATAAAAGCACCATGCATACCCAATTATTACTGAATAGTATCTGAAAAAATAGATCTAAACAATAAAATATTAACAAGTCTATAGGAGTATTGAATAATGTCCCTAAAAATGACAGTGAAAACCTATCAAAATATTGAAAAATGACTTAGAACTTGATCCTAAAGCCTAAACCATATATTACTAAAAATACTTATATGGGTATTGAATAACGAAAAATGACTGTAGAACTTGATCCCAAAGCTTAAACCCTAGATTACTAAAAATACTTATATGGGTATTGAATAATTACTGTCAAAATTGATTATATGTAGAAATACTAGTTTACCTGAGCTTGGTAGGCTTCGACGTCCTCTTGTTAAAGAGGGGCTTGGACACATCTTTTGTAGGATAGAATTTGGGAGCATTTTCATCGGATTTGGGCACCTTCGGTTGTTTGGCATGTTGGGGAAAATTGCCCCCGTTCTTTTCCTTGGGGGCCCAAATAACTATTTTGTGATACATTTTAGATCTCTAAAAACGACATACTCCCCTTATCAGTTCTTTGTTTCTTAAAACCCTCTGCTTCACTAACATGGTTATCTCTCCTCATATTGTTGTAGCAATATCTTCCTCTGCTATCATCTACAGAGGACTTAGAGGCTTACTATGAAACAGGGTGATTTTCGCCTTGTCCCTGTAACTAAGAAGGAAAACAATGCAACAATACTTTGGTCAGAAGAGTAGACCAGGCAACATATTGGTCCAATTTCACATTTTTGTAATAATGACCTATCTCCAACACTTAGTTTTTCTACTTCCCCTATTCTTTTTCAGAATTTTGCTGCCTCTTTGAACGAATTGTGTTAATTTCTAACTTAATGGAACGAATTGTTTTAATTTCTAATTTAAGGAAATTAAGAAGTTCTAATTTTTAAATTAAAATAATTAAAATGATAATTTAGGATTTTAAGACAAAATATTAGTTTGGATTTAAAAAATGTTTTAAAGTACCTTTTTATGCTAGTGATATAATTGTTGTTATTGTTTACTCATTTAGTTTTTTTATCAATAATTAAGTAACCTTATTAATTAATGAGGATTATTACTAATTATTTTTATTCATAAGGATTATATTAAGATATTAGTGTGGGTGTAAGTCTAAAACAATCAAATATACAACGGTGTCTTCGAGTACAAATTAAATTATAGAGGGTAGTGATGAGTTTCCTAATTAAAATTCCCATGATTAGATGGAAAAGTGGCAAAGAATATCCATCCAATATGAAAGTAAAACTCAAATAAGTGCGTTGTAATGAAAAAATAATCCTTGTAGCATGATAACAAACTCAAAGAGCTATAAAATAAGTATATTATAATTAATTTGATATGTGAATGAAGTGTTGGAAATTAAATCATAGAGACACTGTACCATAGGCTACCCTATCAAGTGCATGTAGTGGAAGTGCTCTGAAATATGAAATGGATGAGGGCGGATGATGAGAAGCTCTTGACACCTATGTAAGTAAATCCACCCTCTAGAATGAGGACTCTCACCTCTCCTTGATAGAACATAATAGGAAGATAGAGAATGTAATTGATGAAAGATAAGAGGATCAAATTTTGGGTTAAAGGCCTATATGCTAGATCATTTTGGATGTCACAATTTCTCTCTAGTGAATTTTCTCTCTTTCAAAACTAGGTTAGTTGAAAGCACACATCTACTCAAAACACTTTGTAGCTAATTATTTCCCTTTAATTGAAAAATGTGTTTAAGGTATATTTAGTGAGGCACATGTATTCTAAAATATGTGTTATTTTAGCACGTAATACTCAGGATAGAGCATTAAATATATGAGCAACAAGTCAACACAACACTGTGGCACTACTTCTCCATGATATCTATTTTTTTCTTATTATGAAGTTCCAACCTACTAGAAATAGTTTAGTATGGTGCACACTTTGTAATAACTTGTTATTTTCCTTTAGTAACCATATATATCTATTGATTTTTGTTTGTATGGACGAAATACAAATATTTCCTAGAATGATCCTCCTTGAGCACACCCTCTCCAAGGATGTTCACTATCTGCATGGTTGAAACTCGAAATATGCCAATATTAATCCCTTTAAACTACATCAGCTCTCAATATTGACCTTTCTCATTGTAATAATTAACATGTGTGGATGAAACTAGGTCTAATTCGACTTCATGAAAAAAAGAAACCATGCATATATGGCTATGTTGAATTGCAGCATGAGGAGTTTCCAAGAAGAGGCTCATGTGCAAGGTGTGGGAATAAATGTTTATTTTCTCTAAAATAGTATGATGCCTAGAGAGGATAAAATAAAAATGATAAGATGTGTAAAATAGAAAAATTCCCTCAAGCAAGGCATTGCTTCCTAGGCTAGATTAGAGCTCTAGGTATCCTCCAATTTTGAATGAAATACGATGGTGGAATTTAAAAAAAAATGATGCCCTAACTATCACACTAAGAGGGAACCCTTGAAGCTCCTTTGACTTGGGAATTTCTTCAAGATTTTCACTTTGTAGTTCATCATTCAAAACCTATTATCTTAACTATAAATGATCATTGGATGAGCCTTTACCATGGTATATCTCCCAAACCTTAGTCTCTTATACTATTTCTCTCAAAAAAAAATTCATGGAAAGCCACCCTATCTTCTCCCAAATATCACACTTTAATTGAACCTTTACATTGAGTGAGTTAGGGCCTTACCTCACCTTCAAGCCTAGTATAAACACATCAATCACAAGTGAGGGATTTTGGAAGTTTTGATCTTAGGAATTCATCAGTTTTTAATATTCCCAAACGCGAGGTCATATTTCCCCCAAGCCTTTCTTGGGGAGTCCTTATTTTGATTCTAAAGTAGGAAACCTGTTATCTGATCCTCTTCATTGAATGGGCATTGGAAATCACATTGTTCAACATTATTGGTCTCATCATTCTAGAAATTTCCCTATATCGAGACTCCTCCCATCAATGAAATTTCATAAAGGGCAGGGGACATTGAATGAGGTGACAGTGGGTCCTTGTCCCATTGTTTCCACTTGATATAGTAGTAGTCCCTTTGGAACCCCTCCTAGGACCCTTGCTAAATTAAGCGCTAACATTTTTCAAAAACAAGTATAAAGCAAATGGGTAACTTGACAAAAATAAAGCAAGACTTGTGGCAAAAGGTTTTACCCAAAAATAAGGGGTTTATTATGAGAAGAATTTTTCCCCCATAGAAAAAAGGGATACCATCTAGACACTCTTTGCCCTATAAACTCAAAAAGTTGGAAATTCCATCAAATGGATGTAAAAACTGCTTTCTTGAATGGAGATATGAAAGAGAATGTTTTTGTGCCCCAACCAAATGGATTTTTTGTGAAGGGTTAGGAACATAAACCATGCAAGTGGTAAAATCCTTGTATGGCCTTAAGAAAGCACCACAAGCTTGGTATAATAAGGGGTTAGAGGAATAGGGGCTTACGGGTTAGAGTTTTAGGGGTTATGGGTTAGGGGAATAATGAGTTAGTGGTTAAGGGGTTAGGGATTGGGGGCTTAGGTGTTAGGGGAGTTAGGCACATTTAGGAGTTAGGGGCATAATGACTTAGTATTTAAGGGATTAGTGATTGGGGTTAGGGGAATAATGAGTTAGTGGTTAAGGGGTTATGGATTGGGGAGTTAGGGGTTAGGGGATTTAGGCGCATTTATGGGTTAATGGAATAATGAGTTATTGGTTAAGGGCTTATGGATTGGGGTTTTAGGGGTTAGATGATTTAGGCGCAGTTAAGGGTTAGGTGAATAATGAGTTAGTGGTTAAGGGATTACGTATGAGGGGCTTAGGGCTTAGGGGATTTAGTAGTTAAGGATTTTAGGGGTTAGGGGTGAGGGGTTAATGGGTTATGGGTTAAGCGTTAATAGCTTAGGAATTTAGGGGTTAAGGGGTTAGGGGTTTAGGTATTAGTGGTTTAGGGGTTTAAGGGTTTAGAGGTTTAGGGTTTATGGGGTTAAATAGGTTAGGTATTTAGGTGTTTAGGGGGTTAAATGGGTTAGGGGTTTGGAATTAGGGTTTAAGGGGTTATGGGTTAAGGGTTGTAAAAATTTTAATACAATTACATATTGCATGGATTCTCTTGATATAACAATTATATGCCACTATTAAATACAAAATCTCTTCTACAAAAAATTCTTGAAAAATTTAAAACATGATCACCAATTGCAATATCAAGAAGGAAGATCATTCACACATAACACATATGTTTTACTAGGAAACCATAAATATAAAAACCCCACTATCATATATTATGTATATATAATGGATCATGAAACAATCTCATACAAAACTCTAATCCAAGAGCTCTCAGTAAAATATACAATTGTCTCACACTGTCTTGCAGAGATTGGCCAATGGCTTAGCAAAATTTCTACCTCACAATAGCCTGCCTCCACTGTGAAATCCAAGATGATCACAAATACCAATTCGATGTAATCATGCCCTCCTTGACTGCACAATCCTCATGCGAATATCCAATCTGTGTTTTGCTTGCAATAGTGCAACCCAATATAGTACAAATGATAGTCAATTGTCCCTTTCACCTACATCTCAACTGGGTCTCCACTGGATCTGACATGCATGTAGTTAACAGTAGTAAATGTTCAGTTGCATTTGAGATCATTACATGTGAATTAATTTCATATTTAATTAACTAATCTTTCACTAGTGTATCTTCACTTACAACTAGCACAAATGAGTTTAACTCACTTAACTGAGTTAAACTACTTTAAAACTCACATAACTACACATCCAACTCTGTTACAACTTTGAATCACTCAGTTACAACTAACACAATTGAGTTAAACTACTTTACAACTCACATAACTAAAAACCCAACTGTGTTACAACTTTGAATCACTCATGTACAACTAAGTCCACTTGCATGTCCCACCAACCAACCTTTGAACTCGAAATTCCTTAGACTAACTAGTTTGCCACTTCAGTTAACCGATTCCAAGTGCTCCATGAAAATATATTAATATTTATTATTCAATTATTATTAAGGGATAATAATAGTCGACATGCATCTATAAATAGACATGTGATCTATAAATATAACTCACACATACATCTAAAAATAGAACATCATCTATAAAAAGAATGTTCTCACCATCTATAAATAAACATCATCTATAAATAGAATTTTCTCATCCATTCTAAAGATAGACTTCCACCTAAAAATTGCCTGAGGCTCCATCCTAGTGTATGTGCTTAATTTTCACTAGGATCATCTTGTTGAATCTCAACACTCTCAAAAGGAAAGGGATTATCCTTCACCCCGATCTTGTCTCTATGGTATTCAATTTTTCTCCTGGTGAGTGCCTTCGTCATAATATCTACATCTTGATCCTCTATAGGAATGTACTAAAGAAACATGATCTTCCACTACACACAATATCTCATATGATGATACCAAATAACTATATGCTTAGATATATCATGAAACACAGGATTAATCGAGAGTTTAATGCAAATCGGATTATCAAATGGATCACTGTTGGATCTAAATGAGAACCAAACAAGCCAACCAAGATCTTTCTCATCCAGATAGCCTCACATGCAACTTGAATTGCTACCATGTATTTTTCTTCTGCTGAACTGAGTGCCACGGATCTCTATTTCTTGTTATACCAAGAAACAGTTGTATATCTTATATTGAAGATCCCTCTTGATGTTCTCTTTCTTTCCATCTGGCTGCCCACCCAATTTGTATCCGTGAAGCCATGAAACTTCACCTCATCCATCTGTCTATACCAAAATCCATACTCAGATGTGCCTCTAAGGTATCTCAGGACATGATTTCCTGTCTTCCAAAATATCTTGGTAGGCTTAACCATCGCTTGACTAAGCTAGTTCACCGCATAACATATGTCTGGTCTTGTATTCACTAAATACATTAGCAAACCCACTAACTGTCAATATATAGTAGCATCCACTACCTCTTCATATGTAGCATCCTCTTTGCTACAGTTTCCTGGAAGAGGAGTATCCATGGGTTTGAATCCCTCAATGTGAAACTTACCCAGTATCTCCATTACATACTTTCCTTGAGACATAAAATGTTCACCATCTCGCTTCCATATTTCAAATCCAAGGAAATAATGAAGGAGGCCCATATCTTTCATCTCAAACTCCTTTGCAAGTTCCTCCTTACATGAGTGTATCAGATTCTCATCACCATTCAATATTGAATCATCAACATAAAGAACAATGATTAAAATCTTACCCTCCAACACAATTTGGTATAGGTTTGCATCCGCCTCACTCTTGGTGAAGCCAATTGTGATGAAATAACTGTCTATCTGATTGTACCAAGCACAGGGTGCTTGCTTCAGCCCATACAATGCTCTTTTGAGTATACACACATGCAACTCGCTGTTGAAGATCTCAAATCCTTCAGGCTGCTCAATGTACACCTCTTCCTCAATGATCTGATTGAGAAACATAGTCTTCACATCCATCTGATGAATGTGCCAACCCATCTGTGCTGAGAGAGCAATGATGGTCCTTATTTAAGAATACCTTGTGATAGGTGCAAAGGTTTCTTCATAATCAATCCCCTTTATATGTGAGAAGCCCCACTCCACAATATTGCCTTGTATTTCTCAACACTTCCATTAGCAGCTTCATTTACCTTGTAGATCCATCTTGAACCTACCATTGATTTATCAACCAACCTTGGAACAATTTCCCAAGCACTGTTTCTAACAATGGAGTCATACTCATCCACCATTCCATCTACCCATGTGGGCTCCCGCACTGCTTCTTGAAAGGAATATGGCTCATTCAAAATACATTTTCTCATGAGAACCATGTATCCAGTGAATCGGTGAGGAGACTGTCTTTATCTACGATGTGAAGTAGGGACTCCTAAATTCTGCGTAGCATCAAGTCTCAGCCTTTCATCCTCTGTGCTACGCCTTCTACCAGTTCTGATGTTTTGCTCTATGTGATTGGACTCCTCCACTCCATGAACCTCCTCTTGTGGATGATCCACGTCTAAAGACTCATCTTTTGGAACCAATAGTTCCTCCTCCACATGCAAGTCTAGCTCCCTCTCAAGCGACAACTGCATGGGTTTCCCCATCGCATAACAGTCTTCTTATTGTTAGGAAAACACACATGATAATTATGGGGTTTTTCTATGTACTCCACAAATATCCCAACTTCAGCAATCAGCTACAGCTTCTTCCTAGTGTTCTTGGTCACATGCACATAAAAAGATGAGCCAAAAATCTTAAAGTGAGAAACATCTAGTTTCTTACTAGTGAAAGCTTCTTCAGGTGTACTCATTCCAAATACTCTATGAGGACAACGGTTTTTCACATAAACGCAGTGTTTCATGCTTTCGCCCACAAATGCATTGGTAGGCCCTAATCATGTAGCATTTCTCATGTTGTACCCCCAATCATTCTGTTCTTCCTCTTCGTGACCCCATTTTTCTGTGGGTTATGAGCTGCTTTGAGTTCTCTTCGAAATCCTTCTGTGCTGCAGAAGTCTTGGAATTCTTTAGAGATGTATTCTCCACCATTATTTCTCCTCAAAGCCTTCACTTTATTCCCTGACTCTTTCTCCACAAATGCCTTAAACTCACAGAACTTTGAGAATGTTTGATCCTCCTTCTACATGAAGAATATCATGCACTTATGAGAAAATTCATAAAAAAATAACATAATACCTATGTTTTTATGTTGAAGAAACCGATAATGGTCCACACATGTCTATGTGAACTCTCTCCAGGATCATCGAAGCACATTTCTCCTTTTCATGAAAGGTGGAATTTACATAATTCCCCATCGTGCAACCCTTGCACTGATCTAACTAAGCAAGTGTTCCCATTGGAAGTCCAGTAGATATTTGTTGCATGAATTTCAAGCCTCCATGATGAATATGGCTCAATCACCTATGCCATAATTCGCCCTCATCCCATCTCACCACTTCTTCTGCCTTGCCCATCACGGCAGCGTAGCCACCTACGTCCATCTTGTAGAGATTCTTAACTTGAATCCCTATCTTCTTGGATTGAGTCATTTTTTTATGTTGCAGGAAAGATTTTCTATTGTTGAAAACAATGTCATAGCCTTTTTCCTCCAACATCACGAATGAGACCAAGTTTTTCTTCAGATCTGGAACATGCATAAAATTTTTCAATTGAAATGGTTTACCTAACTCCCTCTCAAAGGTAATGGTACCAATGTCATTCGCACTATATCATCCATATTTCCCCATCCCTATATGCATTTGGAGATCTTTCTCCTCCAAGTAACTTAAAAGCTCATTATCTCCCGTCATTTGGAAGGAAGCACCACTATCAAGATACCACACCGATCCTAATGCACTTGACACCATGGATGCGATCAAAGAGAAATAAAATTCAAATTTTGAGGCATTGGCATCACCAACTGTAGCTCTAGCATCCTTCTTGTTCTTCTTCTTCTTTGGCAGTTAGTAGTGAGATGCCCATGTTCGTGACAGTGAAAACACTTCACCTTGGAAAAATCCATCTTCTTGCCTAAATACCGGGATTTTGAATGGAATTTCTTCGCCTTCACTTTCCTTGCCTTGGCAGCCAAAAAAAATCCTCTTCATCATCATGCTTTGATGAACAGCCATGTGTGGTGTTCTGCTTGAAATCCTCCTGCACTAGATCCGACCACAATCGTTCCCAATCTAGCAGTTTTTCCTATCCGCTGATATAGTATTCATAATTGTGCCAACTCTTAGAAAGTCCCAAGAGAGACAAGCTCACCAAATCATCATCAGAAACAGTGATTACCACACTCCCCAGTTCATCCCGACATTGAACAAACTTTGTCAGATACTTTGGAATATTGTCGCGCTTTTCCATATTGATCTTTCTGAGTTTATCCTTCATCGCCAATTTCCTATGGTCGTTGCTGCTTTGGAAAATATCTGTCAAATAATTCCACATATAATATGGAGTGGATTTCCCATGAAGACTTAAGACAATGTGGTCTCATACACCTTCCAATAGAATCCTTCTCGCCTTCACTACTTTCTTTTGCCATCCATCAAGTAATGCATCATCCGTCTAAGTGGGCTTAGCAACAACACTATCGATGAATTCCTTTAAGCCATTATCTTCAAGGACTGCCTCCATCTTGTCCTTCCAGGAAATGTAGTTTGAGCTTCCCTCTATTCCATACTCTAGCCACAATCCATTGAAATCCATTTCAATTTTTACTCAACTATCGCACCAAGAAATTCTTGCGGAAAATTCGAATTGTTTCCACCAACAAACTCAGCTCCTGCTTAAAAATTGCAATCTTTTGTGCTCTGATACCATGTAAAAAATTTAATACAATTATATATTTTTTGGATTCTCCTGATCTAACATTTATATGCCACCATTAAATACAAAATATCTTCTACAAAAAATTCTTGCAGAATTTAAAACACAATCGCCAATTGCAATATCAAGAAGAAATATCATTCACACATAACACAGATGTTTTATCAGGAAATCATAAAGCTAAAAACCCTAATAGTATATATTATGTATATATCATGAATCATGAAACACTCTCATACAAAACTCTAATCCAAGAGCTCTAAGAACAATATACAATCGTCTCACAATGTCTTGCAAAAATTGGAGAATTCCTTAGCCAAATTTCCACATCATATTTGGAAAATTAGAGTTCCTGATTTTCTTAATGAATTAAGAAAATAAAAGGGTGGAGGGACCCACAAACCTCAAATATGAATAAAATCCACTTTTAATGTGTGAATGTGGATATTCCAGATCTAGATCTAAAACATGGAGTAGTGGAGCAGCTCCATTAATGGAGATCATGTCTCATTTATGAGATAGATTATGGAGGATGAAACAGTCAAATAATATCATGGATCCTAAATATAAAATCATGAGGACCTTTGATAAGGTAAACTGAGATCATAGTGCATTCAAAGAAGATCATGAAGAACTTATGATAAGATAGTGGAGGAAGTGGTGCATTTAATGCACACATGATGGAGAAGGTGATCACCCCATGTGAACATGATGGAGGACATGAAGCTACAGTGCAGTCAAACATGGAGACTATGTCCACATGTACAACATATTTATGGAGTGGGCCTAGGCTATGGAAGGCTCATGCATATAATGAAGGTGAAGACACAATGGAAGGCATGATTTGGATTATTCATTTCTTAATCTGTTTAGATCTATATTTTTCTTAGGAAATTTCTATGCAGGCTTGGGATGTTTAGCACAGTTTATAGTGCTGTTTAGAACAGGGTTTTCCTGAGTGGGAATCCCACCTCTTTATTTGAGTGATCTTTAAAAGGAGGATTGTTCTTCCTTCCTTATTAGGCATTGGTGCCATCTTCAGGAGGTTTTTTATAGAATTCAACTATGAAACCAGTGGAGGATTCATCCTAACACTTTGTTCTTAATATCCAACCTTTTAGGAGTAGCAGATCTACATTCCACATTTAGGCCATTTGGTTTTACCTCCTTACAGTAGCAGTCCCTTTAAGGATTGTGCAGTTTATTCCTGTAGATCTATTGGAGGTAGGAAGTTTCTAGTATTTCAGTTGGAAATCCTGTGAGGGATCATCTCCCCACATTATATCTATTGTTTCCATCATTCAAGAGCTGATTTGACATATCTAGCAATAGGATATTGAGCCTCCCTCTCTAACAGCGCAATTTTCTAAAGCTATTGTTTTTACAGTAGCTATTTTCAGTGGAGGAGATTGGAGGAGCTAGATCTTGAGCTTTTAGCCCAAGGATCTAGTGAAGGGATTAGCCCTTCTTGCATAGATCTAATTGTACATCATTGCGACCATCATAGCATCAAATCTAGCTTCAGATCTACATTCCTAGTAGCATATATGTGAAGCCCTAAGAGGGTGGTTTTCTTAGACTTACAGATCTGAGAAACCCTTCTTGGGTTACCTTTGGAATCCATCATAGAGCCCAGATCTACAATTTCAGCATGATCGGAGCCCCCATTCTGCCTAGATCTGACTTTTTATCTTTCAGGCAGTTGTCATCCCTACAGTTGCAATAGGGACAACACATTTTACCTTCCAGCAAAGCAGTCGTTACGGAGTGCCTATTGGGAAATAATTGTAGGTTAATTCTAGGCCACCCTTGTGGCTTGAGTGTCTCATATTTTGAGCATTTTTGTACTTGCTTTTGCACCTCCAACATAATAAAATGGTTGAACTATTTCTATGCATTTTGATGTGTCAATATATTTATTGTTTACTTTGCTGCAGTTCTTATATTGTGTTTCAGTATTACTGCATTTTCCCTTTTGGGATATTACACTAACATATATTATGTATATATCATGAATAATTATACACTCTCATACAAAACTCTAATCCAAGAGCTCTCAGTACAATATACAATTGTCTCACAATGTCTTGCAAAAATTGGAGAATTCCTTAGCCAAATTTTTTCCTCACAACAACCTACCTCCACTTTGCAATCCAAGATGATTAAAAATACCAAATCGATGCAATCATGCCCTCCTTGACTGTACAGTCCTCATTAACATATCGAATGTGTCTTTTTCTTGCAAGAGTGCAACCCAATATAGTAAAATTGATAGTCAATTGTCCCTTTAACCTACATCTCAACTAGGTCTCCACTGGATCTGAGATGCATGTAGTTAACAATATTAAATATTCAGTTGCATGTGAGATCACTACATCTGAATTAATTTAATATTTAATTCACTGATATCTCACAAGTGGATCTTCAGTTACAACTAGAAAAACTGGGTTTAACTCACTTAACTGAGTTAAACTACTTTACAACTCACATAACTAAACATCCAACTCTGTTACAACTTTGAATCACTCAGTTACAACTAAGTCCACTTGAATGACCCACGAACCAACCTTTGAACTAGAAATTCCTTCAAATAACTGGCTTTCCACTTCAATTAACTGATTCCAAGTGCTCCATGAGGATAGATTAATATTTATTGCCCAAATATTATTAAGGGATAATAATAGTCAACATGCATATATAAATAGACATGAGATCAATAAATAGAGCTTGCACATACATCTAAAAATATAACATCATCTATAAATAGAATTTTTGCGTCCATTCTAAAAATAGATGTTATATTCAAAAAATTTAGCCTTCAGCTAAATGGAATATTATAGTTTTTTTTATCACTAGATCGGTAGATAATTGGGTGGGGAGGCCCATAAGTCTCTTGAGCAGTAATAAAAACACTTCAAGTGTGAAAGGATACCTTTGTAGTAGCTAAATACAGCTCCTCCAAGTGTGAACAGGGTTTGGATAATGTTGATTCAGTCAACTTTGACCAAGTTAACAATGTTGTGAAGGAGTAGTGGAGATTAATTGAAGAATAACGCAGTTTTGGAGGGAGATGGATCTCATGGAGTAAATGACCTAATTGAGTGGGTCCGAGGGAAAGCAAGCTCATATTCTATTTAAGGAAGAGGATGGCAGCCATATGAGGTTATGTTTTACATTATTATTTGATTGGTCTACTTAGAATTTTCTTCCTCTTGCTGTTTAGCAAGGTAGTTGTGCTGCTTAGCACGGGGTGTTCCCGAGCCAGAATCCCACCTCTTCCCTTGAGAGGCCTCTTGGTAGAGTATTGTACTCATTTCCACATTCAAGTTTTCATGCCAAGCTAGAGATTTCTTCATCAGCACAGTTTCTGTAGGTTATTGTGTTGTGTTGTAGGGTGCAACAGTGGGTGATTACATTGGGTGTCTTCAGAACTAGTTTTTCAGAGGAGGGAAGTTTCCTTATTTTTGGAGATCACTTTGGAGAGATCTTAGGAATATTTTAGATATTTGGAATCAGGCCATACATTTCCCATAATTTCCAACACTGTTCCAGTTGGAAATTGCATCATTTCTGAAGGCAACTTCATTAAGGGGTCTTGTGGTTTCTTGAGAGGGTTTTCTTGTGATTGGAGGGTTTAGCTCTTCATGGGAGGATACCTTTGAAGGTTTCTGCATCAGATCTATTATATTTCAACCTTCTACACTCATGAGCTTAAGTTTTTAGTGATTCTTCATCCCTAGGGCTTTAGATCCCATCTTGTATAGAGTGTATTTCTGAAAACCCTTTCCGGGTTCTTTGTAGGAGTTTCTATTCAGCCTAGATTTGTATTAGGCATATATTTTGAGGCTTATAATAGGCCTACATATTTTGTACATAATTTTGTTGTAGCAGTATGTTTTAAAATATGCTGTAGCAGTCTTCGAACATTCTTGTATTGAGATAGCAGCTGATTTACGGATGATTGTTTAAAGGAGGCTTGTTCCTTCATTGTATATGGTTTATGCCTCAAATTTTCTAATGATTTTATGATCTAATACATGATGTTTTGTCTCCATATTCATCCCCAATTTTCATGAGTTGATTTACACTACTATTTCTAGTTTTTTGTTCATTTATTGCTGCAATCCCCATTTTGGGATATTACATTGGTAACAAAGCATAATCTTGGCTCAGCCTGTGCATTCAGTCAATATGTAACCATAAGGAGAAGATTCTCTCAAGGAAGAAGATATGTACAAAGAAGACAGAGACATGACTCCATTGTTTGGAGGAAGGAAGGAAGAAAGGATTTCGAAGCTTTTTCTTTAAACTATGTAGGGCATTCATGGAGATATCAAGAAGATGAGAAAGGAGATGTGTAAGAAATACCCAAGGGAGTTTAAGGCAAACTCTAGATTATCACATAAGGATTGTGAGCATGCAGCTACACACCATGATTCACAGCAGAGCCAAATGCCCAGATCACCTATGAGAGGAAGGAAGGAAGGAGAAATACCTAGGAGGGAAACTCTCAGTGATTTTCTGCAAGAATATGGATCTCAAACTGAGAGGTTTAGATATCATATCACTTTCCAAGAGTTTTTCAAGATCAAGGTGGAGAGGAGCAATCAACATGACATGGGTAGGTTTTTCCTATCTACTTTTGATGGATCTCGCACATGTTCAGCTAAAGCTTGGGTGGAGGAGTTGGACAACTATTTGCAGCAGCACCAAGTTTCTAAGGATGAAGCCATCAAATTTGTAGCGTTGCATTTTGAAGGTAAGGCCTATGCTTGGTAGATATTTGTGTATTTTTCATTAAGAAATGAAAATAATTCTTCTTATGCAGAGTTCACTAAGAGATTAGAGGACAGGTTTGATAGAAAACATTCTAAAACATTATTGGTATAGCTAAGCAAACCAAGAAAAAAAGGACTTTTGCATGGGTTGAAAGGGCCTATAAACTCAAATCCACTTTAGAAAACTATTGAAGAGGATAACATCTTGCATCACACCCTGCTAGAGGCAAGATATTTATCACATACTCTTGAGGGCATGGAGGATCCTCTTATTGAAAATTTACCCATTTATATCAAAGAAGAAGAGAAGGTTGAGGGAAACAGTGCTGTCATGTCTAGAGAATATCTAGCACCTCATGTAGAGGTAGATGGAGCACTTGCTCCAGCAAGAGGGATTCTTGTATAATTGCAATAAATTCCCCAGGATCTCATATGTGGAGATCAAGGCACAACCCACGGGAAGCATGTGCCATTGTTGATAGATTGGGAGACCATGCAAATGAAAGGAGGAGGTAGGGAGGATGACCAACACATCCCTATATATTCAAAGGGTTGATGCAAAGAAGAGGCAGACTGGATTACGCAGTGAGGGAAGAGAAAAAATTTTCCATCCATATGAGTAGTCTACTCTTCACTACATGGAGGCATTCCACCAGGGAGACCACCCAATCAGGAGATGATGAGAGATACTTCACATGAGGTTACACCACTCTTAGATCCCAAAGGGGTGGAAACTTTGGAGGGGTTTAGTACAACACAGAGAGTTTGGGATAGACTCAAGGAGGAGGGATCCATTCTCCCATTTTCAGCATCACCCACTCTCACCACATATTCTACGCTGATAGAAGTTGCTGCAGTGATGGACGATGGCACCTTCATGGTGAAAAGGAGATGCCCCGTGGATTTGGAGAAACAAAGGGTACTTCCTTTTGGGAAGGAATCATCCATACATTAGAGTAGAGGGAGGCCACTCATGTTGACATTAGTCAAAATCAGGAGATTCTTTTTGGATGATAGCTTCTCATGGGAGGCCAACTTCCAAAGGACACCACTTATACTTGAGCATGAGAAGCTCCCTGATGGGCATGGAAGCACTTTGGAGGATGAATTTGGCATGGGGGATGTCAAAGGAGAGGACAACATCATGTGGTGAGCTTCACATTGCATATGTTCAGCGATGTCCCTTACGAGGGTTGATCCATATTGGAGGTCTCAACTTTCAGTAGAGTACTCCAAGGATCTTGGTGTTTGTATGATACTTTATGACCTAAAGAGAGATGATAGATACATGGTGTTTGGTGAGGTCATTTATTATTATGTTAGAATCTTCTTGACTAGAGCTTCTGAGCTCAAAAGGAAGCTACTTCATGCAGCACATGTGGACTTTCTTTCCATGCACTTTGATGCATTTCATAATTTGATGGAGGAGTTCACTTGGGAGGGAATACAGCAGGATATATATCATCATATGGAGAGATGCATAGCCCGGATGATGATAGAGAGGATGTCACAACAACTTCCCTACTCTTTGGAGGTGAGGGAGAATTTCCGGTTGAGCCATTTCAACTCAAGGTCCAAAGTACATGGTAGAGAAGGTACAATTTTACATTATGTTTCGTACTTCTTTACTTTATATGAGAAACATGTTTTACCAAGGATGATTATCCCTTCTTGCATATTATATGATGATGTAATTGAGGCCACTTGTAGCATTGAGGTGGGCTATTTCATCAGTGGTTTGTGGGGGAAGCCACATGATTCTTGGTGTGCACCTTTGACACCACATTGTGCCTTCATGATTCTATCTTATAGAATGATTGTGGCAGAAAAAAAGTGGCTGGGAGAGAACTTGTTATTTTCTTATTTTAGGCAGGCAGGGGATGCACTGCACTGGTTCCATGTGGGGAACTATGATCCACCTCCCGATTGTCATATGGAAGCTTGTTTTCATTCGTTTTTGCTTCCATACTTTTGTGATATTTATATGTTTAGGGGAATATTTGTTGCAAGAGTGGCACAAAGGTTGAAGGTGCACATTGGGAGTGTGATTCTCCCTATCTTACATGATTCATTTTTTAGGAGAAACAATGGGCAGCCAATGATTTCCATGCTACATCTCTTTTCTTCATGTGGGAAGAGTCATTTGGAGAGTTGGAGTTTTTGGAGGAGGCACTTCATGGAATATTTGTTTGGTGGGGTAACTTGGGCGATTCTTGGAGGCCATGAAATTTCAGCCCAAGATCAGCAGCAGCCCCATACATACCATAAATTGAGGAGAAACCACTTGGGTGGGAGTATCTAATCTCTCCATGCAACCCCAATACATTGTATAAACCAGGGGTTGAGGATCCCTTTGATGAGCTATCTAGAATGGCTCATTTCATTTGGATGATAGCATGGGCATGGGAGGCTCTCCTTTGGGATGAGATTCCCAATGATGATCATCACTCCTACCTTGAAGAGGTCATTGGATAGAAAGAAGGTTTACACTTACAGCTTCCACCTTTTTATGATGTGAGCCATTTGGTTTTGCATACTTGGGAGGCACCATTAGAGGGCAGATTATTTTGAACAATGGTGGGGACTATTGATGAGGAGGCCACAAGGGGAAGAAGGGAGGAATTTTTCTCTCCCTATACAGTTTCTTGAGGACAAGAAACATTTTGGACTGGAGGACTTTAATATTCCAAAAATTTAGCTTTCAGATAAATGGAATTTATCACTAGATCAATAAATATATGGGTGGGGAGGCCCATAAGTCTCTTGAGAAAAAATAAAAACACTTTAAGTGTGAAAGGAGACCTTTCTAGCAGCTAAATAAAGCTCCTCCAAGTGTGAAAATGGTTTGGATCATGTTGATTCAGTCAACATTGACCAAGTCAACAACACTATCAAGGAGGAGTGGAGATTAATTGAAGAATAACGCAGTTTTGGAGGGAGATGGATCTGATGGAGGAAATGACCTAATTGAGTGGGTCCAAGGGCAAGCAAGCTCATATTCTATTTAAGGAAGATGATGGTAGCCATGTGAGGTTATGTTTTAGATTATTATTTGATTTTTCTGCTTATACTTTGCTTCCTCTTGTTGTTTAGCAGGGTAGTTGTGCTACTTAGCACCGGGTGTTCTCGAGCAGGAATCCCACCTCTTCCCTTGAGAGGCCTCTTGGAAGAGTATTGTACTCATTTCCACATTCATGTTTTCAGGCCAAACTACAACTTTCTTCATCAGTGCAGTTTCTACAGGTTATTGTGCTGTGTTGCAGGGTGCAGCAGTGGAGGATTAGATCAAGTGTCTTCAAAGATAGTTTTTCAAAGGAGGGAAGTTTCCTTCTTTTGGGAGATCACTTTAGAGAGATCTTGGGAAGATTTCAGATCTTTTGCATCAGGCCATACAGTTCCCATCATTTCTAGCATTGTTCCTTATTTCTAAAGGCAACTTCATTGAGGGGTCTTGTGGTTTCTTGAGAGGGTTTTCTTGTGATTGGAGGGTTTAGCTCTTCATGGGAGGAGACCTTTGAAGGGTTCTGCATTAGATATATTATATTTCAGCCTTATACATTCATGAGCTTCAGTTTGCAATGAATATTCAGCCCTAGGGCTTTAGATCCCATCTTCTATAGAGTGTATTTCTGAAAACCCTTTTCAAGTTCTTCGTAGGAGTTTGTATTGAGCCTAGATCTATATTGGGCATATATTTTGAGGCTTATAACAGCCCTACATAATTTTTACATCATTTTGCTGTAGCAGTGTGTTTTAAAATGTGCTATAGTAGTCTTCTGGCATTCTTGTATTGAGATAGCAGCTCATTTGTGGATGACTGTTTAGAGGAGGCTTGTTCCTTCATTGTATATGGTTTATGCCTCAAATTTTCTGATGATTTGCTAATCTAATACATAATGTTTTATCTCCATATTGGTCCCCAATGTTCATGAGTTGATTTGCACTACTATTTCCAATTTTGTGTTCATTTATTGCTGCAACCCCCATTTTGGGATATTACAATAGACTTATACCTAAAAATAGCCTAAGGCTCCATCCTAGTGTAGGTGCTTAATTTTCACTATGATTATCTTGTTGAATCTCAATAAGGGTTATAGGTTTAGTGTTTAGGGGGTTAAATGATTTTATGGGTTTAGAGGTTTAGGGGGTTAGGGGATTTAGCAGTTAAGGATTTTAGGGTTTATGGGTTAGGGGTTAATGGGTTAAGGGGTTAGAGGTTTAGGGGGTTAGGGGATTTAGTAGTTAAGGATTTTAGGGTTTAGGAGTTAGGGGTTAGGGTTTGATGGGGTTAGGGTTTTTGGGGTTAAATAGGTTAGGGTTTTAGGGGTATAGGGGGTTAAATGGGTTAGGGGTCGGGAACTAGGGTTTAAGGGGTTACAAGTTAAGGCTTCAAAGGTTTAGGGTTTTGGGGGCTAAATGGGTTAGGGGTTTAGGGGTTTAGGGGGTTAAATGGGTGAGGGTTTATAGCCATTTCTTAGGTGAACAAGGCATAATCTAGTTGTAGTATCTGTAACTTGTTGAAGTTGTTATAGTCAAGGCAATACTTGGTCGGGTTCCCAAGTTCCAAAAAAGTAAGGGTAATTGTGAGCGTACGATAACTAAGGAGTGTTGGTGCATGCCAAGGAATGAAAAGGAGTGATAACACATTCCATAAAGTGTCAATGGATGTTGAGGAGTGTTAGGGAGTGCTAGGACATCGCAAGGGATAACTAGGTCAAAATGCATGGAAATGAACGAATAAGAGTGTGTGTCGAGTAGTGGCAACAAATTCCAAGTGTCTCAAGGATAAAGTGTGTTAGGATAAGGCCATAATAATACTTGTAGGATGTAAGCCTATAGTTACATAAAGGGTTGGAAAAAGTAGTTTCAGACAAAGTGAAACTTTAGGTTGGGCAGTACATTGATTTTCCAATGACTTGGTTGGTTTCCCAAGCTGCAAAAAAAGAAAGGTTATCTATGAAAACATGAAAGCTAAGGAATACCAAGGTGTGTTAGGGAATGCCTAGAAGTACTAACACATGCTAGGTATTTCCAAGGCATGATAGGAATCCCAAAATGTGCTAGGTGCCAGGGTGTGGCATGAACACTTGCTAGGGAGTGTGAGGGTCAAGTGTCAAGGAAACACAAGGGAGCACTAGTTTCAAATGCATGGAAATGAAGTATCATCTAGTTGCATGTGTGCAACGAAGGGAGTGAGACGGTATTGTAGGAAGTGACAATGCATGTTAGAGTGCTAGGGAAGCATACAAAGATGTTCCAAGTGCCAAGGTGTGCTAATGCGTGCTAAGGTGTGTTTGGGAGTGTGAGGAAAAAATTATAGAGCACTAGGTAAAAATTCATAAATGAATGAATAAGATTCTGTTACAGGGAGTGTTAGTGAGTTCTAGGTGTCTCGAGGAGGGAGTGACATGGTATTATAGGTAGTGCTAAGTCATGTTATAGTGTCTGGGAGAAATGAATCCAAGATGTTCCAGGTGCCAGGGTGTGCCAACATGTGCTGGGATGTGTTAAGGACTGTCAGGGAAACACAAGGGACCATTTACGTTGTAGCCATTGAAGGACCCCGAGATTTTTTGTCCATGGAGAATTATTTATTTTGTAGAAATTGCATTAAAGAAAGAGGTCCATCAATTCTTTTTTGTATGTATTTATAAATTAGAAGAGAGAAATCAGAAACAAGAAGGTCATGAAAGAACTGGACAAATAAATGGAGGTCACTAGGTTAAATTTGATGGCATTGAGTTGGTAGTTTCATACTTTCACAAGGGCATCCAAGATAACCATGACCTGATTGAAGAAGTGGAAAACAAGCTGGCAGTCCACATTGAGGAAGATATCAATCCATTTTAGACTAAACCACATATATAACCGTGGCTCTCTCTACTCATAGTATTTTCATTAAGATTGTGTTAGGTATATGTTATTAACCTATGCTTCTGTCTATTTAAATGGATACTGTATTGGTAGCCCGAAAATGAGGCATTTTGGATTGTCTATTGTTTGTACTAGTTCTAAAAAATAACTAGCAACAGTTAATCTCTTTGACTGCAAAAAGTATTCTACTTGTTTTGTTGGGGAGTTTCTCTCAGGAAATTTATGGAGAACCAAACATATTTTTTATATATGTACTACGCAGAACCTTTATAAATCTACCGTTAAAATCAAGGTCAACCCAAATAAATCTGATTTCGGGGTTCCACTGCAACAAAATTTTCCCCACAACAAGCACAATATCAAGCCAACATGTGTGCTATGTGCATTTAATGAGATGGATAGGTAGGTTTAACCTTACGAGAACATGGCACCTTAAAATATGACCACGATTGGTGAGTGAAACCATTTAGGAAATGGCATCATGACTGGAGCCTTTTCCAGAAGGGATTATTCATTTACATTAGAATATACACAACATGCAGTTAGAGTTCCATCCATGTTAGTGCACACACGTGATTGTATCAGTCCTTAAACTGGTACAAAAAAATGATTTTATATATTCACATATGAGACAGTCACAAGATGTCAACAAAATCACATACTTATCAAAATCCTCAACTAGGAATATGCTACATTACTTCTTAATTTACTTGCGACTATGTAGGCATCGAAGACAATCATTGCAATGGGTTAAGGGGATCTAAGAGAGAATTATGTAAGGATTTCCTTCTAGGTAAAGGACATTGGTATTACTATTGTTAAAGGGGTGGCCTACAAGGATACATTGGTAGTTATTCATGCAAGAGCATAATTTCAACAATTTGTTTCAAAATTTGTATCTATCCTCCATAAGGTTTTAGAGATTTATAGAAGAGGAAGTTGGTTTCCTTGTTGCCCTATAATTTTGTAGAATTTCTAATTCCATATTTGGGATAGGAAATTTAGTAATTTTAGGCATAAGTTAAGATGTTGTTTTATTTTTAAGGCCTCCTAGTCATTAGGAAAGTTGATTCTTATGATTAGGATTACTTGTGGCATCCTATGTATTTTTCAAACTCCAATACACCAAGGAAAATATGTGGAGGACATTTGGGGGAAATGTGAATATCCATAAAATGTAGATCATATTTCGAGAACTTGTAGTTCTTTTCCTTGGACCCTATTAGTTCTTAGAGGTTTTATTTGGAGAAGTTAACAGGAAAAAGAATAATATGCCCAAGAATATTTGTGTTGGATCACCTATGGTTTGGGATAAAGGATAAGGGGTTCTAGGAGTTAGGGGTTTAAGGGTTAAGGGTAAAGGGTAAATGGTTAGGGCTTATGGGATTTAGAGGTTAGGGGGTTGAGGTATAGGGGGATTAAGGGTTACAAGTTAATATCTTAGTGGTTAAGGGATTTTGGGGGTTAAATATTAACCATCAAGGGTTTACATGTCAAGGGATTTAGGGGTTAAGTGCCTAAGGTTTATGGTATCTAGGTGTCCCTGGGTTAAGGGGTTAGGGGTTAATGAGTTTAGGGCTTATGGGTTATGGGCTAATGGTCAAGGTTTAAGAGGATATGGGATTAGGGTTTATGTGTTTCAAGGATTATAAGTTAGGGGTTATGGGTTAAGGGGTTACTGGCTTTGGGTTTAAGGGATCAAGGGGTTAATTTTTTATGAGTTATGGGCATAGTGGTTAAGGAATTGTGGATTTGGGGTTAAAGGGATAGAGGGATCGGGACTTTAGTGGTTACGGGTTAAGTGTGCACGGGTTGTGATAATGTGGCCCCTAATACCCTTGTCACAACTATTTGGGGTTGCCCTATCAATTTCTCTCATTTCCTTACCTATAGGTCCCCCATCCCCTATTCCATGAGGCCCTAAGGCTCCTTCCCATTCTCTAATGTTAAGATTATAGATCTCAGTAAACTATGCTTGAACCTCTCACTTATACCCATCCATGCTACCCTTATCTCCCCTTGCCCTGTTCAATACACCAAAAGATGCCCCCCCCCCCCCCCAAAAAAAAAAAACATTCATGAGAATTGAACTTTTGGAGGAAATCATTTAACAACAAATTCACAACAAATCCATTTATAATAGTGTCTTGAAGCTATTAGATGTCATTTCATTAAGCTAAAGTGATAGGTGAGAGCTATGCATAGCTCACTAAAGGTGTATCAAGAGGCTATTAGTCTATTGGCTATAGAATTTGACTCTTGTTATTTGTAACTTAGCAAAATTGAAAAGATGTGGAGACAATCTCCATTCTTCTTCTTTCACCGGGCCATGTAAAATAAATGAAGCAAATAGTATGAACCCCTTGGAGAAGGAAAGTTGAGAACAATAATTAGCATGAACAAACAAAGAATCCAATGATTTAAGCTTAGAGGGGTCTCCCTTTGTAAACAAGCCTCCATAATCTTGCTAGAGTTAGTATGAACCTTTACTAGAGGTTGCATAGTCTTCACATCACCAGCCACATCCTATAGAAAGGTACCAACCCCTACAATAAAAATGATGTATCCAAATAAGGTGTAGTTAATACCAATAAAATCACCTTATGAATCTATTACAATATGATTTGGAAAATATTTTTCCATACATGTATGAAAGAAACAATCCATTTTGTTAGCAAAAGGAAGTCTTTTTTAAGACCTCAAGAAACCCCCCTTGAAGGAGACAATAAGGGTTTGAAACCATAGAATACAAGTCGACCTATGAACCCTATTTCTAATGTGTTTTGTTCATGTGTTTGTTCACTCTGTTTGACATGTGGTAGACAATATATGAAGCCTTTTTTCCATGTATCATAGTCATTAGATATTGTATCACTAAGAATGAAGTGTATGGATTAGAGTTAAAGTTGCTATTTTAGTTTGTTGTATTTTTTTGTCTTTTAGAGTACGAATATTTCTGGTCTACTATGCTAAGGCAGTTTTTCTTTCAAATATTCAAGGAATATGTGAGCTAGTATAATACCATATCGTAATATTTGAAATAACATGATGGACTATTTAGCACAATTTATGGTCTTTGATTAATTGAGATGTTTATTTTTGGATGGATGGATTTACATCTCTTTAGCCAATAGACAAAAATCATTAAGCATTGTTGCAATTATGTTATTGACATGTTGAAGTGCCATTTAGACTTAGAGGTAGAAGATTTGGACTTGTACGTTTTCACCTATCTGGGTGTGATGATACCTTGTGGAGGTAGGAAAAATTTCCATTTTTTTAACTCTTGGATATATTCTATACACTCTTGAGAGAATTTCAACCTTTTAAATAAAATTACAAAAAAATGTACACTCATGCAATAATTACTAATTGATTTGGTGGTGACTCAACAAATTGTAGCATGTTGGCTTGTTGAATTTGTTAGTAAGTTAGGGTTTGATAAATTTTTAAGTTTCAGTCGGATTTATTGCAGTTGTATGTGTTTTTATAGAAGCAATTTTGGAGTGGTGGTTGTGCTTCCTTTATTGAATTTGATTTATTTCGTTCTTCTTCTACATGCCCACTGTGGTATCTTCTCGTTTGAAAATATTTGCTTATTCTGTACAGAAAAAGTTCTTGTTGCATCCTTGAAAAAATTGCACAATTGTCCTAATTTATCTCTGTAATACCTTGATTTTTCTTGCTTATTTCAATTGGGCTGGATTTTTCCAGCTCAAAAGGGTTGTTAGTTGTTGTCTAACTAAATTTTTACAACATTTTTTCTTGTTGTATTTATTTATTTTTTCTTCAAGGAGGTGTTTCCTTTAAACTCTAGAAGAAGCATTACAAGTGGCCTCATTATAGCAGTCATCAGAGGCTGTTTTTGATCATAGGAAAGACAACCCTCAGAGGGTCAAATTTGGGTATGTTATACCTATGGAAAACTTTGGCTAACATCCAATTAGATATGTTATACATAGTTCACAATTAGGAGATTGCAGGCCATAGAGTTGCACATAAAAATGCACTACTCCTCAAATATCAGGGTAAGTGCAAGATTATTTATTGAATATAGTTTAGTCACATGATACAGTTATCCCACAACTCTACAGTAGAGAGACCAACATGGAACAACAAACTTATAATCGATCGATGCACTCACTCATGGGAATTTCATGAACATTTTATTTTCTTATACGATGTAATTTTACCCACATCTTGAGATCACAGAAAAATGGTATTCATAATCAAGTTTTATGGGTGAATTAATTACTTTTTCCTGCAAGATCAAGTTACGTAGCTATAATGTCTCGTGTTTTTTCATACATCCGACTAGAAACATATCTTGCAGGAATTTTGAAGAAAATCCGACTCAAATTATCAGAGAATATCCAGGTGATATCATTAAAAAAGTATGTTTCTCCTTATATGTTGATTATTCTTCCTCTTCACTGTGTTTTGTATATAAATATATTTCAACTAATTCATATCAGATATACTCTAACTCCTGGTTCCAATTTAAAGGTCGAGTTCTAAACATTGTTTTTTGTTCTTTATTTGGAAAGTGCTTATGGTTTGAAGAGGTTGTAATAGACGTGAATCTCTAATAGTTGTTGACCAGGCTAATGCAAGTTTTATAGGTAGAATGTTCGGCTTCAATCCCTGATGTCTCAAATTCAGCCACACATTTAGGAGCTAGAATGGTCATCCTTCACCCACATTTATCATGATATCAATCAACTAGCAGATAAGCTCTCTGAGGAGGCATTCAAGTAGCAAGATGATGAACTATCAACAAGATCAAGGTTGTGGCACACCCAAAAAAAGGCAACTCACAAAATTTAAGCTAACAACAATCCCTACTCATGAAGCTGACAACTTGCGTCCCTCAAGGACCACTGCCTTCTCCTTCATCAGGAAATACTTCCTCAACAACTCATTCAACAACATCATTTCAACAATCTACTTATTTTATTATGCCCATAACATTTTTCAAATAATCTGATGTTTCTTAGGTGAATGTCAAATGCCAATTTACTATTTCAAAACAAAATTTTTATCCCTGGTAACTAATGAGCCTTCTTCATTTAATAGTTTCTTGAATGGTGTTTTGTTTACTAATTTTTATCATTCAATGGTTTATTATATGTCAAGATTCTTCTCTATTTCATGCCTTACTACGTTTCCTTTGCAACATTGGTGGAATTGCTAGTTTAATTTTTTTCACATAGTTAAAAAAAAAACAATTTTACTTCATGGAATGAAACTCAATTGGAAATCACCTTGTTGTGAAGTATCATGTTAAAACATGAGATTCAAAGTTCAAATCCCCTTGAGTGACCAACCAAAAAATAATTCTTGTATCTATTTATTTATTAAATTTTTAGAATGTGGTTTAATGAAAAAAAAAATATAAAATAATATAAATAAATATGACATGATTAAATTTCATGTGGTTTGAATATGTATTTTCAAAAATAAAAAATATAATTATCCACTACGCTCATTGTCTTAAGTCGCCATTGTCTTAAATATAAAGTTTTTTCTTAAATATTTTTGTCTCAAAGTGTTTTTGTCTTAAATCTAAAATTTTATCTTAAAATATTTTTGTCTCAAATTGCTTTTGTCTTCAAATATTTTTATCTCAAATTGTTTTTGTTTTACATATAAATTTTTTTTTGTCTCAAATTGTTTTTGTCTTAGATATAAAGCTTTGTATACTTTTGTCTTAATTTTTTTTTCTCAAATTGTTTTTGTCATTAATATTTCGTCTCAAATTGTTTTTGTCTTAAATAAAAAGTTTTGTCTCACTCTATTTTTGTCTTAAATTTTATATTTAAGACAATTTAATTGATATTAAATTTTAATATAAAATAGCCAAAATAAAAAATGACATTTTTAAGACAAAATATTTCTTTTCTCTTAAAAAAATGTCTTAAAAATGCCCTTAGCATAGTACTATATACATGTTGATAAAGATTGAAAAAAAATTAAAAGTAAAAGTACTACCAAACTTACAAAATAAAAAACAATAATCTACATTTTTATTTTAAGTAAAATATTTTATCATCTCCATTATTCTCATTCCTCATACTCTTGCTCAATCAAATAACAACCACTTTATCCTAATCTATTCAAATCAAATAATAACCACTTTATCCAAACCTATTCAAATATGTTTGAGAGGTACTTTTGTTTTCAAAAATAATTTCATTGAAATATGGAAAGAGAAAAAGTCCAAACAGAGGTAATTTTGTTTTCAAAGATAATTTTATTGAAATATGGAAAGAGAAGAACGCCCATTGTACACTTTATGGGAAAAGGCTAGAGAAATAAACAAAAAGTGTTTGGCACGAGGTCGTTGTTAATAGGTCCATGCAGGTCCATATTATGATTAATCAAGGCTCCCTCTTTTTTTTTCTCCTCCCACCGTGATCTGGGCCTACGGCCTCCCAGTATTTGGAGCGTCCGAGTATTTGGAACGGGCCTTGTCCATAAGGAGGTTAGGGTTTGATAGTAATTTTTAATTGTATTGAGTTTTTTAACAAAAATAAATATATTAAAAAAACACGTTAATATACACAATTTTTTCTGACATTAGAATCTAAATATAAAATAAATTTTACAAGGCTAAATCACACAATCTTTTATGATATTAAAGTCTAAATATATAAAAGAAAAATTACAGTAGTAGTAGTTCACTAGGGTTACGACATTTTGGGATTTACTTCATGCAGAACGAAACACTTTGAGTGCAGCTGGTCTCATGAACTATATGGTCACTCACAATATTGAGTGTAGCTGGTCTCATGAACTATATGGTCAGTCACAATATAAGAAAAATTACATAAATAGTTACCGCTAGTGAATAATTTGTCACAGAAAATATAGGCCTAAGAGAGAATTTAGAGAACTAGTTGTTGTAGGAAAAAAAAAGCGTTTCTCAGCTTGAATAGTCTCATTGTCCTTATTTGCTCGAAAAACATCTCAATACTTCGAACATAATCATAATCATACGCTATTGTAGCACCGGAGACTGCAGATGAGGTAACGGGACAAAAATAAACCACTCCTTATGCAAAACCTTACGGAATGTGTAGCTTAAGCAGCTCATCAGATCTCTGATCCGCTGGTCATAATCCCATATAGATTATCCGATATTCTGCTTGATTCTTTAACCAAGCAATAATCAGCTGGGCAAATTTTGGCTTTTGAGACTTATTAACAAAACCTACCTGCAACTCAACAAATGTCATTACCGCTGCTCAAATTTTGGCTTTCGAAACTTATTAACAAAACCTACCTGCAACTGAAACAACGTCAATATTTGGTTAGCCAGCTCTGCTTACATTTAATGTACCGCTACAATGATCTTCGTTGCAGAGTAGTTACAATAATCATTGTTCTTTTTCTTTGCAGAAACCGTTATGAGGAGATGTTTATGGGTTATAATTATTATTTTAAACATTATTAATAAGGTGAACTGTTACACAAATTAAGATGTAGTTGACAGTTAAAACAGTGAAGTTTAAGGACGGAAGAACTCTTCTTAAAAAGAGACTGATCAAATTTACAGTAAAAGTATGAAACATAAATGTGAAGAGACCTATCAAATTTACACCATGGATAGTACATATTTAAATCTCCTAATTATAAGTATGAATCATACGTCTGAATAGACTAATGATTTGTAATGTTTGTTTTTGGATCTGGGTACTCGGATGTCAATCAAACTTAGTCTTTTGATCTGAATACTCGGATCTCTCTTAGCCTTATATAATGAGCTGTCTATTTTTACAAAAATAACAATAGTAAAATTCAGAAGTTGAACATAATTCGAATTCCAATTATATCTCTAACCAAAATTGTTGAGAAAAACAAGGCACGTTTCATGCCCGATATCCTACGTGATCGCTCACTGAAGTTGATTTGATTCGTAATCTTTGATTGAAATTGGGGACACTGAAGTTGCCAAAAATTTCAATCGTTGACATCCATAATCACCAGCTGCCTCAGCGAACATTGTTTCGGAGTGTCTGGTGTAACAGAGATGGATAAACCCCAGAGCATTGGCTCATATTCACCTGGGTTCCAGAACGCTAGATGAAGAATGGGCATCGGGACATCGGGACGTGTCAGCTCAGGTACACTCGCACTGTTCACATCTACGAAAGCAGGCTTTGTGGGCGACAGAAGATGTTCTCCGTCACTTGTAAGCATCCACGCCACCCGTGACATTGAAGGCCACAACGCTGCAGCTGCTTGCGTACACAAAAGACCAATTTTAACAACTCTAATCCCTTCCTCCCGGGAATAACTGCCCTCCAATGCAGGATCCATAACTTATAAAGCTCTCCCTGATTTGTACAATCTCCATGTCTCGTGATTGGTCAACATCATCAAAAAAAGTACCTCTAGCCAACAGGGGATTATAATACTGAATAGATTTTAGAATACTAAAGATGAGATCCACATGAACCATACTCTTTTGATAAGAAATTCATCCTCAACCGAACTCCGATCCTTTCTCCCGCTTATAATCTCAAGTAGAAGCACCCCAAAGCTAAATACATCTGCTTTCTCTGTTAGCTATCCATGTAAAGCGTACTCTTGGGCCATGTAGCCTCTGCATGTAATAAGACAAGTAACCAAATCTCCATATAGTGTCAATCGTCTTAAAAAGATATGATCCGTATTCAGATGTATGAATTGTAACTGGTTCATGTTATACTGTAATTTATTAAATGATGTTAGGGGCCTCCCGAGACAGAATGGTAGAGAGAATTCTTACATAGTCCCTGCAACTCTAGTGCTAACATGGCTGTGATCATCCAAAGTTTACTATTTTGGGTATGTGTTAATGATCCAGTAAAATATTGTTGGCTTTAATATCTTTGTCAATGATCCGAATCTCAGATTTCTCATGAAGATATGCCAACCCACGCGTTGTTCCAAAAATGATATTATACCTCTCTTTCCAATCAAGTAAATGTTGGTTTTCTGTATCTGCAATCAATAGGCTCATATATAGTATGCTGGAAATAACTCCCAACCACCACCATGAATAAAGGAATGGGAGCAGCCGATGCTTCATAAATTTTTATTCACAGAAAGGACAAACACAGATCCAAGAGCCAGAGGCGTTTACACGCAATATTCAAAAAAACGAGAGCAGAGTCCATACTCTGCGTTTAAGTCTTACCCACCGCATTACTTACCTTTTTTCCCGTAGGCACAGCCCGCAACTTTTATGTTTTAACTCTCAAGCCTTTCGCCAATGTTAATTTTTTCGTCAAAGCTATATCGGTGGGACCCACCTCAACCTTACCGCACTTTGCAAATGCATGAATTCCTTTGTTATTTCGTATTCCTTACCCTTCCACCTTACCGCACTTCCCAACGTTTAAGTACCCGGAGCTCGCACTTTGCAACTCTTAAGTTTTAACTTCATACCCCGCACCAAAACCTATTTCCCCGTCGATACGATCTCGCGGGACCCACCAACCTTTACTAGATTTGCAAACCACCGCAATCCTTTGTATTTCCAATTATCCCTTTGTTTTTTCATATTTCGCACTTACCATAGTTTAAGTCGCATCGCGCTCGCACTTTGCAAGTTTTCCCATTTAAGTCTTTAAGCCAACCACAGTGTGCACTTCACAAGTTTTGTATTTAAGTTTTAAAGCCGCCCACAAGTTAATATATTTGTGATGTGACGTGCCCGCAAAGTGCACATGGAAAGCTCAAGAGTGTTACGAATAGTGCCTGCAAGGTAAACAATTTGTGTTGTGATGTGATATGTGCCACGTCACAATCGCATATCGCATGTTTTAAAGTTTTCCCGTGTTCGCACAAGTTAAAATTTAAGATCGCTGGCATGCGATTTGCGATAAAGTGTTGGATGCGATGTTGACTCAGAGCCGAAACATATAATATTTGAAGTCCGCCCATTTGTGTGTTTGAACGTTGTTTCGTGTGTAAACATCATAAACAAAGCGCAGGACGATTTTGGTTGTTGAACGTCCGATTTGCATTGATTTTCTTTCAATGCTCAGGCTTCGGCCATTTTTTTATAAAAAATATGTAATTTCATATGTTTTAGCGTGATGGAATGAAAAATAAGTTTCAATCCTCTCCTATGTTTTGACGTTGTCTGTCTGTGAATGTTATTTTTGCATTATATCATTCTCTGTGTTGTAAAGGGAGAACGCATTCCTCTGTTGTTGTTTATGTTTATTTAGAAATTCCAACATGGTATCAGAGCAGGTCTAGGCTATCAGTGAAACAACGAGCTCTCTTTACTGAAGAAGCTGTAAGATTTTTTTGTTTGTAGAAGCAGAAGTCCCCAACAGTGAGAAAGCTTTTATAGTAGTAAGAAAGTTTTAGTTTACACAGTCAAGATAGTAGCAGCAGGCACAAGCTTGACAAATCCACAATTACCACAGTTCAATGGTAAGAATTATGATTATTGGGCCATTAAAATGAAGGCTCTGTTTTCTTTACAAGATATTTGTGAGCTGGTGGATAATGGTTTCCAAGAACCAGCAGATGCAACAACACTTGATTCTTTGACACAAGTACAAAGAGATTTGCTGAAAGAAAATAAAAAGAAGGACTCCAAAACCCTCTTCTATATTTTCCAAGCAGTACATGAGAGTACTTTCCCAAGGATTTCAATAGAAACAAATTCTAAGGAGGCATGGGATATCCTCGAGACAACCTACCAAGGTATGGCAAAGAAAAGACAACAAACTTCAAATGTTGAGGAGAGATTTTGAAACTCTCTGTATCAAATACTTTGATAACATAGACTGACTTTTCACCATGTGATTGGGTTGGTTACCCAAATCAAGTCTCATGGGGAGACACTTGAGGATAGAATAATAGTGGAGAAAGTGTTAAGAAGTGTACCATCAAGATTTGATGTCGTAGTAATGGCCATAGAAGAGACAAAGGATCTCTCACAATTTTCAGTGGATGAGTTTTATGCATCACTGATGTCTCATGAGCATAGACTAAACAGAGAAACAAAATCCTCATTGGAACATGCATTCAAGGCACAAATGTCTTTTGGTCGAGGTAGAGGTCGAGGAAGATCAAACTAGTGAGGAAGAGGAAGAAGTCCACACAGATGTGGAAGAAGCAGCCTTGCAAGCACAAGTGGAAGGGGCAATAACCAAAACTCAAGAGAAGGCTCAAGCCAAAATCAAGCAAAAAGACAGAGGTATGATAAATCTCAAGTCCAATGTCATTATTGCAAAAAAGTATAGCCATTATGCCAGTGAATGTAGAAAGAAGAAAAATGACGTGTAGTAAACCAAATGTAAATTTTACAAGAGAAAATAAAAACCAAGGAAATGTGCTTTTAACTTGTAATATAGCACAAGATAAACAAGAAGATTTATGGTTCTTCGATTCAGGTTGTAGTAACCATATGACTGGAAACATAACAATGTTTGTCAATCTGGATGAGAATGTGAAATCTCAAGTGACAATGAGGACTAATAGTAAAGTCTCTGTCATGGTGAAAGGAAGAGTAATAATACTTACAAATAAGGGAGAGAAGAAGTTCATACCAAATGTCTATTATGTCCGTGGTATGAAATGTAACCTTCTAAGCATTGGGTATCTCACTCAAAAGGGCTACAATGTGATTTTAAAAAAGGATGTGTACACAATCATGGATATACCTCCAAGTAAAAGAGTCATTGCAGAAGTGTATATGACAAGAAGTAGAATTTATCCTCTCAAGATCATATCATACTTGAAGGAAGGAGGCAACGTAGCAGCTGTAACACAAGAAATATTTCAAAAAGAAGTGAAAGATGAAAATTGGTTATGGAATTTGAGATTTGGACATCTCAATTTTGGAGGTTTGAACTTGTTTCATAGAAAATGAATGGTAAGAGGATTACCACTCATAGAGAAACCTGATAGCCTATGTGAAGGCTGCATCTTGGGCAAACAACATAGAGAATCCTTTCCAATAGGAAACAGTATAAGGGAAAAAGAATCCTTGGAGATTGTCCACTCATATTTTTGTGGACCAATGCGAACGCCATCATTACCTAGCAGTCATTATGTCTTGACATTTATAGATGATTACACAAGAAAGAAATAGGTCTATTTCCTAAAACAGAAGATTGAAGTGTTTGAGAAGTTCTACCACTTCAAAGCTCTTGTTGAGAAGAAAAGTGGACACTACATAAAGTGTTGAGAACTGACAGATGTGGAGAGTATATCTCCAAATACTTCCTAGATTTCTGCAGGGAGCATGGAATACAAAAGAAATTTACCACAAGGTAAACACCGCAGCAAAATGGTGTAGCATAAAGAAAGAATAGAACCATCATGGATATGGTAAGAAGTATGTTGAAGGCAAAGCATTTGCCAAATGAGTATTGGGTAGAAGTTGTCAATTGTGCAGCATATATTTTAAATAGATGTCCAACTGAAGCTGTTATGAACAGAGTTTTGAAAGAAGCATGGAGTGGAACAAAGCAGTTCGTCACTCACATGACAGTATTTGGATGTGTGGCATATGCACATGTCCCAGATCAGTTAAGGAAGAAGTTGGACATCAAGGGGGAGATGTGCATATTTGTTGGATACAATGATGAATCCAAGGCCTACAAACTCTATAATCCATCAACCAAGAAAGTTATAATCAACAATGATGTTCAGTTCATTGAAGAAGAAGCTTGGTATGGAAGTTTAGAGAAGACAGTGAATGTGAAGACATGTATTTCACATGAATATAAAGAGGAATTGATTGCAGAAAATAGTTCCTCAATGGGGGTTCCTCCTCCACCTACACAAGCTCAACAGAGCACACCGCAAGCAAGAAATAGAAAAACCTTGAGAAATCAAGGAAGTTCTTCTTCAAGCACACCATAGGTATCTGCAACTCCCTTGAGTTCAAGTGGAACTCCAAGCACATATTCAACAAATACAAGAAGACCAAGATTCAGGAATTTGAGTGAAATTTATGAGCAAGAAGAAGTAAATAATAATGTTGGTTTGGATTCTTTATTTGCATTGTTTTGTGATGTTGATGGCCCAATCCATTTTGAAGATGTTGTAAAAGAAGAGAAGTGGATTGAAGAAATGAATGAAGATATATGTGCAATAGAAAGAAATGACACATTGGAGTTAGTGGACTTCCCACAAGGTAAATAACTCATTGGATTAAAATGGGTCTATAAGAGAAAAAACAACGCTGAAGGAAAGATAGAAAGGCACAAAGCAAGACTTGTTGTGAAAGGCTACAAGAAAAAGCAAGGAAGAGACTATGAAGAAATCTTTTCACCAGTTGCAAGGATGGAAACAATGCGGAAAGTGTTGTCCATAGCAGCACAATAGAAGTGGAAAGTCTATCAAATGGATGTGAAGTCAGCATCCTTGAATGGAGTGTTGAAAGAGGAGGTGTATGTTGAACAACCTCCTGGCTATGAGATAGAAGGCCAAGAACACAAAGTGTAAGCTGAAGAAAGCTCTTTATGGGTTAAAGTAAGCACCAAGAGCATGGTACAATAGGATTGATGCTTACCTGATAGAGAATGGGCTGGGCAAGTATGATGGTGAACCCACATTCTACATTAAAGAAAATGACGGTAAAATCCTTATTGTTGTTTTATATGTAGATGATTTAGTTTTTATAGGCAATGATGTTACTCTCATCGCTAATTTTAAAGAAGTCATGAAAAGTGAATTTTAAATGACTACCTAGGTTTATTGAGATACATTTTGGGGATAGAAGTAAAGAAAAATGAAAAGGGAATTTTTATTTCCCAAGAAAAATATGTTGCAGAATTTTTAAAGAGGTTTAACATGCAGAACAACAAAGCATAAAAAACTCCAAATGTCATGGGGTTGAAGTTAAGCAAGGAAAATTGCAGCAAGAATGTTGATCTGACATTGTATAAGAAGTCTAATGTACTTGACTGCAACTATGCCTGATATTATGCATCTTGTAAGTCTAATATCCATATTCATGGAGATACCCAAGGAGACACATTGGCAAGTAGCCAAGAGAATATTGAGGTATGTAAACGGAACAAAGGAGTATGGTATTCTATACTCCTCAACTGATAATTTTAGGTTGATTGGTTACACTGACAGTGATTGGGCTGGAAGTGTAGATGACAGAAAGAGCACATTTAGGCATGTGTTTCATTTCGTATCGAGAGCCATTTCATGGGCTTCCAAGAAGCAACCAATAGTTGCATTATCAATAGCAGAAGCTGAATATGTAGCAGCAACAGCAGCAGTCTATCAAGAAGTTTGGATGAGAAGGATGCTGAGAGATTTATGTCATGAGCAAGAGAAAGGAACCACAATTTATTATGATAACAACTCAACAATAGCATTGTCAAATAATTATGTTTTCCACCAGAGAACAAGCATATTGATGCAAAGTATAATTTTATAAGGGAATTGGTTAACAATGGTGAAATTTTTTTGCAGCATTGTAGGTCAGAGGAACATTTTCTTGATATTCTCACAAAGCCATTGGGACATAGAAGTTTTGTTTATCTGAGACAATGTCTGGGAATGACTGATGGTGGCAGTTGTGATTAAGGGGGAGTGTTGGAAATAACTCCCAACCACTGCCATGAACAAAAGAATGGCAGTAGCCCACGCTTCATAATTTTTTTATTAACAATAAGGAAAAGCACAGATCTAAGAGCTAGAGGTGTTTACACGCAATGTTCATAAAAACTAGAGCATAGTCCATACTCTACGTTTAATTCTTACCCATCGCATTACTTACCTTTTTTCCCACAAGAGCAACCCACAACTTTTATGTTTTAACTCTGAAGCCTTTCGCCAATGTTAAGTTTCTGTCAATGTGATATCGGCGAGACCCACCTCAACCTTACCGCACTTTGAAAACGCATGAATTCGTTTGTTATTCCGCATTTCGATACCCTTCCACCTTACTGCACTTCCCAATGTTTAAGTGCCTGTAGCCCACACTTCGTAACTCTTAATTTTTAACTTCATACCCCTCACTGAAACCTATTTCCATGCCAATGTGATCTGGCGAGACCCACCAACCTTTAGCAAATTTGCAAACCACCGCAATCCTTTGTATTTTCGTTTATCCCTTTTCTTTTGTATTTCACACTTACCATAGTTTAAGTCGCATCACGCCCTCACTTCACAAGTTTTTCCATTTAAGTCTTTAATCCACCCGCAGTGTGCACTTTGCAAGTTTTGTATTTAAGTTTTAAAGCCGCCCGCAAGTTAAGTTATTTGCGATGCGACACTTCTACAAAGCGCACATCGCAAGCTCTGGAGTGTTACAGATAGTGCCCGCAAGATAAACAATTTATGTTGCGATGCGATATGTGCCACATCACTATCGCATATCGCAAGTTTTAAAGTTTTCCCGTGTCCACTCAAGTTAAAATTTAAGATCGATGGTATGCGATTTGCGATAAAGCGCTGGATGCAATGTAGACTCAGAGCCAAAACATATAATATTTTAACTCCACCCTTTTGTGTGTTTGAACGTTGTTTCATGTGTAAACAACAAAAAAAGATTACAGGACGATTTTGGTTGTTGAACATCCGATTTGCATTGAATTTATTTCAATTCTCAGGCTTCAGCCATTTTGTATGAAAACTATGTAATTTCATATTTTTTAGTGTGATGGAATGAAAAATAATTTCCAGTCCTCTCTTGTGTTTTTACGTTGTATTTCTGTGACTCTTATTTTTTCATTATAGCATTCTCTATGTTGAAAAGGGGGAATGCATTCCTCTATTGTTGTTTATGTTTATTTATAAATTCCAACATAGTAAAAACATTTACAAGTTACTCAAATAAATTCCAATAAAATAGACCCAACATTAGCAGCGTTAAGTCATTCAAGGACAAGAAGATACCAAATAAGAGCTTGTCAATACTATCAATTGGGAGGTATTCGTAAACAAATAGTCTTTCTGAGCTTTCAATGGAGAAACCAATCAATTTCACCAGATTCTTGTGCTGAACACGACATATGAGATTTTTTTCATTCAGAAACTAAGTATCCCCTTGCTTTGAACCTAAATTCAGTTGCTTAACTGCAACCTCTCGGCCATTCGGTAGAATCCCCTGTTAATTAATGTGCATGATCGTGAGTCAAACCAAAATAAATTTATAAAGTATGATTTCTCATTGGATACTTAATGGAATAAATTTTAATTTAATGTGAAATGCTCACTTTAAAGACATGTCCAAAACCTCCTTGGCCAAGCTTGTTCTCTATTTTAAAGTTAGAAGTAGCTTCTCTCAAAATATCGTACTTGAAAATGAGCTCCAGAGTGGTTATAGCTTCAGATAAGATAACTTTTGTGAAAAATATTAACATAAGGGTATCTATTTCTTCATGCAGTAAAGAAAGAGGCAAAGAATTCACAAGAAACAAAATTCAGCCGCCTCTAAGATCATAACACTGAAACATTGAATAAAAAATTGAGGACCTTGGGTTCCAGAAATCAGATCTCGACTTTTCAGGCTAGATGAGAGGCCTATGGTTAGAGTAAATCCAATGACAACAACTATTACACCTAGTGTTATCCCAATAACCTTTACTTTTGCAAACGCTCTCATGACATATCAGTAAATAGTGTTTTAATTCACTAAAATGGCATATTTATAAAAAAAATACAACCCTAACAATGCAAGATATGTGAAAGAAAATATTGGATGCTGGAGGGCCCTTTCTAGGCGAGAGATTGCTCCCACTTTTTCTTTCTGCGAATTTGCCCAAGAAATCTCAGTATATTGGCTATGCTTTAGTTGGCGAAGATGAAAACATTATAGAGCCATTATATACTCCTTATAGTCGTAAACTATATGACAAAAGATACCTGGAAATCGAGGAATTTCTCTTTGGGGTGTCCGCGAGAGAACGAAAATGTTGAAAAATTCAAAAACCTCGTAACGCAAATGGAATTTGTCACATGCGATTTGTGCCCCAAGAGATCCACTTTGGCATAAGAATATTTATTACAAGGCAGATGTAAGGCATGATCTGCAGCTTGTTTGGGACAGATTTCCCCAACACTATGCTAAGTCGTAGATATGCCCCATTAAATTATAAGGGACACCCACTAAATTTGAAGGGAATAATTTGGGAGTCTATAGAGCTTCAGTGATAATATTGGAGAGCAGGAACTTCACATTTCTTTTGAACTCTTGTGGCTGACTTCTCTTCCCACTATTGTAAAGAACCTCTAAAGGGGTAATCTGCATATTCTCCATATTGTTGTAGGTATTGTAATTTTCGTAGTGTAAGAAGCAATCATCTAGATCAATGACCCCAGAATTATTGTAGCATTCATCAACAATATTTTATTTGGTCATCGATGCGCACTATTTTCAAGCTTAAGAAATTGAATCTCCCCTGCACTAGAGTAGCCCATAAACCGTACTATTGTTGTTTGTCCCCTCAACAACACTGGAAGTATTGAATCCTCTGTAATTAGCGTTCACTACTAATGATTCAAAAACATTGTTTACACTTTGCTAGAAGACGATACCATTTATATTTTTGTTATTTTCACAATAATGCCAAACTTCACTAGTAAAATTCCTTGGTCTCTCCCTAGATCTGTATTAATTAAAGTAATGCTATTCGTAATGTACGAGGCAACCGTTTAGTTGAATATATCCAAAACTGCCACTGCATCCCTGAACAAGCTTTGTCTTCACCATAGATGCACACCGTTGACGATCATAGGGACCTAAATCTTCTCTACACTGGAAAAGCTCATAAACAACACTATTTAATCTCACATCACCAACACTAGAAAGATTGAATGCGCTGTAATAAACATTCGTCACCAGTATTTCCAAAACCTCGTTTACATTTCCCTGGAACACACTATTGTTCCTATATGTAATCCCACAATAATATGAAACGATATTTGTGTATGGATGTGCCACTGAGAGATGCATAAGCATGGCCATAGTTAGGACAAGTAATGGGTTCATTATTAATGGTTTCATCTTCACTTCCATCGCACCGGCTACAGGGAATTGTTGGCACTGAACACTCTTTTCTACTTGTTAAAATATGTAATTACCCCTCGCATGCAGAGTTAGACAATCAGTTAAGTAAGCGTTGAGTTAGTCGAGTGATGTGATACATGAATTTGGTAAGTGAGTTAGAGAGTCAGTTAAGTGAGTGATGGTCAAGTTGAGTTATGTGAGTGTGTGCATGTCAAGTTAGGTTAAATACCCTTCACAGGGTTCATTGTATTCATTGTGATTGAGTGAGATTGAAGTTCATTGATTAATAGAAGAGTCGCAGCTCATTTTTGTTATTGTGTGAAATATTTGTGTATCTGTGCCTTTACTCTTATTCCATTCCAAAAAATTGGTATCGGAGTTGAGGAAATATTACAAGATCTGTGGGCGAGCAGAGACAGAGAAAAAAGGCCAAGAGCAGAAGGCCGGCAAATTGATTTTTTTATTTTTGCAAAAACATTGAACAGATAAGGAAGCCCACAGGTCTGCATGCTTTTAGTGCAACATACGTGTAGGTCCAAAACTCTTTAGCTCAAAAAATGTGCAGGTATCATGAAACTTATGATTTTGGAAAAATCAAGTTTATTCCGCAGTTTATTGGCTTGACGCGTGCGCAATCTGATTTATAGTTCAGTTGGGGTTATAAAAGTCAAATGGTTATGTTGAAATATTTTAAATTTTTTCTATGTGCTCAAGTCTTAAGTCTGTATTCGGACATACAATTCATGAGGAGGATTTTATAAAGAGTTATGTATTTTTCTTTAAAAAAGTATTTTTATAATATTTAAAAAAAAGGAAGGATTTAAAAAAAAGAGAGGATATATATTATAATAAGTCTTTATTATAAGACATTATATATATATATAATTAAAAAATAATAATTTGTTATATAAAATAAATTTTAGACCTTTATTGAAAGAGATTTTTTTATTGAAAGGAGCTTTGCAAAGCCCTCACAAAAAATATTAGGGTTTTATTAGAAAAGGTTTTTTTGAAGCAAGATGGCCACGTCCAGTTTTCAGCCAAAACTTCATTTTTTCACTAGGAAAGATTATTATTTCTGGGCTATTAAAATGGAGACCATGTTGAAAGCGCATGATTTTTGGGATCATGTCAAGTTTGGGATTGCAGAACCTCAGAATGACATAGAAGAATGAGCCCTCAGTAATGCAGACATGGAATAATGGAATAAATATAAGAGGAATAATGCACAAGCGTTGCTTCTTATCCAGCAAGGAGTCGACCGAGCAGTGTTCCAGAAGATAATGATCATGTCTTCAGCAAAGGAAGTGTGGGAAAATTTGGTGACAAGCTATCAAGGTATTGCCAAAGTCAATATTGTTAAATTGCAGAATACTAGGAGAGATTTTGAATGTCTACAGATGAAGGAGACCGAGGACATCGATTATTTCATGAATCGGTTCATGTCTGTAGTAAATCAGTTAAAAATCTATGGTGAAGATATTAAAGATCGAACAGTGATTGAGAAAGTTCTTAGATCTTTGTCTACCAAGTTTGATGTTGTGGTATCAGCCATAGAAGAAGCCAAAGATTTGGAAAATCCTAATAGTTTATGAGTTGATGGGATCACTTCTATCACATGAGGAAAGGATACACAAAAATAAGGATTTCATTTTAGAAACTTCCTTCAAAATTCAAGTTTATCTTTCAAGAGTTCGAGGCAGAGTTCAATCAAGAGGCAGAGGATGAGGTGGAAGCTATGGTGGTCAGAGAGATCGCTGAGAAGAGCATGAACATCAAAGTTGAAGCAGTAGTAGTAGCAACTTCAACCATAATGTCTGACAAATCAAAGATGAAATGTTATTATTTCAATAAATTTGGTTATTATGCTCATTATTTCAGGAAGAAGATAGCTGATCAAGGAAATCAGAGAGCTAATGTTAGTACAGAGAATTCTAACTCCATGTTCCTAACATGAAACACCATGCATGAACCATCTGATAAGGTGTGGCTATTAGATAGTGGTTGTAATAACCAGATTGTGTTATTTTGTCTGGTGCACGCATGTACGAAATCACACCAACTTAAGGGGTGTGGTTTACCCTCTTAAGTTATTGGTCACAGGAAAAAAATATATGGAGTCAATCAAGTTAGTGGAACTTGCTATAACATAAACATACTAGAGAGAGAAATAGCATGCATATTCAAACATAAAAATTAAAATAAAACTTAAAAAAATAAGAAAAAAGCTCTAAATAGAGTCAAACAACTTCAATAATCCAAACGGCGGCGCTTACGTCCCCTTTTCTTGAGTGCTGGTAGGAAATGAGGATGAAACTTTAACCCACTTTCCAAGGGGCCCTTAGAACTTGGGGTTCTGAGTGTCGATGCAAGGATGTATTTACTTCCAAGCTTGCCTCGATGAAAAATCTCCCTCTCTCTACTATGGTGGATTGAACTTGTTGGATGGCCAACAATTGAGTCCTCTTTATCTCTACTCGGGATCACACACTGCTGGTATTGCTTGGGGAAATTCTGGCCCACTTAACAATGTGCTCTCAAGTTATTCATATTTTGGTGGCCTTTAATAGGAGAATTCAAATCCTCCTTCCCTCTCTTGGTACATTTTGGATGGCGACCCAAGGGAGTTGGATGATTCCATTGTGTACCACATTCATTCCATTGTGTGCTCCCTTGATTTCCTAAGGAGGCTTGGGTGGCTATCCTTTGGCAGCTTCAAGTGTGGAATCAATGTCTTGGAGTGTGTTTTTTGTGGTCTCAGAAAGTGACTTCCGCCACTCCCATGATTGCATGCTTTTTAGGTCAAAAGGCACGTAAAGGTGCTCTTATCAAAGGATTTTGCGCGCAAAAGCATTTGTGACTAGCTCAAATTTTATTTTTCCTCAGACCTTAGAGGTTTTAAAATACTTTCCAGATTTTCTAATGTCTCTCAGCCTTGTAAATCCTTCTACCTAACATTAAATAATGTCATGTTTTCTTGTACAATTTTCCAGTGTTAACAGTTTCCCCCTAATGTGTGAGGTCTAGGAATAACTGTATAGCCGAAATACATTATAGTTTATTTTCTGTATACTATGTTTAGAGAGAGAGAGACCTGCGTGTAGCTCGTAGTTGGAGACACCCTACACCGGTTCGAAGGATGACCATGTCCTATGGGACCCCTATAAGCAAATATAATACAATATATACAAATTTTCTACGAGGCGGGCATGTCCCATGCTCATAATGTTGTGGCTAGTTAAGCAAATCTATTTGATAGATACATGTTTTGTCTTGTGTCACTAATATGGTAGTGATATTTTGGTTGATGACGATGACTACTAACTTCCTCAGGGGTGTTTTTTCTTTGACAATAGGTGGAATGTGGTACCCATATGCGTAAAATTGGTATGACATATAACTGCACATTGTATGCATAGGTGTTGGCTGGGACCTTCTCGTGTAATAATTTCTGATAGATATGCTTATGAAGGCACGGGTCTTCAACGAATTTGATCAAAGTGCAATGGTTGTAAGGTACGATGCCATCTTGACATGAAAGCTTTGGTTGTAGTCGAATGTCAGGAGGATCGATGACACTATGGGCAATGATGTCTCCCATAGTGCCACTTGAGGATGCCCCTTTTATGGAGAGGGGTAATCCAAAGTACCGATTCCTTTTTGGAAAATGGTTGGTTGAGTAAAAAAAAGGAAACCTCAACCGAACGAGGGGGTCGCTAATATGGAGGATCAGGATCCTAGATTTTATGGGTTTAACATATGCATGGTGGCAAGGAGTGACTGAAAAACTGATGATGGGGATTCAGTGGCCCAAGGTCGGAGTATGAAAAGCAGCTTGGCGGCAGTCGTAACTATTTATGATGGGGAAATCCCTCGAATAGGTAGGATTTCCAGGGTGGATATAAATTGGTTATGAATGTCATGGTGGATTTTGCGTGAAGGTGTGATACTTCGACCAAGGGTGTTCAAGAACTGCTGCTATGGGGGGGAAAATGAATGAGTGGGTGGGTGACATAGTGCACCGTTTGCAGTCTTTGTACACTTACCAAAAGAATAAAATAATAGGATTTTGTTTGTAAACAACAGAGAGACAAGTGCCCCAAAACATCAAAGTGTTCACCCACTGATGACATGAGGAGGGTGTTTTGCTGAGGGTGGGGGCCCCATTTATTGGTCTCATGTGTGAGGCTGATGAAGCAGATGAAAAAGTATCAGATGGGATTATGCTGATGGAGGTATGGTGGGCCAAATGTGAGGCAGGGTAGTGTACTGTTGATCTGCTTGTACAACCTGACCATCCGGGAAAGGGGTTTTATTTTGTATGGTAAAACTTGACCTTATGCATAGTGGATGGATAGGCATGAGGTGCTTGCCGGACTAAAGTGGTATGGCCATGGTGTCACTTTTGTTGTGATATATGGTATACTATGGGTGTCAAGGACCATGAAGGGGAGGCTCTACCGACCAATGAGGATGTTTATCATGTGCAAGGCGAGGTCACGATAAACATGGTCGGATATGTTGAACCTATGGTTGATTTTTGATGAAGAAATGGTGTCAGGATATGTAGATTTTTTGGGGACTCTATCATGCTGGGGGTAGAATGATGCCTTCTCTGGAACTTTCAGTGGATGGAGTTGTGGATGGTTTGCGAGCTTTCCTACAAAAACAACTACCATTAAGTGAAAGAATCTTCTTTATCAAATTTTGTTGAAAGTCATGATCTTTAAAAAGAATATGAGAGAGGGCATACCTGTCGGTGCTGAAAATTTATTTTTTCGGGAGTGCGAATGTGTGGCATTGCCTCTATTCGTTATGGAGTGCTGCTCACAGTGCTAATTTCGGTTTGGAGAATGGACCTTCTGATGTCTCGTTATGGTCCTCCAAAGTTTTTGAAAAGGGTGATATATAGGTGACTATGTTCCTAATTCAATTCATTTGTACTTGTTGAGTTCTTGAGAGGTCAGAGAATTCTGCAGAGCAGTTCTTATCATTGTGGTCAGCCTGAGCACTAGGGATTAGCAATATCATGCCCAGGTAACCTCCATGATGTCCTGCACTTTAATTTTTTCAGTCTGAGGGTGTCGGGGTGCGTAAAAGATTGGTTTGTATGGATTCTGAGTAATTTTTACCCTAGATTGCGCAGGCGATCAAGGCAAGAGTGTTCCCTCTGTGTGCATTTTCTGGGGTTTTGTGTGCCTTATGTGATATGTTCCCCTGTTTTGGAGTGCCTTATGCACACCTGTGAGAGATATAGGCGCGCAAAAGGCCGAGGAAATTGTTTTTTGGAATTTTTTCCTATTTTTGATGTTTTTTGGTTGTTGATGGGTTCCTGTTTGGATGATAGGTTGATGTGGAGGGAGCGAGATTCGCCCAACCTCTGTACTTCTTTAGTGGACGAAAATTAGGCATGCTAACAGTTGGTACAATGGGGACTCCTGAATTTCGTGTAGAACTAGCTTCTTCGATCATAGACCGACTGCTGCGTTACTTGATCCAGCATTGGCATAGGAGGAGCAACATGTTTGTGTTGCGTGGGACTAACCTTGCTATCTATCTCGAGACATATGTATACTTTGTGACCAGGCTACTACCTCATGATGATGTGTTGCGGTATGCACTCCCTTCTGGGAGGGTGGATATGGAGAGGTTTCGAGTGCGTCATTGTGGCAGGGCACCCCTTACGGAGGGGTGCATCATCATTGCCTCAGAGATATACTTGACTAAGCGATGCGCTCTGGAAGCTATCGTGTGATTCGCAGGGTCATCGGCTCCACATCAGGCATCGGGTCCGCAGGTTAGAGTCTTGTGCCAGCTGAGCTTCAGGCACTTTTTCGATTTTTCTCGCTTATGTTATGACGGGATGGTGATGCAGCTTAAAGGTCTGGAATGGATCAAATTTGTTTGCATACGCCAATATTCTATGTAGCATCATGTATGACAGGGTGGTGCTCTTGACACCAGTGGTGGCGGTGCCTCCTTGGGGGCCACGGGAGCCTCGCATGAGGAGGTGGGCTCTTGTGATGCCGCGAGGTGGTGTGGGTATTGTGGGGCGTTACTGGAATGCCATGATAGAGGCGTAGTTTGAGGTCAAGCCCCAGATGTTTCTGCCATTCCCATATGCAGGGTTGACTTTCGGGGGGATTCAGAGATGGGTCTCCCTCCTGGTTATGCTTGGGATCCAATAGGTATGTTTTTATGTTTTCTACATTTATTTGCGTATATATGTGTTTATGTGTTTTGATGGTGACATTGACAAATTTTTGGTTACTCTTGCAGATTTTAGTGAGGTAGGTTGCCCCGTGGCTCGATTGGTTGGCCACGCTCCTCTTTAGAGACCTCGGGGTGGTTGTGGGGGGTTAGGAGGAGATGTTTCATAGCCTCATGGTGGTGGACCTAGTGGTGGTGCTGGTCCTTTGGGAGAGGGCAACAGCTCGGCTCTTTTCGAGGCTGCGATCGAGCGAGCTCATGACGATGTGGAGGCGGTGCATGTTGATGCGGCATAGGCTCGCATTTCTCAGCTGACTACTCGGGTGTCAGTTCTGGAGGATGCTTGGATTTGAGTGGACCGCTTGACCCAGGGGATGCCTTCTCAAGGTTTTTTGGATGATTTTGAGGAGGTCTGGCTGGAGACGTTGATGGCCTGGGAGAGGGACTATCGGCGTATTTTATTTCGGGTGGCAGTCTTAGTTTTGACGGTGGCTCTAGTAGTGGTATCGGGAGTGGCTGTGGGTCCAGGTGCCCCACCTGGGGGAGCACCACCCTAAATTTTACTTGTACATGGGGAAAGCACCCATTATGAGGATGCTTCCCCTATGTTTTATGACTTTTTGTGTATCTTTGGGCTAGCTGATGGGTCAACGACACTATTTTTTTTACTCAGACATATACACCATGATATATATATATGAGAGATATTTTTTGCAGCTCTACATGTTGTGCCCCCTGTTTCTGTTTATGGATGATGTTATGCTGATGGATATCTATGTTTTTTTTTATTTTTATGTATGATGGTTTATTCGAGATGCATTCGAGTTTAGAATATTGTTAGCTATGCAATTAGCTATTTGGTTTTGCCTCCTTGGTACATGTGTAAATTAATATAGTCAAATTGGCTACTTGATCTTTTCACACGAAAATATTTTCTAAATATATGTGAATCTCTTGTCTCAAATGTTTGGTTTAACTGTGACACTACTAACTGGGAATCGAGGTAGATGGAGGGCGTTGCACATAAGTCTGATGACAGTGTCATATTCTGCCTGATTTTTTGTTTCTGAACTGATACACACACCGTTGGTCCAGATTGGTGATCGGTCAGGGTGATAGATGACCCAGGCAGCTGCTACTAAACTTTGAGACCATCTTGATGCTCCATCAGCAAATCCGAAGTAAGGTTTGGGTTTTTAGTCCATTGCGGCAATCGAGAATGTTTTGTAATAGGTATTTTGGTCAAAAATTTAAAGTGGTTGGGTTTATGTACGTTAACTCTAGGGCAGGGCCTACTTGGCCCTTATGGGTAGAACTTCTTGAGGTAAAGGCACTTGACGCGGTTGCTGAAGCATGTCCTGTCCGACTTTGTCAAGATGTATGCTCCCTGGCAGAGGCAATGTTTTACGATGTAGGGTCCTCTACATAAGGTTTTGAACTTTCCTGGCTCTAGGGCTTCTTTTGCGACATCATAGCGGAGGATTAGTTCTCCCTCAGTGAATGCGAGAGTGTTGATGTGGCGTTTGAATGTTGCTTTTACCCATTTCTTATGGGCCTTGTTGTGTTGTAATGATGGTCGTCAGCATTTTTCGGTGATCTCTAGTTGTACTAGGCATTGTTATAGGGGCTGGGTATCATCGAGGAGTTCGATGTTATTATGCAAATTCGGGATTTTGCGGAAATCAACGCAGAAGCGTAAGGACTCCTAACCTTTTGCGATAAGCATAAGGTGGGAATCCTGGGATGTGGGGGTAGTAGTAATTCTATTTCTGATATATGATGATACAAATCGTATGTGATGTATCGTATCATCGGTGTTTGGTGGGGGAATAATATCCATGATAGGAGTTTGCGTAAGCGCAAGGTTGGGTTCCCCGCTAGGATGGTCAGTTTCCTGTGGGTGGAAATTGCACGTGGTGCAGAGGTGCCTGAATGTTTCCATTAGCAGGCATACCTTTGGCTCGTGGTTTTGGCTCGTGAAAATGGTGCATGGTACCACTATGCCAACTGAGTAGATTGTATGGGAATCAACACGACTCGTCGTCCCCAATGTGGACGCTTGGAAAGGATCTGTGGTAGAAGATGATGTCTTCTTCTTCCATTTCAATGTTGCTGGCTTGGGTGTGTATAACTCTTTCGGGGAGTGTAGACTTAATTCTTCTCTTGCTAATCTTAGCTTGAGGAGATGTTTTCATTTAATTGTATGATGAAATTGTGAACAGATACGACAATAGGCGTGATCTTCTCTTGGTTAAAGAGAAGTCTTTGTGGCAGAGAAGAGACTGTGTGAAAACTACTTGTGAGGGGCTTTAGTTCTTTGCACTGATTTACCCAGTGGTCATTCAGGTTGCATAGTCCGTATGTTATCCTAGGTTTGGCCTGGGTCATGCTAGGTTGGTGAGTCGTTCTAGTTCATGCTAGGTTGGTGAGTCGTTCCAGTTCTCCCATCATGGTTGTGTGGGTGGGGGGTCGCTCGCCTGGAGGTGATTTACTTTCTATATCGTTTGATATCATCGTCTTGTTTCTTCTCCATTGTATGAATCATATCAATGAGGGGTCGAAGTCATGGAATATAGGTACAACATTTTCCACAGTGATTTCCCTGACATAGAGGGAAAAACAGCCTAGATATGGGGGTCTCGTCATGCTCAGTTTGAGGTCTGGCAAGGTACCAGCATTGTAACGCTGCTAAATCTAGGAAAATGGTGACCACATGATTGGGATTTTTACATAACACACATGTTTGTCTTCTCTGTGGAGAGCGATTGGTGGTAACTAGGGGTTCCTTGATTGGTCGCTTTTTAGTTGACAAGAATAGGATGGATCTGCTCATCACATCTTCTTGGGTTGTCAAGCTATTCATGGATTATGAGTCCGTGTCATCTTCTTGGGAGAGGCAGACTATGTCTGAGCGCATACAGCCTATTGCTGCATTTAATCTAGGTATATAGTGACAACAGCATATTGCGTGGTTGTCGCCACATATCTGACATGAATACTATATGTTCATGTTGTCGCGATATACTATGTGAATGGGGTACCATCACTGGAACATTTCTAGAGCTTGGAAATCAATGTTGAAATGATTGAGCTCATCGCAGAGTACACAACTCTCGATGCGAGGAGGGGGCATGACTGGGAGTCTTTCTGGTGCCCGTCGTTCCTCCTGTAGGTATAGGATGATATAAGGTTCATCTCCAGTGGACTGGGTGGAGGGATCTTCTTGATAGGATCGCTCGATGGAATGCAAGGAGTCCATATATAATGGGATTTATGGTCAATGATGGGTATAGTGCTTATAATTACTGCAGATAGCGCATGCGTGATTGGTACGCAATGCTTTGCCTTTACCTTTGGCGGCAGGTTCCTTACGGGAATGTGGCATTGTGATGTATGCCTCAGAGCCAAGGAGCGGTTTTAATTCATTCAGCTCTGGTTAGATATGGGTAGGGTGACCTACTACATTGCATATGGCACAAACTAGTGATTCCCGTTGTATGGCAAGAATTTCCAACTTCCTTCCTATCTTCTCGGTTTTCTTAGCCATAACCATCAGTTTTGCAATGGGAATTACGTTTGCAGGGATGTTTTCGACCATTTCCTGAACGGGTGTGGCCTCCTTGGGACTAAGGGGCTTTAACCCTGTGGCAGTGATGTGTGTGGCTCCTCTCCCAGTGTGGGGAATTAGATACCAAACTGGTATTGCAAACAATATGTTTGGTAACACCACTATTTCAAAAAACTATTGGGATACGAAACCAGCTAGGGGGTAGAGGAAATGGGTTTGGGAATCGTGGTAGACTAGAGAGGTTGCCGTGGCCAAGGAATTGGTGTCATTACTACTTGTGTCCATGTATTGGCTAGCTTCGGCGCTTGATGTGCATATCATGCACACTAGATCTCCTATGACATCAGGTTATGACTTAGGTATAATGGGGGGATCTCCTAGGAATGACCCTAGGATGGATGACGGCTTGAACTGGCTAGGGCTAAATTCCTAATACCATGAAAGTGCGTCAGCGGATGTATCTACGTAGGGTATAATTACATCGGTGTTTGTTAGGGGTTGTTTTTCGCTATGTGTCAATTGGTTGACAGTAATGATGCGGTCCTCGTGGGGGAACATCATAGTGCAAAAGACAGAGGAGGGTATGGCTAACATAGCATACATATAACTCCAACCAAGGAGTATATTATAGTCCAAGTGAGCATCCAAGACTTCAATATATATAAGGACCATCTTTCAGGCTAAGCAAATCGGGACGTTTTGGTACAGACCGACGAGGGTTGAAGGACAACCATCGTATGCTCTAAGCGTCATGAATGATGGTTTTAGTTCAGGAGACCCTAAATTTTTCCAAATACTTTTTGACATGATGCATGCGGATGCACCCTCGTCAATGACACATCGGTGAATAGTTATATTTTGGACCGATACTGGTATTTGAAAGTTGACCATCGAAGGAAGCCTAGGGGTTCCTTTGTCTAAATCAAAAGCCATTAGGCATGCATTGACAGGGTCGATAGTGCCTAACGTCAAAATTAAGGCTTTCTGTTGTTTTGGGCATGATTGCAATACTTCCAAAGCTGACATGGCAGTGGGTGATTGGGCTAGATCATCGATGATTCTATAATTATGGGACGCTTTAGAATAGTTTCCTGCTCGCCTAGTTGGTCCCTTAGCCATATTTGGCAAAGGTTCAATAGGCATCCTTGATATGGTCAAAGGTGTTGTTGGCACACTGGTACTAGCCCCTGACGTGTTGGTGTCTGGTGGGGCTTCGTAATTTCGATTCCGTGTTTGAAAAAACATCTCTTCGCCAGTCATGTAGATTTTGTGGGTTTTTTTTCCAGAGTCGTCGGGATTTTCTTGCTGAGTGCTAATTGTCCCTTGATGGGGGAAAGGTTCTTGCATCACAGTTGTCTTCTAGGAAGATCCTCCTTGTCCTCGGTTACTCTACAACTTCTTTAGCTCAGGGAGATCGAGACAGTGGTGAGTGTAATGGCTATACACACCACAGATCGAACAAAAGTGGTTTGTTCGAGGAGGTGGCCTTTTGCTCTGCCGTTGGGAATTTCTTGGCTCCTGGTTTTGATTTTGGCTGGAGTTGCCTCTAGCTTGACATCATGGAGAGTGTTTCTAGTTGTTACCCTGCTATCCAGGATTCCCTTTGGGCTTTTTTTTTCATTTCTTAACCACGTTACGAGTGTAGTTCTCCTGGTTATATGGTTGGCGTGGTTGGTTTTGGGAAGGTTGCACAAATTTTACCTGTGCATTATTCTGCATAGGTGGGTCTTGTGCTAGGGACTGGTGATTAGGAGATCATTTCCATTGTTCAAAAATGATAAAAAATGAAAGTGCTCCAAAGTGTTTGCAACATGAGCAAACATAAAGGTCTCGTCACTGCGATTATAGTGCCTTGAACAGTTCACAAAACAGAGGTCATATGCAGAAGTTATGAAGGTTTGAAAAGCCCAGTAAACTACAAAAAAATAACTTTGACCAAGTTTGACTTGGAAATTGGAAAAATTAAAAAAATAATATTCTATGGAATATTCCTAGAATATTCCTCAAAATATTCCCTAGAATATTCCCCAAAATATTCTGTTTGGGTCAAACGTTGAAGACCAAGTGGCAGCGTTTGATTTGATAGTGACTTTTTGAAATTTGGACCAATAGAAAGCTACCACGTGGTAGGCCCAGAGGCTGCCAGGTGGCCTAGAATCATGGAGTAAATTTTTTTATGGAGCCCACGGGAGTCGACCACCCGACCTCATGCCCAAAGAAAAGTCATTTCACCAGCCCGCCTACACATTAGTTCTTAATAGTATAAGGGCAGAAGTTTTATTTAAATGTTATGAGTTTTAGCATTGGGGGTTGGGGAGGTCAGACCCCCCTCCATACGCCCTTGCGCCATAACCATGGTCTCCACTCCATATAGAGGCTCCCAAAACTGTAACTCTAACGGTTAATGACAAGTCGTTCACATGTGAAATTTTAGTGCGATGGTTGGTGGCAGGTTATGAAACCATGTTTGTCAGGGTTCCAACCTCAAACAATGGCAACAGTTTTTACACCTCGCATTTAACATAACCACTGGCATATTAACTGTTCACATGTTTTCCGCGCGGTTAAAGGTTGTGGAATGTTGCCACGACGCAAGGTTCCAACCATATTGCAGTTGTTCAAACGGTTAAGGCAGAGACCTGTCACATGCGCCTAACCGTTAAATTTAAAATCAAATGGTCATTTCAGAGGAGTTAATAGGACACCCCTATTTTTAGGGCTTCCCACTAAATCTAACTTAAGTTAACTTAATTCCTCCACAATTAGTGGAATTGTTTAAGGGACATTGGGCAAATTACAGTTTTGGTCATAACTCTTGGAGATTTCGACCATTTTTTATGAATGAATAGTAATTTATGGCTAATTGCGACATTCTGAAGAAATTGATAGAGGTTTCAGAGCCATTATAGGTCATATTGTGCATGTTTAGCTTAAGGAGAGGTCAAGGAGCCATGAGGGCCACTAGGGTGTTTTTAGTGTATTGAGCATCCATTCTCTGTTTTCTGCATATGAATAGTCATTCCTAGCTGATTTAAGCATTCTAAAGCTGTTTTTATAGAGAAAATAACCATTTGTGTCTTTTTATCACATGTACTTACCATTTTTGAGCAATAATATATGAGGGACATGCCATTGGGAGCTGGACCAGTAGATGTAGCCCAAGAGGGGTGAACTGCTTCATCAAGTTTGTTGAGTATTGTTACATGTGATGTTTATTTCTCTGTTATATACTCTTACATAGTGTTATACAAGATAATTTACATTTTTTAACCTCACATAAAAATCTATTTATCTAAGTTAAAACCATTTGTTTCACCTGCAAACTTCAGTGAACCTTATGCACACAATTTAATTACTATTTTGATACTTAGCACAACAAAACTAATATATTCCATTCAGATCAAGTTGGTATCAGCGCTTAGGTTAATATTAGGTTGAGCTTCGTTAAGCTAGAGTATTTTATATATTTAATTTTTGTGCAAAGGATATGTTCAACAGTTTGTAAGAGTTTTAATGCTTACTAAGCCGAAGCTTAGGAGAGGAGAAGGTCAATTGGTGAAATTTCAAATTAATCCTTAGCCAAGGAGGGAAAGAGTGCCATTATCTCCACCTTCAATTTCACCTCAAAGAGAAGAAGAAGAAGCCATAAGAATGATTTCAAGAGAAGGAGAAATTCCTGAAGAAGTTGATCCCAAAGAGGAAGAAAGAGTGTTCAGGAAAGAATTTTTTCACATGACTGAAATGGTGAGAGACCTTTATCAAGAAAGGAATGAAAGACTAGAAGGCGAAGGATCCAAACTTCATAAGGAAGGAAAAGGATCGTCAAGATACCACAATTATGAAGATAAATTCAAGAAGGGTAATGGAGGAAATGGATACCGTGGAAAGTTGCCATCATCATCCTCATATTCATCTTCATCATCCTCTACATCATCTTCAGTACAATAGCCATACAAATCAAAGGACATTGGTAAAAATCATTTTCTAAGACTTGATGTTAAATTTGAATTACCAAAGTTTGATGGTGAATTTAATGCAAAAAAGCTAGATAATTGGTTAGACAATTAGAGGTCTATTTGAGAATTCAAAATTTTCATGATGATGACACCAAAATCCAACTAGCTTCATTGAGAATGGAAGGTGCAACTCTTGTTTGCTGGGAACCCAAGACAAACGAGGAGATCAAGAAATATGGTAAGATTATTTTATCATGGACTGATTTCATTTCTGCAATAAAACAATAGTTTTATCCATTAGCTCACATGCAAAAATCCATAATGGACTAGAAAAATGTACAAGTGTATACTCAAGAATTTAGAAGAAGAGATATTTTACTAGGAGTAGATTTTCATAGCCAAGACACTTTTCTCAAGTATATAGGAGGTTTACGTACCTACCTAAGACATACAATCCTCATTTTTAACCCTACAAGTCTAGATGAGGTTTGCGTTCAAGACACACATTTAGAGGCAAGTGGAAAACAAAACTTAGATGGGAATGAGGAAAATGAGTTTAAAGGCAAATGGAAGAAAAAGAGAAATGCAAATACTAGAAAAGAGAAGGGAAAATTCTTCTGCAAACACTGTTCTAAAACAAGCCATGATGAGGACCATTTTTGGAAACTTCATCCAAAGCTGAAACCAAAAATTTTTAGAGCCAAAGAGAAAGCCAAGGAAAAATGAAAGACATGTGTAATAGCTGAACAAGCCCAAGGGTCAGATTCAGGAGATGAAACAAAAATCATAGCTATGGGACTAAAGAACTTGAAGGGAAAAAATATCGAAAATAAACCCAGTTCTAGTATTTCTAACTGTCACATAGAAGCTCAAAGTGAAGAAAAGAGAATTGAACTATTTCATGTGAGGGTCATTTCCAAACATACCAAGCTTGACAAACTGTTTGAGAGTGGGTCGCAAGAAAATTTAATCTCTGAAGACTTGGTCAAGAAACTAAATCTTGAGACCATTCCACATCCAAAACCATATCCACTTGGTTGGATTTGTAAGGATGCAAATTTACAGGTTTTAAATAAGTGCATGTTGCGCTTTGCAATAACTACACATTTCATTGAAACAGTTGAATTAGATGTTGTTCCACTTGATATAATAGGTATGGTGTTGGGCAGTCCTTACTTGTATGATAGGAAAGCTATCTTCCATCGTCGTCATAACAAAAACCATTTATTCAAAGATGGAAAGGAGTACGTTGTGAGAGCTCATCGCAAAAAACTAGACTCTTCTTTAGTTAATGCAGGGAAAATGAAAAGGCTCGTCAATGCAAGTCAAAACTTGACATTGATGATGACTAAAAAAAGAGAATTTTTACATAATAATTTTCATATAAATGTTGATATATGTAATGATTTGTTTCAGTTTGAAAGGAGGTTGTATTTGAAAGAAGATGACAAGTAGTTGTAGCATTTGATATTGGTGTCGAACGGTGCTGAAAACAAAGTGTTAGTGCAATACATTGCAAAGGTCCACGAGAGGGAAAGGCAACTTGAAAAAGAAGGCATAGGATTCAGAAATGATTGTTGCGGGTTTCAGAAAGGCATGGTACAATGGAGAAGAAACTTGGTCAGGAATCGACACAAGTTCAAAGCAAATTTAGCAAAAAATTTCCAAAAGGACAGGATGCAAGGTGAAAGTAAATTTCAGTTTTCTTTGATTATAGGCCAATGTAGAAACAATATTTTTACTACAAAGTTAGGTTGTTGTTATGCAAGTTTCGAAAATGTGTAGCATGACAAGGTCAAAGTCAACAATGTTTGGTCAACGGAATTAAGGAAAAAATTGTCGTTTCATGAAAATTTCCAATTAATGAAATTAGGGACATTCAGTGGATTAAGATTGGAAGAGTGGAGACACAATCTTCTCATCTTCATGTTTAGTAGTCCAGAGAGATTTTGGGGTCCAAAAATTTTCCCAATGGGGAGGTGTTATCAAGAGATCATGTCCATTGTTTAAAAATGTTCAAAAATTGAAGTGCTCAAAAGTGTTTGCAACCTAAGCGACCAAAAAGGTCTCATCCCTACGATTTTGGTGCTGCGAATGGTTCGCAAAACATAGGTCTTATGCAAAAGTTATGAAGGTTTGAAAAGCCCATTAAACTCCAAAAAAATGACTTTGACCAAGTTTGACTTGGAAATTGGAAAAATAAAAAAAGAACATTCTAGGGAATACTCTTGGAATATTCCTCAGAATATTCCCTCCAATAGTCTCTAAAATATTATGTTTGGGCCAATCATTGAGGACCGAGTGGCAGTATTTGATTTGATAGTGGGTTGACTTTTTGAAATTCGGGCCAATAGAAAGCTGCCACTTGGCAGGCCTGGAGGCCGCCATGTGGCCCAAAATCATGGAGTAAATTTTTTTATGGAGCTCGTGGGAGTCGACCAGCCAACCTCATGCCCGCAGCAAATTCCTTTCACCATCCCGCCTACACATTTTTTCTTAATAGTATACGGGCGGAAGTTTGATTTAAATGTTATAAGTTTTAGCGTTGGGGGTTGGGGAGGCTAGCCCCAAAGTGCCAGCCCCCCCTCCATATGCCCTTGCACCATAACCGTGATCTCCACTTCATATGGCAGCTACCAAAACCGTAACTCTGACGGTTAATGCCAAGTCATTCACATGTGAAAGTTTACTGCGACGATTGGTGGCAAGTTATGGAACCATGTTTATCGGGGTTCCAACCTCAAATGGTGGATATAGTATTTAAACCTTACAATTAATGTAACCACCAGCATATTAACCGTTCACATGTTTTCCGCACAGTTAAAGGTTGCAGAATCTTGCCATGACGTGGGGTTCCAACCATATTGCAGTTGTTCAAATAGTTAAAGCGGAGACCTGTCACATGCGCCTAACTGTTACATTCAAAATCAAATGGTAATTTTGGCAGACTTAATAGCGCACCCGTATTTTTAGGGCTTCCCACTAAATATAACTTAAGTTAACTCAAGTCCTCCACAATTAGTGGAGATTTTAAGGGACATTGGGAAAATTACTGTTTTGGTCATAACTCTTAGAGATTTTGACCATTTCTTATGAATGAATAGTAATTTTTGGCTAATTTAGAATTATGAAAACATTGGCAGAAGTTTCAGAGCCATCATAGATCATCGTGTGCAGGTTTAGCTTCAGGAGAGGTCAAGGAGCCATTAGGGCCGCTAGGGTTTTTTCAGTGTATTGAGCATCCATTCTCTATTTTCTGCATATGAATAGTCATTCCTGACTGATTCAAGAATTATGAAGCTTTTTTTTACAGAGAGCATAGCCATTTGAGGCTTTTTATCACATGTACTTACCATTTTTGAGCAATAATATATGAGGGACATGCCAATGGGAGTTGGACCAACAGATGTAGCCCAGGAGGGGTGAATTGATTCATCAAATTTCCTGAGTATTGTTACATGTAATGTTTATTTATCTGGTATATACTACTTCACAGTGGTATACAAGCTAATTTAAATGTTTTAACCTCACATAAAAATATTTTTAACTAAGTTAAAACCATTTGTTTCACCTGCAAACTTCAGTGATCCTTATGCACACAATTTAATTACTGTTTGGATACTTAGAACAACAAAACTAATACACTCCATTCAGATCAACTGGGCATAACACGGTCCCTAGTTTGCAACTAGTTGTTGGAGGGGAGCTCTTCCCTCAGTTCTATCTGCATACTGGGTCCCCTGCGCTGAAGGATGAGGTCCTCCATGGTGATACGACAAAGCCCTACTGGTCAAATTTTATGGAGGCATGTGATGACTTTGATAACTGGGTTGTGGTACATTCTAGGTAGAATCATACACGTAACTGGGGTGTTAACTGTTGTTACCTGGTTAACTTTGGGTCAATGACCCAATTAAACCGTCTTCAGAGTTCGACGCGCATGGAAATTCTTTGTAAGTGTGCAGGCATGATTAATTTGGCAGGATATTGTAAATATACCCTGACTGCGTATAAATCAGCTTGAGCTATTGGGCCTTACTAATTTCATCCTCTTCGGATATGGTCATTTGTTGCACCACATCCTTCGAAATCTCTGCAGTGAGAGTTTTTAGGAACAATTCTAATAGTACTCGATCGTCAAGTTTGGCTTTACACAAACTACGACATCACCGCCATTCATGGAGATGGTCCAAGATATGGATGGCGGGGGTTTTCCTAAATTGTGTCAGTAATTCCATTCTGGAATCATGGTGAGTGGGTAACTGACAAATAGGTTAGGAATACATTAGCGAGGGTGCTAAAGGTTCCATCTGTAGCAGAGGGTTGCTTCACATACCATTTCATTGCTACTCCTATCAAAGTGCGTTGAAACAGTCTGAATCGAATAGTATCATCAACAATACTATTCGATTAGCACCACAGGTGGAATGTCATGACATGATTCCCTGGGTCGTCTGCTTTCTTTCCTTCAAACTTTTGAATCTCAAAAGGGGGCTTCGTGGGCATGGGAGGCCATATGGGGTTGTGTGCAATGGGGTCATTTGTCATCTTGGTTAAATCTAGTAGATTCAACAAAGCTATAAAAGGTGAATGTGTGTTTGTAGCCATTGTGACTTGTGAAAACACAATATTTTGGTTAGGAAGAGGGTTTGTTTGTGACGTACCCTGTTGTGTATTCAATTGGCTTCCCACATGGGTAGAACTCATTTTCCCTCTAGGGGTTGTGGGAGGAGTGTTATGTGGTGTGGCATTGGGAGACCGACCAAGGTTCCCAACTAAGGATGCCCCAATAAAGGACGAACCAATAATGGTGGCATTGTTCCATCTTTTATGCCTAAATGGTGAAAGACCTGGAACCCCTCCCGGTAATGGAGGGAGGTCCAAAAGACGTCTATATCGATGAGGTCTCATTGGGTCTATTTTGGTGTCGACTAGGTCTGGTTTTGGAAATATTTGAGAGGATAGAGATTATAATCAGAGCAAAATTTTGATCACATACATAAAACAAAGTGAAAAAATAAAATAAATTTTCTCTTTAAATTAATCCTATGTGATCAGTCAATAAAAAATTATGGTTTTTATTTGTTTGCGTATGATACTCAAATATTATAAGACCTAATTGTCCTCACATACTCAAATGTCACTGGGCCTTAAGAATATATCTTGGGAGTGTTGGCACAATGTCCCGTAAGAGCTAGTGATGCCCCTAGTCAATCGAAGAAAATCCACCAAGGTAAGGTTAGAGGATCTACTTCTTGCCTGCACCATCACCTATAGGGCAAGGATGCCCTAATTTTGGCCACTAAGTACCACCATCTCACGTGAGCATTGAAGTCTTGGGCTTCTTGGTAGTTCAGCTAACAATACCGAGTATGAGTCGGGTCAGGTAGCCCCAACTGATACCAAATGCACTCGCCTAAGCCTAACCCCCTCTGAATTGGGTCTATGTCGTGCTCGAGTTTTCTTTTCCATGGGATGATAGGTGGATTTGAAAGCTCCCTAAACAGTCAAATTATATGTTTCAACATGAATAATGATCAAGGTGGCTTATTGGATGCCTACCCCCTTGATCATAACTTAGACTATATATTATTTTGTGGCTCCTATGGGGAGAATTTAGTGAGTTTTGTTAAGTTAGTTTTATGTTTCTTTGCTTTGCTTAGTGTGTGGATGTGTGTGACCAAAAATGAACAAGAACATAGTTTGAACATGTGGATATGCAATGATCCTTTTCAAAATATCCTATTAAACTATGTTTTTTTCTTCCCTGCTCAAAAGAAAAACATGTGCAGATGTGGACAGATTTTTATTTTTCCTAGTTAATATATGTCATCAAATATAGGGAGATGGTGAGTTGTGAATAGAGAGCATTCATATGCTTCCCTAGGATCACGAAAGGGTGCAAAGGCAACAAAGATCTTCTATCGACAATTCAATCCTAGTCCCGAAATCCTAGCGCAAAAATTGAACTAAACTAATGACTTTTATATTAGAAAAATGAACTAGCTAAACATGCGTGGTATTGGGCCACTTACTTTGGCTAATTATCTAGGTGTGTTCGTACCTAAATTTGTAAAAAATATTTTTTTTTCAGAATGCAAGTTAATTTCCCCCCTACTTAAACTATGTGTGAACTTTGCAAAAATCAACTTGAAATAAAACTAACACCAAGCCTACCAAAAGAAGTTAAGAGTGAGCTTTAGCAAGCTGTGGGGTACCTCAACCAGTGCTAGCAGGTGTATTATGGGCTGCCAGGCACTTTACAAGCAGAAAAAGAGAGAAATGTGGGAGAAATTTCTCATTCTGTCTTTTGCGCATGAAAGGCTGCAACAGGCGTGATGTCTGCATGCAGGTTAGCTCTAAATGCGTGCCCTGGGTGCGCCTGTTTCGGGGAAAAGCCCGCAAATTATTGCAAAAGTAATTTTTTGGAGTTGTTCTGCTTCAGTCTGTCACTTGGGATGAACTAGGGACTGAAGGATAAAATGGGGGCAATTTCAGCCCAACTCCACAATAGAGACAGAGGTCTCTGCAAAAAAGGCACAACCACATAAACTTGGAAATAAAAGTTAGTGGAGTTTCCAATCTCGTGTTAGTTTTTTTGGTGCACGCATGTATGAAATCACACCAACTTAAGGGGTGTGGTTTACCCTCTTAAGTTATTGGTCACAGGAAGAAAAGATATGGATTCAAGCAAGTTAGTTTAACATGCTAGAACATAAACATACTAGATAGAGAAATAGCATGCATATTCAAACATAAAAATTAAACTAAAACTAAAACAAATAAGACAAAAGCTCTAAATAGAGTCAAACAACTTCAATAATCCAAACGACGATGCTTACGTCCCCTCTTATTGAGTGCTGGTAGGAAATGAGGATGAAACTTTGACCCACTTTCCAAGGGGCCCTTAGAACTTGGGGTTCTAAGTCTCGATGCAAGGATGTCTTTACTTCCAAGCTTGCCTCGGCGCAAAGTCTCCCTTTTTCTACTATGGTGGACTGAAGTTGTTGGATGGCCAACAATTGAGTCCCTTCTATCTCTGTTCTGGATCACACATTGCTGGGGAAATTCTGGTCAGCATAACAATGTGCTCTCAATTTTTTCATCTCTTGGTTTCCTTTCAATATAAGAGAATTCAAATCCTCCTTCGCTCTCTTGGTACATTGTGGATGATCACCCAAGAGAGGTGGATGATTCCATTGTGTGCTCCCTTAATGTCCTAAGGAGGCTTGGGTGGTTGTCCTTAGGTGGCTTCAAGTGTGGAATCAATGTCCTAGAGTGTGCTTTTTGTGGTCCCGGAAAGTGACTTTTTCCACTCTCAGGATTGTGTGCTTTCGGGTCAAAAGGCACGCAAAGGTGCTCTTATCGAAGGATTTTGTGCTCAAAAGCATTTGTAACTAGTTCAAATTTGAATTTTCCTCAGACGTTAGAGGTTTTTAAATACTTTTCAGATTCTCTAATGTCTCTGAGCCCTGTAAATTCTTCTGCCTGACATTAAATAATGTCATCTTTTCTTGTATGATTTTTCGGTCTTAACACACATAACAAGCAACAAGAATTTGGTTGCAAATTTGGATCAATCGGTGAAGACAGAGGCAAATTTTGGGACTGACAAGACTATGGATGTAGATGGCAAAGGAGTGGTCAACATTCTGACCAAGCAAGGTGAGCCAAAGATAATATCAGAGGTATATTATGTACCTGGACTCAAACACAATTTGATAAGTGTTAGTCAATTGACGCAGAAAGGATACAAAGTTATCTTTCATGGTCAACAATGTGTTATTTATGACAAACTCCCAAGCAAGAAGTTGATTGCAAAGGTGCAGATGATGAGGAGAAAACTCTTTCCTCTAATTATGAACTATAATGATCAGGTTACTTCTTTTATAGCTACATGTTCTAATGATTACTAGTTATGGCACTTTTGGTTTGGACACTTACATTTTTCTAGTTTAAGATTGTTGCAGCAGAAACAAATGGTCATAAGATTACCTCCCATAAAAGAACCTGCTATCACTTGTGAGTGTTGCATCTTGGGAAAGTAACACCGTGAAAGTTTTCCGTAAGGAGCTTCATAAAAAGTAAAGAAGCCACTTGAGTTGGTGCATACAGACTTGTGTGAACATATGAGGACACAGTCGATTGGTGGAAGTTGTTACTTTCTCACTTTTATTGATGACTATAACAGAAAGACTTGGGTTTACTTCTTGAAGCAGAAGTCTAAAACTTTTGCAAAGTTCAAAGAGTTCAAAGCCTTAGTGGGGAACCAAAGTGATCGACAGATAGAGTTATTGAGATCATATTGTGGTGGAGAATATGATTTGAAAGCATTCCATGAGTAATACAAACAACATGGAATCGGAAGACAGTTTACAATCAGATACAGATCGCAACAGAATGGTGTCGCAGAGAGAAAAAATAGAAAAATCATGAACATGACAAGGAGCATGTTGAAAGCAAGAAACTTGTCTAATGCGTACTAGGCAGAAGCAGTTACATCTGTTGTTTATGTGATAAACAGATCTCCTACAAAGAGTGTGATGAATAGAGTACCAGAAGAATCATGCTTAGGTATGTCATGCAGTGTATCTCATTTTAGATTTTTTGAATATGTATCCTATGCACATGTGCCTAAGAAAATAAGAGGCAAATTAGGTGATCAAAGTGAAAAATGCATATTTACTGGTTATAATGAGTATTCAAAAGCTTACAAATTGTATAAATTTGTCACCAAGAAGACAATCATTCGTAGAGTTGTTGTGTTCAAAGAACAAGAGTCATTGAATGGGACTGTAGACACACCAACCAATGCACAAGCACCATTGATGGAAGAGGATGATGTAGCAGAAAATGAGCAGCAAGAATCAAGAGAGCAGACACCAAACAGAGTCACACCAGCAAGGACTCCAAGATTTGCAAAGTAGCATGGATCTTCAAGAAGATCAACAGACCAGAATTCTCCAAGCAGCCAATCAGGTAATGAATCAAGCACTGATAAGAAAAATATGAGAAGTTTAAAAGATATTTATGATGATTTGGATTTTACTTCAAATTTTAAATTTTTGACATTCCAACGTTCTTCGTTTGAAGAAGCAATCAGAGATGAAAATTGGGTGCAAGCCATGGATGAAGAAATGGATTCTATTGAAAATAATGATACATGGGATTTGGTTAATTTACCAAACGATAAAAACCTCATTGGTGTGAAGTGGGTGTACAAGACAAAGGTGAATGAGAAAGGTGAGATTGATAGATTTAAAGTAAGAATTGTAGCAAAAGGATTCTCGCAACAACTGGGAATAGAATTTGGGGAAACATTTTCTCTAGTAGCCAGATTGGATACTGTAAGAGCAGTTCTAGCGACAACAGCTCAGAACAAGTGAAAAATATATCAGATGGATGTCAAATTTATGTGTAGTAGCCTCCAGGATATGAAGTTGAAGCTAAAGAAGATAAATTTTATAGATTGAAGAAATGTCTTTATGGACTTAAGCAAGCACCTAAAGCATGGTATAACAGAATCGATAGTTACATGATTAAGAATGGATTTTGCAGAAGCAACACTGAGCCTACCCTATACACAAAGGTAAATGAGCTATGTTGATGATATGATTTTTACAGGTGATCTTGAGTTAGATAAATTTAAAGCAGCCATGATGAAAGAATTTGACATGACAAATATTGGTCTCATGAAATATTTTCTTGGCATTGAAGTTGAACAATCTGAAGAAGGAATTTTTATTTGCCAAAATAAATATGTTAGAGATTTGCTGAAAAGATTCAGGATGGACGATTACAAACCTGTACCTACACCAGTTGCAACAGGTACAAGGTTAAGCAAGGATGAAGAAGGAGCAGTTGTCAATCCAACTCTATTCAAAAGATTGGTTGGAAGCCTCACAACTACAAGACTAGATATTATGCATGGAGTGAGTTTGATTTCCAGATTTATCTCACAACTACAAGACTAGATATTATGCACGGAGTGAGTTTGATTTTCAGATTTATGGAGACTCCAAAAGACATACATTAGAGTGTTGGAAAAATGATTTTGAGATACATATCAGGAACTAGAGATTATGGCATAATGTATGCAAGTACAGAAATGAAAAATTTGATTGGATACACAGACAGTGATTTTGCAGGCAGTTTGGATGATCGGAAGAGCACATCCAGTTATTTGTTCCATCTTGGTTCATGTGTGACAGCATGGGCATCTAAGAAGCAACGCATTGTGATATTATCATCAGCAGAAGCAGAATATGTAGCAACAACTTTAGCACCATGTCAAGTAGTATGGTTGAGAAGAGTATTAGATGGACTCAAGCAGAAACAACAAGGATCAACATCGATATATTGTGACAACACTTTAGCGATTGCACTATCCAAGAATAGTGTGTTTCATCAAAAGAGCAAGCATATTGATACTAGATATCACTTTATTCAATAACTTGTGAGCAATATAGAAGCTCACTTGAAGCCTTGTAAATCTAATGATCAATTGGCTAATATATTTACAAAGCCATTAGCAATAGATGTGTTTGAGTTTCACAAAAGAAACTTGGGTGTTGTAATCCTCGCTGAGACATAGACCAGAGGGCATGTTTGAGTTGTCATGAGTTAATGTTTTAATTTAGCGTTCGTAATTAAGGGGGAGTGTTAAAATATGTAATTACCTCCCACATGCAGAGTTAGACAATGAGTTAAGTAAGCGTTGAGTTAGTCGAATGATGTGATAGATGAATTTGCTAAGTGAGTTAGAGAGTCAGTTAAGTGAGTGATGGTCAAGTCGAGTTATGTGAGTGTGTGTATGTCAAATTAGGTTAAATACCCTTCACCGGGTTCATTGTATTCATTTTGATTGAATGAGATTGAATTTCGTTGATTAATAGAAAAGCCCCAACTAGTTTGTGTTATTGTGTAAAATCTTTGTGTATCTGTGCCTTTACTCTTCTACTATTCCAACACTATTTTCATCTCCTACAATCCAACACCCTGAATAAAAAAAGGTTTTGTAATCTATGATAAGTTGAGCTGCTAGTCAATCCAAGGGCTTCCAAGAGTTAGTACATTGCTACATTGCATTCCTCTATAATCAACATTCAGCAACCTATCTCCCTGCACAGCTCTATCTAAATTTTCACTTTCCTGGCAACTATACTCTTGTATCTTCCGATCCATTATGTCTATTCACTAGGCAAATTAGCTCCAACTTTCTTGGCAACGTGATTATTGTAGCTTCCGGCCATTATGTCTATTGCGATTGGGAAAACTAACTTTAGCTTTCTTTGACAACCTTATGCACCAACTGATATCACGGATATCACTTTAGCCTTCAATGTCCCCGGTGGTGTGAATGCTGACAAGTGACGGAGAACATCTTATCTCTCCCACATAGATGTGGAGAGTGTGCAATGTGGAGTCTCAACGCACCCGCGACCTGACACGTCCGGCATTATCGTCTCCGTCTATTACACCAAACACTCCGTGTCAATATTGACCGAGGGAACTTGCGATTACAAATGTCAATTATTGAAATTTTAGGAACTTCATTATCCCCAATTTCAACCGGACTGAATATAGCATATTATCAATCAAATGAGTGCAGAGCTAAGTAACTAACGCTGTGAATGATGGCGTGGAATATCAGACACCTAAAGGTTTTTTGTTTTTTAAACAATTTTGGTTACAAATTTAATTGGAATTGGATTCTTTATCTCCAATTTCAATGGAACAATTCTTCATCTCCAATTTCAATGGAACAGAAAACAGCAGAATGTTAATCAAATCAATGGAGTTGCTAAGTAAGTGAGCATGTGAATGATGCCGTGGAAAATCACGTTCCCAACCATTCCTTTTGACATAAGTATTACAACGAAGGTGTTTTTCGTGTGTCGATATCCAATTAAAGTAAAACAAGTATTGATTTTTTTTCACTCGGTTGATTATTGCCTCCATATCTATCAGTTATCTGTCAGTCTGTATCGTCCCTTTGCACCTTTTTACTTGTGACTGGTATATTCCTCTACGCCACCGCAGTCGTACTTTCTACTCACCCTTCTTTGTTTCTTACAAGTTTACGGGCGGACTCGTTCTTCTTATACATACTATTAGAGCTTCGAGTATAACTTACTTTAGAGAAACATAGTTGCAAATTCACATCGCTCCTCTCTTGGTAGTTTTTCGCTTTACAATTTCTTATTTTCAAAATGTAGAAGTTTTTTTTTTCGGTTAATGTTCGGGAAATTCAGACTTATAATTCCGATTAGTTTTTCGTTTTACGAGTTTTTTTTTTCAAGTTTTTTTTTTTTTAAAATGTCTGGGAAATTCAGACTCATCAATTATAAGTATAAATCTAGTATACCGTTACAACATTACAAACTTATAAATCCGGTCAGTTTTTCGTTTTAGAGTTCACTTATAAATCCGGTGAGTTTTTCGTTTTAGAGTTCTCATTTTGACAATGCAAGAGGGTTTTTTTTAATGTTTGGGAAATTTAGACTTATAATTCTCAGTAGTTTTTCATTTTACGGGTTTTTATTTTGAAAATGTAAAAGGTTTTTTTGGGAAATTCAGATTTATCAATTATAACTGTAAATCTAATTTACAGTGACAACATTAACTACCTTGATTTGAAGTTGAAGTCATGGTTGTAATTACAAATAATTTATGTATTGATGTGCTACATTGTCATGGTTGTAATTGGAAATAATTTATAAAATTTTGTGTTACGATCACCAAAACCTCGTGATAATGAATTTTCCTATTAAATTTGTATGATTTGTGAAAAAAACCATTACTCGTATTTATTTTATGAAAATAGTAAATTGTGTAGTATATTATTTCTAAGAGTATTTTTAATTAAAAATTTCTCAAATAATGTTTTAATTTTTAAGAAATTTTGTTTTCAAATTCTCTAATTTTTAAAGTTGACAGGGAAGATTAAAGCTATTTAGATTTTCTAACACTAAACAAAAAGTTATTGAAACAAATAACCAAAAAAATCCCTTAGAAAAATGCTTTTTATTAATCAATTTAATTTAATTTAAACTAAAATGTATTTATTTATTTAAAATATTAATAAAATTTCTTTTAAATAATGGGTTAACATAGAATTTTCAATAATTTATTAGATTACCTTTTATAAAATATTTAATTTATTTATCTCTCAATATTTTATTATATTACTTTTTATTAAATATTTAATTTATTTATTTTATATCTCATTAATATTATTAAATATTTATATTATTTTTCATTATTAAAAATGATAAGTTGATTTCAATAGAATAGGTGGTGACCTAAGCTGTATTTTTAAGGTATTTTGTGTTGTCAAGGTCACAATTCAATAATGTTAATGGTTAATATGGCTTAGACCGATTTGGATGATTTTAATTGCTTAGATACCTTTGAATCACAATTTCTCAAATCAAAGATTAAGTATATAGTCATATCAAAATTGGCACAACTTAACCAAACAAAAATAAATTAAAAGTTGATAATATATATCTTTGAAAATAAATTAAATTAATTAAATTATTTTTTATAAATTAAATTACTCAATTATTAAATTTTTGTATTATTTTTTTGACTTTTTTTAAATGCAAGTATTTTAATTAGATAAATATATAATTCATTTTTTAATGTCTAATTTTTCCACTTCTTACTAGATAATTATTGATATTAAAACCAATCCACTAAAATATTATGATCAATAACTAAATTAATATAAATTTCCAAATTAATTAATAGGTATTAATGAAATTAAAAAATATATAAAATTAATAGATATAAATATTAAAAAATATCCCTATCTATATATATATATATAATATAATTTTTTTTTTTTTGAGAATGGATAATACAATTTTTAATAAGATTTTGACTCAAGTATAGAGGAAAGAAATAAATTAAAAAACTAAAAATTCCATATCTTTAAGTTTTACTTAATTTTTACTTTTCTTGCTATTAAACTTATTTCATTTTTATTAAATTTGTTACAATTTTTACATTGCTCTACATATTTGAAAATTATTTTCACGTCTATATATACAAGTTTAATGTTGTACATAGTCACATTTTCAATTCAATCAATAAACCCATATATACATGTTTAATGAATAAATATATACAATGAATTTTAATTTGAAATTATGAGATTCTGTGACTCATAATAATGTAAGTCTCACAAATCACATATTTTCAAACTACAATTCAAAATATTATTTTTTCTTTTTTTAATATGATCGTCATATTTTTAAATTTCACTTTTTATTTTGGTTTTTAATTAGTTTTCACTTTTGGTTTTTAAATTAGTTTCTTTTTTATTTTTAAGTGTCTAATGTTTTGTTTTGTATTTTTTAACCATGGTGAGTTGATAACTTCTTGTAGTAATATCGGCTAGGCCCAACATCAAACCTAGAGTATATCCAAAATCACCAAGAGTATATCCAACAACCACCAAGAGTATATCCAAAAACTTGTAAGCTATATATACCATGAATTTATGACATAGCAAGAGTTGAGACTCCATGAGGGTGGTCGAGCACTCTCCTTTACCCTTAGCACAATCAACCAAAAATGTCCCCTTGTGGGATTTGAAACTGGGAGGAGTGGATAATATCCCATTGTCCCAACTACTTAATCATCAACCGTGAAAAAGCTAATGCCTCGAGATGTAGGGTCTACCAAGGTATAAATACTCACTATAGTGATATTGTTTGTGAAGACATGATACTGATGAAGCTTCTATGAATATACCATTTTCAGGTAAGAACTGTGGCTTTTGGTAGATTTAAATAATTCTATCAGTTGAAAATATGATGAATCCTATACATTTAATTTTATTACAAGAAATTAATTTCAAAGGCATTTTCTATTAGGTATTATTTCAATATAAAATACTTGAACCAAGTTATATTTTTTCCTTTGACAAAATAATTTTAGCATAGTTGGCAAGGAAAAAGAGTGTATCACTATGTTCTTGTAGTTGGTATATTAAGTTTTGGATTGGTAAGTTATAAACAACCTAATTGGTTCATCATCTTGTCCTGATGATGAACCAAACTGGTTGGTTTGAAACGCGCAGACCTTTCATGATTATATGTGATTTATACTGAAAGAATTTTTTTACAACCTACAACATATTATTAAATTATTTGCATGCAAGCTTATATTGGATTCAAAGTTAGTTTTGATTCAAGGTGAAAATAATCTAGTTATAATAGGGAGGGTCCAATAATGTCTCTTCTTTTATGTTTTGAACATTATTTTATACACAATAGTAGAAGGAAATTTTTATAACATAATAAAAAATTACACGTAAATTAGTAATTATGCCTTTGTTGTAAGGTTGCAAGTTGTAAATGCATGGGGTTGTTTAAAGTTTAATAGTTCTCTTGTAATGTCTTTTCCTCTACTTTACAAATAACTAGAACTAAAAAGAAGTATTAAAGTGAGAAAATTCATTAAGTTAGGAAACCATCAATAAAAAGTATATTTGCGAAATATTTGGATTTCAAAATATTTATGGAGCATAATTGAATCACAATTGTTTTTGGAAACCAAAATGTTGTTAGAATATAACAGACTAAAATTCACTATCCCAAAAAAAATTATACTATCCTTTTACAACATATCAAACTTATATTATCTTTGGTCTTCCCTTCCCCCACTTTAGGTGTATACTAGTTTTATATTATCCCATTAACAAAAATTTTATTAAATTTTTTATAATTATTTATCTTTATACCTGTCGACACGCACATTTTCATTGTATTTGGTTTTGGTCACAGTTTTTTGAATTTTTTCTTTTCTAAAATTTCCCACAAATTATACATAAAAGTGATTTTTTTAATTAAAAATATCTTTAAAAATTCTGAAATTTAAAAATCTTTTCTTTTCATTGGTTATGGATTTATTACTGAATTTTCATAACCTGGTTGGAGGATGAAGCCTTCAACGATATGGTAAAATCTACATGGCTTGAGACTCTTCCAGACCAAGCCATAGCTCTCTTATGCAAATCATCACTCATAAACTACAGAGAAATAAAAGTGAGTCCGAAAACCCTATTTAAGGACCTCAGTGCCATCATTGAAAAAATAATCTCTATTTAAGGACCTTAGTGCCATCATTGAAGAGACTACAAGTCTAGACAACAAGATGTTTTTAGGGAACCCTCTAGAAGATATACTAGATAGACTAAAGATGCTAGAGAGCCAGAAAAGACACATTATACCAATACAAGAGACATGAATTGGCACTTGAAAATTCATTCTTTATGGATTGAGAAGGAGACATGACTACATCGTTCTTCCATAATCATGCTAACCACATGAAGAATATTAACGTTATTTGGAAGATTACTGGGCAAGATGGGGAGATTTGTTTCACGACTGTCAAGATCTAGAAGGCAACGATACATTTTTTTAAGACTTTCTATGAGGCACACCCAGGTGTCAACATTGAAGACCAACTATGGGGGGAGGAGGAATACCCTCATATGTTCAATGATGAATAGAATGAATATCTCTTTAGACAGACCACCATGGAATAAGTGCACCAAGTATTGAAATATTTTACAAAAGACAAATTCTTGGGCCCTAACGGTTGGACGGTGGATCTTTTTGTCCACTTTTTTGAGCTTATGTGAAAAAATCTATTGGAGATGGTGGAAGAATCCATGACCACTGGTATATGGCGCCATAAATTCCACATTTATCACACTCATTCATAAATTCTCAAATCCATCCTCATTTATCGACTTTCAACCTATTTCTTTGTGCAACATTGTATACAAAATCATATCGAATATCATTCTGGAACACATGAAGAAAATCATTTCTCTTCACATTACTAAGGAACAATATGGTTCCTTTCATAATCAACTTATCCATGATGCAGTGGCTATCACCCAGGACTGCAAACATTCCATACATACCATGAAATTAAAAGCTATGGTCAGGAAGGTGGATTTGCAGAAGGCCTACGACTTTGTAGATTGCTTGTTCCTTAGAATCATATTAACCAACATTGGTTTTGCCACACATAATGTGGAGTGAATTATGGCCCGTGTATCCTCAATGAGTTTCTATATTATGATGAATGGTTATCCATCTTAGTTCTTCTGTGCTAAAAGAGGCCTGAGATAGGGTTGCTCACTCTCGCCCTTGCTCTTCATCTTGGCGATGGACGGGCTGAGTCTCAAGATTAGAGCAAAAAAATAAGAAAGTATTTTCAACGGCCTCAGTTTGGGACATGGTGTTGACATCATTCATAGTTTCATCGTTTATGATATACTAAATTTTGGGACAGTTTTAAGAGCACAATGGTTGTCCCTTGACTACATCGTTTTTATATTGAGGGAGGCTTCTGGTTTGGTTGTAAATGGTAATAAATCTACCCTTTTATTTTTGAGTGTCAACCAAGAGGTGATCAGAGCTACAACTAGTACATTTGGGGTACATGCACAACCACTATGCGAAGGCTTCGCATACTTTGGATTTCAACTAAAGTTGAACAACTAAAATGTGAACTTGAAATGGATTTTAGAGAAATTTCAACATAAACTATAGGGATGGACTCTTAGATAGCTCACTCTAAACGAAAGATTCACACTTGTTCAAGTTGTTCTTCAAAAAATTTTGGTATACTGGCCTCACCTGTATATCCTTCCCTCGTCTATAATATCTATAATACGAAGCACCATGACACACTTCATTTGGGCAGGTACTGGAGAGAAGAAAAAATTTCACATCATCAAATGGGACAAGATTACCTTTTGAAAGGAATATGGGGGATGAGGTTTATTAGATGTTAAATTATTTGGATGGCCTTTACTTATCAAATCTTTATGGAGGGCTCTATTCCAAGAGGGGATATGGAGGAACATCATTGTGATTAAGTATCACAAGCAAAGAAACATTATGGATTGGATTAGAGAAGGGAAAATATGTATAAATATGGGCTCCTACATATGGCTTAGTTTCCAAAAGATCAAAGACTGGTTTATCAAGAGATGTAGATGGTATTTTTGACAGGTAATTCACTTTTTGATTGGGCGCGATATAATATTTTGTGTTAATTCTATCCCTATGCTCTCGGTGGATGTCACTAACACGTTACATGCTTGAGGATATTTCTTTATAGAACAAGTTGTTTTCCAGTGGTAGGGATTATTTACTGTATGACATGATGTTGCACATATTGGTATGGTTGGGGACTATGCTACTGCATGGAATGGTTATGTTAGACAACTCATATTAGCGGGTTACTGCAAATCTGATAAAGGAGACTACATCACCTGGGGAGGAAAACTCATAAATGACAATGTGATTGTTTCCGAAAGTTACAAATATATTATATGCACTGTATATAATTTAATTTCCACATGTTGGTTCAGAAAGATCTTGAAATGGAAGGCGCCGTTAAAAATTATTTTATTTACTTGGTTGGTCTTGGACCACAAGACACTGACCTCAAAAAATCTTCAAAAGTGGGGAATCCATTGCCCATGAAGGTTCCCTCTTTGTCAAGATGCTAGGGAGACTAATAGACACCTCTACCTATAATGTTTGATTTCCCTTCATGTATGACACATATTTTTCCACTTTTTACACATCCCTTTTAGAACTTTTTTCTCTATTGACCAATGTCTTTAATGGTTGATCGAGAGATGTGGTAAACATAAATCCACTCCCCTATTTATTCGCTTGGATATTTGGCATGCTAGGAAGCAATACATATTTGTGGGATGCCTTTTTAATATCCTACAAATTTTCACTAGCATAGGGAGGTGGATGGAAAGTATCACGAATAGGATGTAGGTGGTCAAGGAATTACTTCATCGATGAATTGCCCCAAACATCCTATTCTCTGTTGGCTACTTTGATGGAGCGGGATAGGGAGGTGGATGTGGCTGTGGCGTATGGATCAGATTTTGAAACATAACACATTATAAATTACATTGGCAAAGAGAGGATGGTACAAACTAGAGAGCGAAGACCCTCGCCCTTATGGGACTCCTCTGGCTTTCCAATAGAATGTCTTTGGAAATTATCCTCATATATGGAGATTCAAAAACCCTCATTGATGGAGTGTTGGGTCGAGCAAATTTTCTTCCACCTAGTCTAGAGGGTTGGATCAACCACATTGACTATCTTACACGGTCCTTACACCATATATCCTTTTAGAATATCTACAGGGAGTCAAAATTAGTGGATTTTTTTTTATCCAAAGGAGGCTTAGAGAAGGAATCAGGCTTCATACATTACAGGTTCATGGAGGAAAATGTGACTAGAGGCAAGGGTGTGGTCCAACTTCCCTTGATATGCATTTCATCTCTAATTTTGATTAGCATGCTTGAGATTTTTTGACCTTTATGCTTATATTGTTTGTGAACAAATTAATGTATATGGACTTCATGTTATAGGAACAAATGGATGTAATTTTTCATTATGTTAGTATGAGCACAAACACTTTATATGTATCTAAAAGGTTATTATAAATTTACTGAAATATGTGATATACATAATATACACCAGTTTTTTTTTTATATCTTAAAAAAAAATTAGATATAAAATATAAATTTGAAAACCCCCAATCGAGGTGCATGGAAGAGTATTGTCCCACTTGGGAATCAAGGCATGAGTGGTCTGATGGATATTAATGTGGGAGTGTGTTTGTGGAAAGTGTGCAGCGTGTGTCACATATATGAGGTGATGCGAGGAGGCGTGGGTGAAAGCAAGTTGGGTGACAAGGCGTGTCGAGCATTAATTATCTAGGTGGTGGAGGTTATCGTCAATTTTATGCATGCAATTTGGTTGTGGAGTATTAAGGTTCAGGGAGCTAAGGATAAGTGGTCAAGCTCTTCTTGTACGACAAGTGTGGATGAAAGACTTCGGTTGAGGAAGGGTCTCAGTGATGGATTCATAACGACAATTCTAGGGTATGTTTGGTCCCTTCCCTTTAACCTTTACCAGAGACATATTGGAAATATGACAATTGATCATAATATTTTTGTTATAATCTATGAATGTATGATTTTGAGATTCGATGTGGTCAATTAGCTAGAAGGGAATATGGTTCATTTTGTTGTTTCTAAACCAGTTTCGGTTCTGTATGGAATTTTATTGCTTTGCATGGGAATGTATGGCATAGGATGGACTTGTTGTCTTTGTCAGAAGAGTATCTGTCATGGTCGGCATGTTTGGTTATATATTTGGTCGAATTGGTTTAGAATTAGGACCTGTAGGATGTCGTTTTTTGTTCACTATTAATCTGAATTTTGATGTGGGTTTTGGCTTGAGGAGCAGGTTGGTAATTCCTTCCTCGGAAGGAAACCTACCCAACATACTTGGTATCATTTTAATGTGGTGATAGAGCACGGAATGCTAGCAGTGGGAGAATAATATCAATGGAATGGGTACGCTCGGTTATGTTGTGTTTTTGTTTGAAATGAAACTAATTTTAAAGGATCCATATTTCTGTTATTTGTTAATGGACCAGGTGTTAGCAGGTTGAGAGGTCACCCAGTCTCTGAACCATGGGATTCTACTCGACTCGCAGTTTGGCTCAAAAATTGTTATGTTGTTCAATGGAGTTTGTTGAATATGGCTCGACCAACTAGAGTGAAAAATGAGAAGGATATAGGCGAGAGAAGATTTCACCGTAATGCAACACCTCAAGAGGGAAGAGGAGCTTCCTCCTCGTAACCGCCTAAACGTTCTGGATGGAAATATCAGGCTCAACCTATCAATGTTGCGGCTCAAGCTTATGTCACAAACACGCTTGCCCAGGTCAGACAAATGATTGCTTGCTGGGCAACGGTCCTCAACCAGCGCGTTGAACATAAATTACAGGAGGAGGAATGGAGGTTGTTGGTTCTGGACCCCAACAACACTCGCGACAAGCTTACAAAATATAAACAACTTGTTCATCTTTAAACAATGATGAAGAACATTGTGGGCAAGGCAATTACAAATACAACAAGTTTCATTAAAACAAATCTAGGACTTCAAGAAATCCGGAAGTAATTCCAACTTGTCGAATTTCAAATTCAGCAGCAAAATGTTCGGTTCGGTAGTATTGAACGCCACATCAGGTGCTCGCCTTAGTCAGAGATTTCGAGTTCCAGTGAAACTACTCTAGTGGAGTCCTCGGAGGACTAGTTTTAGATGATTTTTTGTTGTTGTTGTTGTTAAATTTTGATGATGTATATATCATTAAGTAGTACTAATGTTAATAGGTTAAGAGTGAACTATGTTTTAGATATCGATGCCTATAAGACTAAGTTTGACAGACTTGAGTATTTCAGATTTTGAATGGCGTATAACACGTTTTGATGACCAATGAACTTGGTTTCCTGATGGACAGGTTGAGGCCACAAAATGTCTATTATGACCGTAACTTGTTTTTTTATGAATAAATGAAAAGTCTTACTAAAATTTATATATATATATATATGAAAAAAATACATAAAATTTAACAGTTATATTCTAATTATTTAAATGTGTACCAACTATTTTATTACAATGTACCAAAATTGACACTTGCATTATAATTATTACAATTTGTACCAACTTTTTTATTGCAATGTACCATCAAATCTTAATGCAATAAGTATAGTATTTATAAATTGTTCAAGGAATTAAAATAATTAATAAAAATCAAACTCCTTACCCCAAATGTCCATAATTTTTCAATAAAACAAATGTCCATAAATTGTTTAAGAAAATTAAACCTACAAAAAACCTTAAAAAAACTCACATTAACACGTTTATAAAAATATAATTATCAAATTTGATGTGACGACCGCACGGATAGCGTCTCAATCATTACCCAAACCATAATTCAGTTCATCCTTATTATTGCATTCATTGGATGAATTATTGTGATACAAACTAGATCGAGAGTTAAATCGGGGGGTCTGGGTAGATACAGATTCTGTCGGATTCTGACAAGTAAAAATTTCACATCACAGCGCGTCGGAAGTTTGGAGGAATGGCCAACCCGAGCCAAAATGTTTTTCGACCAATGAAGGAATACGACAATTCCTCCGCCTAACTAGCCAACTCCATAATTAAATTGACTATTCTTCCGCCTAAGTAGACTACTCCATAAATAAATTGACTACTAATTTTCCTGGAGGATGATTCTTAGAATTACGCTTCGACCTCCGTCCCCATTTCTTCGACTTAGTTCATAAATCATTTTGGTAACTTTCGAGAAGAAACCCATTCTAACTTTTCATCAAAAAAAAAAACATATATATATTTTCAAGTATACCTTGATGACGTTTGAGGAGGGAAAACGAAGTAAAAACCATTATTTGATGTGCAAATACTTTTCAATTTCGTCCTCCTTCATCCTATTAAACTATGACAAATGGAAAACGATGGGAAGGAGATTGAACAACGATTGCGATGTGGGTGTGAATGCTAGGCACCTAATATCTGTCACCTGCGCACTGATTCCTTCACCGGGATAGTTTTCCCTCAAATAACTTCCGTGGCCATAATAGCTTTGACGCTTTATTTTCTTACAACCATGAATCACAGAAATATGGAGAGGATGAATCCCTTTATTTGGAAAATCCATAATTGATAAATGACTTGGATATTATTTTATTAATTACATTAAATATCTATTAAATAAATAAAATGGAAGAAGTTGCTTCATTTATTTGAGCGCATGGTATTGGTATATATATTAATTACTGCATATTTAACGTTCAATATAATTTTTTTCCCAATCATATTCAAATAGAATCTTGCTAATCTAGTCAATAATTTATGTGGTAATCCAGGCCATCTTGAAATAGAATCTTGCTAATCTAGTCAATAATTTATGTGGTAATCCAGGCCATCTTGAAATAGAATCTTGCAACTATATTAAAAAGAGAATCCATCCGGATTTTGGTCTAGCTGCAAATAGTGATAATTTATGTGGCAGCACAAAGAAACATGTCCACAGCCCTAGAGCCAACAAAATACTAAAGAAAATTCATTCATATCAATACCATAGTACGCCACTCTAACAAATTACGATTTCCAGTTATTCGAAGCTCACGGTGTCGTCGTGAATATGTTCAATGGTCTGGTATTGGGCTACAATTGAAAAGCTTCCAGTTTTCTACAAGCATAGAATAGAATGCTGTTGGGTGTAGCATATTGGGTGCTTTGGCATATTTGCAGTTTGGACGGTTTGAGATGTAGATTTGAGTCGTTAGGTTTGTATAATTGAAAAGTTTTTGAGATGTTTACAGGAATTGAATTTATTAAGATATAAATTTTTTATTATTAATATAATATAATTATAAATTTTGATTTTTATATTATATATAGGTGTATTTAATTTATAGATAAAACAGATTTTTCAGTAGTAAAACAATTTAAAAAAGAAGAAGTGATTTTTAATACTCAAAATGCATTTTTGAATGAATAAATAGATTGATGTCACATTTATAAAAAGACTTACCATATTTAAAAAAAAAAAAAAAATTGTGTACCAACACTACTTACCATATACTCACCATAAATATATTCTTACCAATGTTACTTCGCATATTTCAATTTATATATATTGCGACCTAGGAATATATGTATATCCGAACCAGCACGGACATATTTACCTATCAATTCATTCGAGCATCATTTTCATTTGTACTTAGAATTATGTTGAATACAATTTATATGGTTCATGTTTGATTGTCTATACAATACATGCTTGTCATGAGGGTGTTATTACTCGCGCATGATAATCCAGTACTTTATTCTTGCGAATTTGATTAAAGTCATAAATGTCTGACCGCTTCATCTCTATAGTGCTCCAGTTGTCTGTCCCGATGGTTGGCTGGCAACCTTTATCCCCATCGAGGTCTGGACACCGTTGATCTACAAAAACCTATTTCGAACGGTCATGAGGAAGAAGGCAGGGAAGGTTAGGGTAACCACCCACCCCATGCCTAACCATTCGGCTCATTCCATGTTGTCACTCAAGTCCATTCAGCTCTGCAACTCCACTCTATGCCTGAGACAGTTCAGCATGTCCCGAATGGACGCTTGAGGTAATAGCTCATTACCTTGATGCAGTTTTAGCTCATCACCGACGGGTTCATTCTTATCCACTTCTTGTGCACAATGTTTATACTATTTTTTTTCTTATGCCAGGGTTCGGTCATTTTCTTCCTTGCTGTACTTCTTTTTGGTTTACGGTGAATGTCTCCTCTGTCTATGTGCTATGTTGATCGATTCAATATTACAGGTACACCTCTGTTGTTCTCCTTTTCGTTTAAAAGTTGGAATTTTTAGAGGTTTCAGTTTTCGTGGCTAACCCCGATAAGGGTTTATCGGGTGGAATTTCTTCATTTCACAGTTTACTTTATCCATGGGAAGAGAAAACGAACATTTCAATTCGGGTTGCTTCTCCTTTCAGGTTCAAGGATGCGAGTTTGGCCGTTGCAAGCCCGACCTGTGCAAGTAACAATATCGTGACCCTAATGATTTTCTTACTTCAAATATGGTTGGCATTTAAGTATTTTGCTCTTATTGTTGTTCTGGATTAATCCTAAGTCCTCTTCTATGTTTTAATTCCTACTATACTTTCCTTTTGGACACAGGTTTGGTTTAAGTCGAAACCACATGGGTCATTCGTGTTCAACATTACATTTCCAAAGCGGCCACACAGGTATTCCCCTGACAAACCCACTAAGAATCCTTCCTCTGCTCGTTTTCTCTTCGTTGCTGAGGGTTATACCGTCTATGTGTACAGGTGCGAAATCTGGCCACGGCTAATCCTTCCATGCAAAGGATTTCTGAGTCCTAGAACTCGTTAAAGGGTTTTGGCATAGTGATACTTTCTTTTTTAAACTAGTTTGAATAGTTCCGCCTTCGTGTTCTTAGCAGTTTAAAGAACTATTTCTCTCAGGTCTGAAGGCCTTTACACCATGTACTTATTTTTAAGCTGATTTCAATATACTTGTTTTTCATTATTAAATTCAGGGTTAGTTCTTTGTGATTCTGCACAGAACTTATGCAAGATATTAAAGGTTTAAATTTTATCTTCTTCTATCTTGTACTCAATGTATAACTATTACATTGAATGTAAAGTTCATGTGTATATCTGCCTTTTTCCTCCACCTGAGGGTTTTATGACTAGATAAGAAATTTGGGTCTTCTGCATACATGAAGTGTTCGGCTATATGGAAATGTGTTCTGTTGTTCTTTTAATTATGTATAGAATTGCATAGCTTCAGATATAAGTTGTAATATTGTTAGCTTCTTTCGACCGTTGGTATTTAAAAGTTATTGCTACAACATAGTACTTCTCAGTTTATTATTATTGTGTGCTATAGAAATCTCTGGTTGAAATGGCCAGAGGTAAATTTACAGTTAATTTTTTTGCCAATATTCTACCTTCTTTATGGTTTCATTATTAAATTACTGAGCTTTGATAGTGTAAGAACAATTAATTCTATTGCATGTAACAAGTAGGTGCCATTCTATCTACATAGTTTATGTCTGTGTTATGTAGGATCTAATTTCTGTACAGAATTTAAGTTTGTAGGAGTCTGTAATTGCGATAATTTCTCATATGTATCATATTATTTATGATGATACTATGCTTAATGTAGTTATGATATTATTTTAAATGTGCCAACTCACAATTTTATAACTCAATTTCACTTTTTGAATGTTATAAATTTATTAGTGTAAAATGAAAAAATATTACTAAAATGATCTAAGGATGGCGATTCGATTAATGGGGGCTTATAAATGAATGGAAACTTATAAATTAAAACTACACATGTAAGAGAAAACGAGATATTGCATGGAACCTTGCTTTTCATTACATGCACATTAAATTCTTATTTCTAAAAAATCATTATTAAAAGAGTTTCTATACCTTAGTTTTTTTCATTACATGCACATTAAATTCTTATTTCTAAAAAATCATTATTAGAAGAGTTTCTATACCTTAGTTTTTTGCATCTACAGTTGGGTTGATGGACCTATGAACAACCTCTTTAAACATTCAGAGGAATCAAGATTGTATTTGAATTCTACCAACAAAATTGAAGTGACACTTCCATATCATAAGTTAACCAATCCAACCTAACACATAGCAAAAAGGAAATATGTGATCTCATTTCATAAAAAACAATGCAAAAGAAATACCATACACATCATAATACTTTAATTTTGAAAACCAAAACACATATATTTTTAATATAATACTTTTTTGTTTTTTTTAATAATTTCATTTTACAATAAATTCATAAATATCCTAAAATTATTAAGATGCATTTAAACATTTTTATATTCAAAATATTCAATTGACCTACACTACATACAACACTTTTTAGTTATATATATATATATATATATATATATATATATATATATATATATATAATATGTAGTTATAGTTATATTTAAGATTTTTAGCACTTCAAATAATTGCAATTATGTCTTAAGGTTTCAAGTTTTTAAATGAAATTATTAATGACATTAAGTGTATATACTAAATTAAAGTAAAAAAATTTAGTTCAATATGAATAACTATAATCTTACTCACTAGACAATATGTTTTGGTTACAAGAATGAAACTCCTTTCTCTTTACATAAAGAAAATTCAACTCACCAATCCAATCATGCTTTTTTTTATGCTTGTGAAGGGTGATGAAACAATGTGTAGATTTCCATTTATTGATATAATATTTTAAACATATTTTTAAACATGTTAATGCAAATGTAAATGTAAATTTTCAAACTTAAATAGTGTAAACATTTTAATTGAAAACATGAATGCAAAAATTAAACAAAGTGAAATAAAATTGAAATACAATATAAATGTAGCATGAAGGAAATGGAATAAAGAATTTATGAGAATGAGTTGAAGAAATCTGAAGCTTAAAGGGAATATTTAAATGTAAATCTAAATTCAAATATTTCTATGTAATTTTTCATTGAAATTAATTTGTACAAACATGTTTAAATGTAAGCATATAGATAAACATTTGAATGTAAATAGTAAACTTAAATGTAAATATTTCAATATAAAAGAATTGAAACTTTGAAAATGCCATTACTTAGAAGATTTCATTCATGCACTATGCATGTATTACCATAGGATGAAGTCATTGAAACACAAAAAATTGGATATAATTCATGATTGCCACATGATGAAGACAATGGGACACAACAAATAACTAAACAAGAAACTAAAGCTCACTTACTGTTAAGGTTTTTCCTCCATGTTGGAAATCGCTTGGAAGCTTACCTGAACTGGTATGTGCGAAGAAATTTATATTGAGATATAAATATTTTCTAACGAGTCAATTGCATCAAATGGTTTTGTATGCAAAGTGTCTGGGATGACCGATTGGACCCCTGGTTTTTTAATCGAATTCATTCATTGAGAACTTATGTTCCCTTTTGTTTTATATACCAAAGGAAATTGGTGGGCATCAATTTTCTGATCATGTTATATTTTCATTGGCATTATTTGATTTTCAATATGTTTTCTTCAATATGTTTCTTGGGATCCCAGTGTATAATTTACTTAATTATCTGAATTATTTAATTTAGCTCATGCCTAAAATCCTCTTCAGTTTTCTGAAATTCAACATATCCCTCCTTTTGACAGTTTAATTTCATATCGATACTATACATTCTTATTCTAACTATGAAATTTGAATATGTAGAGCATCATAGGAGTATCTCGAATTTTGAACAAATAAATGACATGATAAACTTATTGAAAATTGAAATTGAAATAATCAACATATAGGACTTAGGCATTTGTAAGGAAATTATTCTAAAGTGGATTTGGCACAATCTCTCATTATATTTATTTGACTCACAAATGAGTCAATATAGAGTATAATGCATTAACATAACACATTTGCAAGGAAATTATTGTAACTAGATTTGGTAACAATTTGTCATTATATTCTATTTCACTTTCATATGAGTAAATATAGAGTATATTACATTAATGTAATGTGTTACTTCACTAGTATTGGAGTCAAATGTGTCACTTTTTATAGAAGTTAAATACAAAATATAGGGACACTACATAACATGACAACATTTTTCCCCAGATTCATCTAATACATGTATTTTTTCAAATTATATCAAATATTTTCTATTGGAAGTTGAAATATCATCTTTGAAGATTAAGAGGTTATATAATTTGTCAATTTGGCATAATGTAGGTGATTTCTCTTTATCTTCTAGCTTTGAATGGAATTTTGTTTACTAATTTTTATCTTCACTCATTTTTTATAATGCACTATTCCTCTGGAATATATGCATATATTTCCTTTGCAACATGTGGTGTAATTGCTAGTTAAATATGTGCTATTTAATATGTAAACTTGAATTTTTATATATTAATTAAAAAAATAATTTTAGTTTATAAAATGTTTAGTAATATTAAGAAATTAAGTATATTAGCATAAATAAAAATGCAAAATTAATGAAAAAGTAATGTACATAATATCATCATCAATTGCAAAAAAATAAAAAATTAAATTAAATATTTTTTAAAATAATTTCAAGAAAATATAATAAATTAAAGTTAAGTTATTGTTAAACTACAAAACTCAAAAATGAATATTAAATTATAATATGATTAAAATTTATATAGTTGTATAACATAGTTAAAACTTATATACATGTAGGAATAAACAAAGATTATATTTTTTTTTTGTCAAAGTTGGTATTATATTATCATATCAAAAACATAATTTATAGTAGGAGCCACCATGACTTGATTACATTCAATCAACCTAGAAGGCATGCATTCCTTCTAGAAATTGGGTGCTTGCCAAGGCATTCAAAGCACTTAGTTATTTGCGCAAAATTACAAAAAACATAACGAAACTATCATCATGGGGGTGGGTGGAGGGGGCCAGGTGGCGGAGCCGCCAAGAGACGATCTTGATGGTGCATGTGGTTGCTGATGTGATCCACTTGGTTTCTAGGGCTTGGAGGTGGTATTGAGAGCACCTCAGTACATGACACAAACTCTCCAAAGCCTTAAGGGTCTCTGTCTGCAGACTTTGGACAATGTTGATGTAAGCCACTAATTCATTTCACTTTTTATACCTTTGTTTGTGCAGGGTGTGCAGATTGAGCTGGATCTGGTGCAGTTGAGTGGAAATGGCTTCAAGGGTGGCCGAGTCCTCAATATCTCCTGGGGATTGGGATGGAAAAACTGCCATGGCCGCTGCTGAGTGTTGGCTCTATGTAGACTCCGAGTGGGAGCTTGGGTCTCTTGGAACCTCGTGATTGTCCATGCCTCGACCAAAACCACCACGCCAAGCTCGACCACGTTCTCTTGGCATACACGCGCCCTCCTCTTTCGCTTCTTGTGTTGGGCTTCTGCGCTAACTCCCCCAAATTCCCTCTGCCTATGAGACCCATGCTCCACCCCTGCACCCTCGACTGAGCTTGTCCCTTATCGTGTCTTGAGTGCCATAGACGAGGGACACCTAACCGCTACCAGTCTTCACACTGTCTTCTAAGGAGGTGCAAAATCTCCACCACCCATAGATGTGAATTTCCGGAAAGCTGGACTACTCCGCGAGCCCAAGGAAAAACCACCCAGGGGCTGTGCCATGGAGGGATTGTTGTTGTGCAGTGCACAAATTTTAAGCAGGCGCCAAGGCTGTAAACTCGAATCTCCTATCCAAAGACACATCCTCCACTCTGAATTCACCGCCACCACTCCCGTCCTCCTCCTAGTGTAGTGAACGTGTTCCCATGTCGTTGCTAGGAAGCCTCACAGCTCCCAACCTGTCACCACCACTACCCTACGGGTCTGTCACCCTTCTTGTCCCAGGCCGGTGGAGCTCAAGCCAGGGCTTGAGAGCTAGCGGATGTTCTTCTGCATAGACCACTACATCAACCTTCACCATCGCCCGTGACAACGAAATGTTCTAGGTGATGTCCATCCCGCATTTAACCATAAACTAACCTGCCATGAGAACACCTGCCTCGAGGCTCTTTACCACTCACACGTGGGAGGGTGGTGAGTTGGGGGGCTAGTATCTCTCTCTCTCTCTCTCTCTCTCTCTCTCTCTCTCTCTATCTATATAATTTTAGGAAATGTTGTTAAATGAAAATGGGAAAAATGTTTTCAAGTTTTATCAATAAATTAAATTGTTCTATATTGTATTCTTTTTTCTTAACATTACTTTTGTTCTATACTACATTTTTTTTTTATCGAAATATAGTTAATTTCATTAATTAGAATTTTTTTGTTTGGACAAAAAAAATATCATATCGAAAAGAATTAATGTATATGATCATATTTCATTATCTAAGAGAATTTTAGTGAAAATGATCTAGATGTAGAATTTTGAATCAAAATACAAATTTTAATATAAAACTTTCAAAATGTTAAAAGACACGAAACTTACATAAAACTATATAAATGAATTCCTTGTTGTTATCATTACAGTCATATCATTAATATGTATTCCTTTTTTACTTTTTTCAAAAAGGATGTTGTTATTCTAATTTGAAATAAAAACTATAAATTGTGATTAATTTTAAAAGGAAAAAAAAAAGCATCTACGCGTCTTGGATAATTGGTGATCGGGTGTTGTGTTAAGGTAATTCTTGATGTGAAGTTATTGGTTCACTTCCCCACCCCTATAAAAGTGATATATTGGACATGATAAAGATGTGATAAAGATATAGTCCTGCCAAACTTACAAAAGACAAAAAAAATATTTTTCGACATACATAAAAAAAAATGGTTAATATTCTAAATTAAAAGTAAAACAAAGTAAATATTATAAATAGTCCCAAACTTCCAACAAAAAAAATATTCAACATGCACAAAAAAAAAATATTTGTTAATATTATAAATTATAAATAAAACAAAGCAAATACTATAGAGTTATTAATGTTTTAATTAAAGATAAAACAAAGTAAATATTG
>CM076578.1:685219607-685399041 GCA_034641835.2 Pinus albicaulis
GCTATCGGTTATGAACAATAAGTTACAAGGCTTGCATGCAATACTGGTGAATCGGCTTTGATACATAAAGATCCAATCATATCTCTGATTCATTTGCCACAAATACTCATCATTTCTGGTCAGGCTTAATTGGTACGCGCGATGACAGTTTAATGGTTAGGTACAGTAATGACGGGATGTTTGGGATGAATGTAGGAGCGGGGGGAGTTATGAGTGAAGGAAATTTCAAATCATTGCGGAGCGAGGTAGATTATATGAAAACAACGATTAACACAATTCTTACATTTCTTCATAATTACAAAAAAGGAACTTAGCACTCATTAAAAAGATCATGATTTCTACTTAAAAAAACTTTGTACTTTTAAATAATTTCCTCCTAGGTAATATAATAGCGTAAATACTTGTTAATCATATGAAAAATATCATATAACTCATCATGATCACTTTCTTATGTCATATGATAACTTGTTCTATGCTACTGATGAGGTTCATGCTTGTACTAATCTTTGCATCGCTTAGATCATATCATTCTGCTGGTATTTTTCTGCTCATCTTATCATATAGGAAAACATGCTTGCACTAGTGCAAGCATAATATTATGACAAAGAATTAAAATATAGGCTGGATTTCACATGATTTCCTCAACTTATTCTGAATTTTTCTTCGCCCTTTCTTGATGTTTCAGAGCACATCCTTCTGCTCTTTGTATGCAAGATCCTGCAATAAACTCATTAGGGAACGAGGGAGTGGGAAAGGAAAATCTTAGAATGGGAACGAATTTTGTCACAAGGATTCCAGGAAAGTACCAAAAGAGGGAAAATAGAAGTGGGATATGAAAAAAAATTCAGGGTTAAAGTGGGATTTCTACGAAGTGGATAGGGTGAATTTAGAATAATATGGGAAGGTTAATTATACTAGGATTCCAAGAAGAAAGCTGAGGGAAAATTACGAAATGGAATATGAATAAAGGCAGAAAATTTTCTGGAAGGTCTGCCTGCACTAGTGCAAGAACAATAACTGCAGTGAGAATTATAGAAAAAAGAGTATGGTACATACCTGTTACCTTGTCCCAAATGAATTCCTTGTTTTGTTTCTGCCCAAAACCTTATAATGAAAATAAAATTTTGTTGAAAAGGTGCAATCTCAAAATAACTACCTCAAATTCATGCACCTACTATAGCAATCGTGTACCTAGATTATGCAATGCATATTTAGAGGCAACCACCATCAATACATATCGTTGCCAACCAGCATCTTGTGAGCAGTCATCATTGAGTAATTCATCACTCTAAATATCATGAAATTCAAAATGAGTTATGATACCAATTAGCAACCTCTTTATTGAACACTCTAAATTACGTTATCATCCGTGTTCAAACTTTATTTCCTCTTAATATAGAACAAAGAATAACCTTTACTAAGGGTACCACATCCTCAAATATTCTTTATTTTTTAAAAGATATAACTCAAAGCATCATGTTCAAATTGTCTTTAAAACCATTGTCCAAGAAAAAAATATAAGTTTAGGGGAAGAGAAATATAGCCAAGCAAATCATAGTATGCAATTAACTTTAATACCACAGACATAGCCCTACTGCCTGCAGTTGTCCATAACCTTAGCAGGGGTGTCTTTTGACCCATCGAAATGTCTGTGTCCCACTTACTAGGCATGGATTCAGAGTTATCTTACTTTAATTTTAGATGAAGGCCACTGATTTGGCTTGGTAACCAACAAATGGCAGTGCCACTCACAAGAAGTAACATGGATGAACAGGTCGGCTCGTGATGAGACCTCCTGTCTTCCAACTTTTCGATTTAAAGCCATTACTCTGGCTTGGTGACCAGAAGCAGTAATGTCATGCATGATAGGTCTCATGATCATGGTAGGTTGGTTCATCACGAGACCTCCTATCCTCCCCTAAATATTTTATATACTCTGATTATGATCAACCTAAAAGGTTACTTAATAAGTGGGGAGACAGATCTACTCTTTAAGAATACGAGATGGCGTGAAAAGTTTTTAATGACTAATCATTACTGACTAGTTCCTCTGCCCTAAATACTTATTAAAGATATCCCAGATAATGACTAAAAGACTTCTTGAATTAAAAAATTCTAGTGTTCTCATGAGTAGCTTATTATGATCTTAACAAGAGTGGTCCTCCATATCTTAACAAGAGTGGTCCTCCATAGGGGGTTTCCAATAGTACCTTCTAAGGGAAACTGAAATTATATATATCAGATGAAAACTTATTAGAGTGATTAGTCATGGTTACTTTGAAAAATCATGAGGTATTAGAGTGAATCATAATCAACAAGATGTGTCACAGATGTGTGTGTTAACAACCAATGCCGATCAAAAGTAGTTTTAATGACTACACTTTAAAAATAAAAAGCCCAATAGCATCTTAACATCTTTATTCACCTACCCTATTTTACCTAAGAGGAAGAAGACTTCTTTTTATGTATAGGAGTACTTCCAATGAAGCCATGTGCACATCAGGTGAAAATATATACTCATGCTCAAATTTATCATACAAAGTTGAAAGTGTGCATGAGCATGAAAAACCAACGAATGTAAATGATATGACAACAAGAGTTTTAGAAGAGGATAATGTTGCCTTTCTTGAGTAATTGTTTGGAACCAATGTTCGATGTAATCATGGTAGTCCTAGTCCATTTCTTGATTTGGCCCATGCTGCTTGCCCTCTTCTTCCATGCCATGTTGATTGTTCTCTGTAGGGTGAGTAGTCCCTTGATTACATTCTAGATCTGCTGATAGAAATGTCAAGAACTCCTCGATCTCAGGTTCTAGTGGATCTTCTCCATTTATTATAATGCGTGATTCATTTGTCTCCTCAAAAGAGACTTCTAAATCCTCTTGTGATGGTGGAGAAATGGACAAGTCCTTGACTATTGTCAAGAAGTTTTCTTCCTGAGAGGTAGAGATCAAGATCCTAGTAGCTGCTAGGGCTTCAGAGAGAAACTTCATACTTATTATCATCTTTAAGTCCATCTAGTTGATTTATAGTCCCTGCCTCCACACACATATTAGTAATGAGGGTTCTTACACCCAAAAAATGATATAACGTTAAGGATCTGAAGATAATTGATTTTCAAAGTTATTGCCTGAAATAAGGCTCATGACACTTGCATAACAAATACGAAAAGATAAAGGAAAACTTACCCCTATTGCATCATCAGAAAATTCTTACCAAATAAAATTTCCTCCCCAGCAAAGGCGCCAAAATGTTGGGTGCAGGAATTACACTTAAGTAAAGTCCTCAACACTTAAATTGTCAACCCGGGGGATTCATAAACTTAGAGACGAAGAAAAGGAAATGCCAGAGATGGTATTAATATTTCTAATATCAGCTCCTAATTTTTGAAGGAAAAATTGTAGAATCAAACATTAGAGAAGAAGGCAACTCAAACCATCAAAAAAATCTAAGGCTAGAACAAGAAGAAATATACTTGCAAGAGAGATTCGGAAATAAAAAGAAGGCAATTACTCTAGTGGGATATTTATCATCTACTGAGAATGTGTTTTCTTTAGTAGAGACACCTTAGCAGTCTTCAATAGATGGGCCCTTTCAAACTTGCTCATGTAAAGATATCCTTCCCACAAGAATCGATCTTGCACTAGTGTAGTCTTCTTGTACTAGTGCAGAAACAGTGATCTATGCAAAAGGTGTAAAGTAATGTTCGTACTAAAAATATTTTTCTTTGTGCAAGGACCCTGAACTTTCTCAAGTCCACAGTGCTCAGATCTAGTATCAAGAAACTGGTTCTTATACCTGATCTGAGCTTCTTACACTTTAACTTTTAGTCCTTGAAATCAATGATTAATTACTGCAAGTGTTATGAAACCAAATTGCTTAGCAGAAAGATGAATATCTGTAGAGAATAACGAAATGATATTTTTAATTAAAATGTAATTGAAAGCAAGAAAGTTGTTAGAAGTAAACTAAAGAGACTTGTTGCATCACACTAACCAGCACTGGTGAAAAAATAGTTCTCCTGCTTGCACCAGGCATAGAAAATAAACCAAACGTGCAAAAAGAGAATAGCACACAAACGTGCACTAGTGCAGGTAATTTCTCCTGCTCAAACCAGGCGGACAAAAAAAACCACACGTGCAGAAACTGAATAGCACACCAATGTGCACTGGCACAGGTAATTTCTCCTGTTCGAACTAGGCAGAGAAAGAAAATTTAAATTCAGATGCAGAAAAGGAAATTTAACTACTTCACACTACAGATCTGCTTTCACTCAAACAGAAATTCAAATGATGTAAATTAAATCACACTTAGCAGAAATAAATTTCAATAATAGAAAGGAGGGAAAACGTGTTGGGTTGGCTGGGCCCTAGCCAACCAACACGTTTCCATTTCAAATGGAAATGCTACTCAGTATTGAATCAATTCCTCAATTGTTTAAGCATGAAGAGATAAAATCCATGAAGCATAAGGTGGAGCTCTTTTTATTAAATCCTCAAAGCAAATACATGTGTGGTTACATATCCAGCCCAGATTTCGGCGATAACAAAAGACAAGCTTGTTACTGCCTCACTAGTTCTATTCTCCGATCTATTCAATTCTATCTCGATATTGACATCTTGTCCTATTTACATTTCTGCTTACATATATCCTTTTGGTCACAGGCCAAAAGGATAGTTTAACCATTACATAGCCAATTGCAGAAATTGTTACAACAAATTACATAACTGATTGCAGAATAAGCTTTCAGCCTTCAAAATTAAACGTTCTAAAAAAACGGGTCATGGCTATCTCCAGTTATTCGTTCCTCCTAAGTCCGATCTCCGCTACTCCAAATTGACTTGTTGTTATCACCGGGACTCTGTTGCCTTTAGATATGGTGGTACAAAATTAGGTAGCAATCAAAGAGATCCGGATTTGCTGCCAAGATTCACGGTGCTGGCCCTGGTGCGAGATCTGTTCTGCACTAAAAATCAGCAGTCAAGATAAGCATTTACCTATTAAATAACATAGGAGCTAATAATGAGTTACAAAATTAATTCTAAGTAGAAAATCACATAATAAATAGTTAATAAATGCTAAGTTAAGTTAAAATATGTAAAATATGAATTTAATGAAAAATGTGTCATCGTTCTCACACTAGTGCAGGATGAGGGTGCATAAGATAGGTAAAACAGGGTAAATGATTACGATTTGGAAAGGGAAAAATGGTCAAAAAGGGTGCAAATTAGAGGACCAACAATATTCTTTTAAAAACATTCTCCTACTTCCCCAATAAAAATATTTTGAAAGCCCTAGCCACCAAGACCCATTGACAATTGCCTCATATAGTTGATGGTCGAGAGGGAAAAATGACAGTGAGGCACAAGATCGAATGGTAATCTGGAAATTTTCTCTCGCTATTGAAAACTTATAATTTTTCATATATTATTTTGACAACATTCTCCTTCTACTTCCCCAATAAAAAAGGTTCTCAAATCCCAAACCACTCTCTTATAATATCAAAACTTACATTTTTAATGAAATTGTATTAATGTTTTGACTAATTGAAATCTCAATTCTAGCTATTCAAAAGGAGGTCCAATAGACCAGGCAGATCTCAAAGGACATTAAAAGTGAAATCATTCAAACAACGAAACTAAATCATATCACTCAAAGAATTTAAGACCCATAAGGTCGGTTAAATATTTATCTTATCGATGTAAGACCTATCAAAAAAAAAAAAAATGAGTTCAAACCTTTGCAAGGGATGAAAGAAGCATCATTACCAGTAATAAGAAAAAGTCCAGACTCCAGTTGTTTCAGGAAAACAACACGTTTTCCCTTAAATCATGCAAGTAGAAGGATCAGTACATTTCCAAGAGTAATGTTGGACCTATATAGTCTCAAAAAGAATATTTCATAAGAGAAAGAACAACATAAAAGCACCATGCATACCCAATTATTACAGAATAGTATCTGAAAAAATAGATCTAAACAATAAAATATTAACAAGTCTATAGGAGTATTGAATAATGTCCCTAAAAATGACAGTGAAAACCTATCAAAATATTGAAAAATGACTTAGAACTTGATCCTAAAGCCTAAACCATATATTACTAAAAATACTTATATGGGTATTGAATAAGGAAAAATGACTGTAGAACTTGATCCTAAAGCTTAAACCCTAGATTACTAAAAATACTTATATGGGTATTGAATAATTACTGTCAAAATTGATTATATGTAGAAATACTAGTTTACCTGAGCTTGGTAGGCTTCGACGTCCTCTTGTTAAAGAGGGGCTTGGACACATCTTTTGTAGGATAGAATTTGGGAGCATTTTCATCGGATTTGGGCACCTGCGGTTGTTTGGCATGTTGGGGAAAATTGCCCCCGTTCTTTTCCTTGGGGGCCCAAATAACTATTTTGTGATACATTTTAGATCTCTAAAAACGACATACTCCCCTTATCATTTCTTTGTTTCTTAAAACCCTCTGCTTCACTACCATGGTTATCTCTCCTCATATTGTTGTAGCAATATCTTCCTCTGCTATCATCTACAGAGGACTTAGAGGCTTACTATGAAACAGGGTGATTTTGGCCTTGTCCCTGTAACTAAGAAGGAAAACAATGCAACAATACTTTGGTCAGAAGAGTAGACCAGGCAACATATTGGTCCAATTTCACATTTTTGTAATAATGACCTATCTCCAACACTTAGTTTTTCTACTTCCCCTATTCTTTTTCAGAATTTTGCTGCCTCTTTGAACGAATTGTGTTAATTTCTAACTTAATGGAACGAATTGTTTTAATTTCTAATTTAAGGAAATTAAGAAGTTCTAATTTTTAAATTAAAATAATTAAAATGATAATTTAGGATTTTAAGACAAAATATTAGTTTGGATTTAAAAAATGTTTTAAAGTACCTTTTTATGCTAGTGATATAATTGTTGTTATTGTTTACTCATTTAGTTTTTTTATCAATAATTAAGTAACCTTATTAATTAATGAGGATTATTACTAATTATTTTTATTCATAAGGATTATATTAAGATATTAGTGTGGGTGTAAGTCTAAAACAATCAAATATACAACGGTGTCTTCGAGTACAAATTAAATTATAGAGGGTAGTGATGAGTTTCCTAATTAAAATTCCCATGATTAGATGGAAAAGTGGCAAAGAATATCCATCCAATATGAAAGTAAAACTCAAATAAGTGCGTTGTAATGAAAAAATAATCCTTGTAGCATGATAACAAACTCAAAGAGCTATAAAATAAGTATATTATAATTAATTTGATATGTGAATGAAGTGTTGGAAATTAAATCATAGAGACACTGTACCATAGGCTACCCTATCAAGTGCATGTAGTGGAAGTGCTCTGAAATATGAAATGGATGAGGGCGGATGATGAGAAGCTCTTGACACCTATGTAAGTAAATCCACCCTCTAGAATGAGGACTCTCACCTCTCCTTGATAGAACATAATAGGAAGATAGAGAATGTAATTGATGAAAGATAAGAGGATCAAATTTTGGGTTAAAGGCCTATATGCTAGATCATTTTGGATGTCACAATTTCTCTCTAGTGAATTTTCTCTCTTTCAAAACTAGGTTAGTTGAAAGCACACATCTACTCAAAACACTTTGTAGCTAATTATTTCCCTTTAATTGAAAAATGTGTTTAAGGTATATTTAGTGAGGCACATGTATTCTAAAATATGTGTTATTTTAGCACGTAATACTCAGGATAGAGCATTAAATATATGAGCAACAAGTCAACACAACACTGTGGCACTACTTCTCCATGATATCTATTTTTTTCTTATTATGAAGTTCCAACCTACTAGAAATAGTTTAGTATGGTGCACACTTTGTAATAACTTGTTATTTTCCTTTAGTAACCATATATATCTATTGATTGTTGTTTGTATGGATGAAATACAAACATTTCCTAGAATGATCCTCCTTGAGCACACCCTCTCTAAGGATGTTCACTATCTGCATGGTTGAAACTCGAAATATGCCAATATTAATCCCTTTAAACTACATCAGCTCTCAATATTGACCTTTCTCATTGTAATAATTAACATGTGTGGATGAAACTAGGTCTAATTCGACTTCATGAAAAAAAGAAACCATGCATATATGGCTATGTTGAATTGCAGCATGAGGAGTTTCCAAGAAGAGGCTCACATGAAAGGTGTGGGAATAAAGCTTTATTTTCTCTAAAATAGTATGATGCCTAGAGAGGATAAAATAAAAATGATAAGATGTGTAAAATAGCAAAATTCCCTCAAGCAAGGCATTGCTTCCTAGGCTAGATTAGAGCTCTAGGTATCCTCCAATTTTGAATGAAATACGATGGTGGAATTTAAAAAAAAATGATGCCCTAACTATCACACTAAGAGGGAACCCTTGAAGCTCCTTTGACTTGGGAATTTCTTCAAGATTTTCACTTTGTAGTTCATCATTCAAAACCTATTATCTTAACTATAAATGATCATTGGATGAGCCTTTACCATGGTATATCTCCCAAACCTTAGTATCTTATACTATTTCTCTCAAAAAAAAATTCATGGAAAGCCACCCTATCTTCTCCCAAATCTCACACTTTAATTTAACCTTTACATTGAGTGAGTTAGGGCCTTACCTCACCTTGAAGCCTAGTATAAACACATCAATCACAAGTGAGGGATTTTGGAAGTTTTGATCTTAGGAATTCATCATTTTTTAATATTCCCAAACGCGAGGTCATATTTCCCCCAAGCCTTTCTTGGGGAGTCCTTATTTTGATTCTAAAGTAGGAAACCTGTTATCTGATCCTCTTCATTGAATGGGCATTGGAAATCACATTGTTCAACATTATTGGTCTCATCATTCTAGAAATTTCCCTATATCGAGACTCCTCCCATCAATGAAATTTCATAAAGGGCAGGGGACATTGAATGAGGTGACAGTGGGTCCTTGTCCCATTGTTTCCACTTGATATAGTAGTAGTCCCTTTGGAACCCCTCCTAGGACCCTTGCTAAATTAAGCGCTAACATTTTTCAAAAACAAGTATAAAGCAAATGGGTAACTTGACAAAAATAAAGCAAGACTTGTGGCAAAAGGTTTTACCCAAAAATAAGGGGTTTATTATGAGAAGAATTTTTCCCCCATAGAAAAAAGGGATACCATCTAGACACTCTTTGCCCTATAAACTCAAAAAGTTGGAAATTCCATCAAATGGATGTAAAAACTGCTTTCTTGAATGGAGATATGAAAGAGAATGTTTTTGTGCTCCAACCAAATGGATTTTTTGTGAAGGGTTAGGAACATAAACCATGCAAGTGGTAAAATCCTTGTATGGCCTTAAGAAAGCACCACAAGCTTGGTATAATAAGGGGTTAGAGGAATAGGGGCTTACGGGTTAGAGTTTTAGGGGTTAGGGGTTAGGGGAATAATGAGTTAGTGGTTAAGGGGTTAGGGATTGGGGGCTTAGGTGTTAGGGGAGTTAGGCACATTTAGGAGTTAGGGGCATAATGACTTAGTATTTAAGGGATTAGTGATTGGGGTTAGGGGAATAATGAGTTAGTGGTTAAGGGGTTATGGATTGGGGAGTTAGGGGTTAGGGGATTTAGGCGCATTTATGGGTTAATGGAATAATGAGTTATTGGTTAAGGGCTTATGGATTGGGGTTTTAGGGGTTAGATGATTTAGGCGCAGTTAAGGGTTAGGTGAATAATGAGTTAGTGGTTAAGGGATTACGTATGAGGGGCTTAGGGCTTAGGGGATTTAGTAGTTAAGGATTTTAGGGGTTAGGGGTGAGGGGTTAATGGGTTATGGGTTAAGCGTTAATAGCTTAGGAATTTAGGGGTTAAGGGGTTAGGGGTTTAGGTATTAGTGGTTTAGGGGTTTAAGGGTTTAGAGGTTTAGGGTTTATGGGGTTAAATAGGTTAGGTATTTAGGTGTTTAGGGGGTTAAATGGGTTAGGGGTTTGGAATTAGGGTTTAAGGGGTTAGGGGTTAAGGGTTGTAAAATTTTTAATACAATTACATATTGCATGTATTCTCTTGATATAACAATTATATGCCACTATTAAATACAAAATCGCTTCTACAAAAAATTCTTGAAAAATTTAAAACATGATCACCAATTGCAATATCAAGAAGGAAGATCATTCACACATAACACATATGTTTTACTAGGAAACCATAAATATAAAAACCCCACTATCATATATTATGTATATATAATGGATCATGAAACAATCTCATACAAAACTCTAATCCAAGAGCTCTCAGTAAAATATACAATTGTCTCACACTGTCTTGCAGAAATTGGCCAATGCCTTAGCCAAATTTCTACCTCACAATAGCCTGCCTCCACTGTGAAATCCAAGATGATCACAAATACCAATTCGATGTAATCATGCCCTCCTTGACTGCACAATCCTCATGCGAATATCCAATCTATGTTTCGCTTGCAATAGTGCAACGCAATATAGTACAAATGATAGTCAATTGTCCCTTTCACCTACATCTCAACTGGGTCTCCACTGGATCTGACATGCATGTAGTTAATAGTAGTAAATGTTCAGTTGCATTTGATATCATTACATGTGAATTAATTTCATATTTAATTAACTAATATTTCACTAGTGTATCTTCACTTACAACTAGCACAAATGAGTTTAACTCACTTAACTGAGTTAAACTACTTTAAAACTCACATAACTGTACATCCAACTCTGTTACAACTTCGAATCACTCAGTTACAACTAACACAATTGAGTTAAACTACTTTACAACTCACATAACTAAAAACCCAACTGTGTTACAACTTTGAATCACTCATGTACAACTAAGTCCACTTGCATGTCCCACCAACCAACCTTTGAACTCGAAATTCCTTAGACTAACTAGTTTGCCACTTCAGTTAACCGATTCCAAGTGCTCCATGAAAATATATTAATATTTATTATTCAATTATTATTAAGGGATAATAATAGTCGACATGCATCTATAAATAGACATGTGATCTATAAATATAACTCACACATACATCTAAAAATAGAACATCATCTATAAAAAGAATGTTCTCACCATCTATAAATAAACATCATCTATAAATAGAATTTTCTCATCCATTCTAAAGATAGACTTCCACCTAAAAATTGCCTGAGGCTCCATCCTAGTGTATGTGCTTAATTTTCACTAGGATCATCTTGTTGAATCTCAACACTCTCAAAAGGAAAGGGATTATCCTTCACCCCGATCTTGTCTCTATGGTATTCAATTTTTCTCCTGGTGAGTGCCTTCGTCATAATATCTACATCTTGATCCTCTATAGGAATGTACTAAAGAAACATGATCTTCCACTACACACAATATCTCATATGATGATACCAAATAACTATATGCTTAGATATATCATGAAACACAGGATTAATCGAGAGTTTAATGCAAATCGGATTATCAAATGGATCACTGTTGGATCTAAATGAGAACCAAACAAGCCAACCAAGATCTTTCTCATCCAGATAGCCTCACATGCAACTTGAATTGCTACCATGTATTTTTCTTCTGCTGAACTGAGTGCCACGGATCTCTATTTCTTGTTATACCAAGAAACAGTTGTATATCTTATATTGAAGATCCCTCTTGATGTTCTCTTTCTTTCCATCTGGCTGCCCACCCAATTTGTATCCGTGAAGCCATGAAACTTCACCTCATCCATCTGTCTATACCAAAATCCATACTCAGATGTGCCTCTAAGGTATCTCAGGACATGATTTCTCATCTTCCAAAAGATCTTGGTAGGCTTAACCATCGCTTGACTAAGCTAGTTCACCGCATAACATATGTCTAGTCTTGTATTCACTAAATACATTAGCGAACCCACTAACTGTCAATATATAGTAGCATCCACTACCTCTCAATATGTAGCGTCCTCTTTCCTCTAGTTTCTTGGAAGAGGAGTATCCATGGGTTTGAATCCCTCAATGTGAAACTTACCCAGTATCTCCATTACATACTTTCCTTGAGACATAAAATTTTCACCATCTCGCTTCCATATTTCAAATCCAAGGAAATAATGAAGGAGGCCCATATCTTTCATCTCGAACTCCTTTGCAAGTTCCTCCTTACATGAGTGTATCAGATTCTCATCACCATTCAGTATTGAATCATCGACATAAAGAACAATGATTAAAATCTTACCCTCCAACACAATTTGGTATAGGTTTGCATCCGCCTCACTCTTGGTGAAGCCAATTCTGATGAAATAAATATCTATCTGATTGTACCAAGCACAGGGTGCTTGCTTCAACCCATACAATGCTCTTTTGAGTATACACACATGCAACTTGCTGGTGAAGATCTCAAATCCTTCAGGCTGATCAATGTACACCTCTTCCTCAATGATTTGATTGAGAAACACAGTCTTCACATCTATCTGATGAATGTGCCAACCCATCTGTGCTGAGAGAGCAATGATGGTCCTTATTTAAGAATACCTTGTGATAGGTGCAAAGGTTTCTTCATAATCAATCCCCTTTATATGTGAGAAGCCCCACTCCACAATATTGCCTTGTATTTCTCAACACTTCCATTAGCAGCTTCATTTACCTTGTAGATCCATCTTGAACCTACCATTGATTTATCAACCAACCTTGGAACAATTTCCCAAGCACTGTTTCTAACAATGGAGTCATACTCATCCACCATTCCATCTACCCATGTGGGCTCCCGCACTGCTTCTTGAAAGGAATATGGCTCATTCAAAATACATTTTCTCATGAGAACCATGTATCCAGTGAATCGGTGAGGAGACTGTCTTTATCTACGATGTGAAGTAGGGACTCCTAAATTCTGCGTAGCATCAAGTCTCAGCCTTTCATCCTCTGTGCTACGCCTTCTACCAGTTCTGATGTTTTGCTCTATGTGATTGGACTCCTCCACTCCATGAACCTCCTCTTGTGGATGATCCACGTCTAAAGACTCATCTTTTGGAACCAATAGTTCCTCCTCCACATGCAAGTCTAGCTCCCTCTCAAGCGACAACTGCATGGGTTTCCCCATCGCATAACAGTCTTCTTATTGTTAGGAAAACACACATGATAATTATGGGGTTTTTCTATGTACTCCACAAATATCCCAACTTCAGCAATCAGCTACAGCTTCTTCCTAGTGTTCTTGGTCACATGCACATAAAAAGATGAGCCAAAAATCTTAAAGTGAGAAACATCTAGTTTCTTACTAGTGAAAGCTTCTTCAGGTGTACTCATTCCAAATACTCTATGAGGACAACGGTTTTTCACATAAACGCAGTGTTTCATGCTTTCGCCCACAAATGCATTGGTAGGCCCTAATCATGTAGCATTTCTCATGTTGTACCCCCAATCATTCTGTTCTTCCTCTTCGTGACCCCATTTTTCTGTGGGTTATGAGCTGCTTTGAGTTCTCTTCGAAATCCTTCTGTGCTGCAGAAGTCTTGGAATTCTTTAGAGATGTATTCTCCACCATTATTTCTCCTCAAAGCCTTCACTTTATTCCCTGACTCTTTCTCCACAAATGCCTTAAACTCACAGAACTTTGAGAATGTTTGATCCTCCTTCTACATGAAGAATATCATGCACTTATGAGAAAATTCATAAAAAAATAACATAATACCTATGTTTTTATGTTGAAGAAACCGATAATGGTCCACACATGTCTATGTGAACTCTCTCCAGGATCATCGAAGCACATTTCTCCTTTTCATGAAAGGTGGAATTTACATAATTCCCCATCGTGCAACCCTTGCACTGATCTAACTAAGCAAGTGTTCCCATTGGAAGTCCAGTAGATATTTGTTGCATGAATTTCAAGCCTCCATGATGAATATGGCTCAATCACCTATGCCATAATTCGCCCTCATCCCATCTCACCACTTCTTCTGCCTTGCCCATCACGGCAGCGTAGCCACCTACGTCCATCTTGTAGAGATTCTTAACTTGAATCCCTATCTTCTTGGATTGAGTCATTTTTTTATGTTGCAGGAAAGATTTTCTATTGTTGAAAACAATGTCATAGCCTTTTTCCTCCAACATCACGAATGAGACCAAGTTTTTCTTCAGATCTGGAACATGCATAAAATTTTTCAATTGAAATGGTTTACCTAACTCCCTCTCAAAGGTAATGGTACCAATGTCATTCGCACTATATCATCCATATTTCCCCATCCCTATATGCATTTGGAGATCTTTCTCCTCCAAGTAACTTAAAAGCTCATTATCTCCCGTCATTTGGAAGGAAGCACCACTATCAAGATACCACACCGATCCTAATGCACTTGACACCATGGATGCGATCAAAGAGAAATAAAATTCAAATTTTGAGGCATTGGCATCACCAACTGTAGCTCTAGCATCCTTCTTGTTCTTCTTCTTCTTTGGCAGTTAGTAGTGAGATGCCCATGTTCGTGACAGTGAAAACACTTCACCTTGGAAAAATCCATCTTCTTGCCTAAATACCGGGATTTTGAATGGAATTTCTTCGCCTTCACTTTCCTTGCCTTGGCAGCCAAAAAAAATCCTCTTCATCATCATGCTTTGATGAACAGCCATGTGTGGTGTTCTGCTTGAAATCCTCCTGCACTAGATCCGACCACAATCGTTCCCAATCTAGCAGTTTTTCCTATCCGCTGATATAGTATTCATAATTGTGCCAACTCTTAGAAAGTCCCAAGAGAGACAAGCTCACCAAATCATCATCAGAAACAGTGATTACCACACTCCCCAGTTCATCCCGACATTGAACAAACTTTGTCAGATACTTTGGAATATTGTCGCGCTTTTCCATATTGATCTTTCTGAGTTTATCCTTCATCGCCAATTTCCTGTGGTCGTTGCTGCTTTGGAAAATATCTGTCAAAGAATTCCACATATAGTACAGAGTGGCTTTCCCATGAAGACTTGAGACAATGTGGTCTCATACACCTTCCAATAGAATCCTTCTTGCCTTCACTACTTTCTTTTTCCATCCATCAAGTAATGCATCATCCATCTAAGTGGGCTTAGCAACAACACTATCGATGAATTCCTTTAAGCCATTATCTTCAAGGACTACCTCCATCTTGTCCTTCCAGGAAATGTAGTTTGAGCTTCCCTCTAGTCCATACTATAGCCACAATCCATTGAAATCCATTTCAATTTTTACTCAACTATCGCACCAAGAAATTCTTGCGGCAAATTCGAATTGTTTCCACCAACAAACTCAGCTCCTGCTTCAAAATTGCAATCTTCTGTGCTCTGATACCATGTAAAAAATTTAATACAATTATATATTGTTTGGATTCTCCTGATATAACATTTATATGCCACCATTAAATACAGAATATCTTCTACAAAAAATTCTTGCAGAATTTAAAACACAATCGCTAATTGCAATATCAAGAAGAAAGATCATTCACACATAACACAGATGTTTTATCGGGAAATCATAAAGCTAAAAACCTCAATAGTATATATTATGTATATATCATGAATCATGAAACACTCTCATACAAAACTCTAATCCAAGAGCTCTCAAAACAATATACAATCGTCTCACAATGTCTTGCAAAAATTGGAGAATTCCTTAGCCAAATTTCCACATCATATTTGGAAAATTAGAGTTCCTGATTTTCTTAATGAATTAAGAAAATAAAAGGGTGGAGGGACCCACAAACCTCAAATATGAATAAAATCCACTTTTAATGTGTGAATGTGGATATTCCAGATCTAGATCTAAAACATGGAGTAGTGGAGCAGCTCCATTAATGGAGATCATGTCTCATTTATGAGATAGATTATGGAGGATGAAACAGTCAAATAATATCATGGATCCTAAATATAAAATCATGAGGACCTTTGATAAGGTAAACTGAGATCATAGTGCATTCAAAGAAGATCATGAAGAACTTATGATAAGATAGTGGAGGAAGTGGTGCATTTAATGCACACATGATGGAGAAGGTGATCACCCCATGTGAACATGATGGAGGACATGAAGCTACAGTGCAGTCAAACATGGAGACTATGTCCACATGTACAACATATTTATGGAGTGGGCCTAGGCTATGGAAGGCTCATGCATATAATGAAGGTGAAGACACAATGGAAGGCATGATTTGGATTATTCATTTCTTAATCTGTTTAGATCTATATTTTTCTTAGGAAATTTCTATGCAGGCTTGGGATGTTTAGCACAGTTTATAGTGCTGTTTAGAACAGGGTTTTCCTGAGTGGGAATCCCACCTCTTTATTTGAGTGATCTTTAAAAGGAGGATTGTTCTTCCTTCCTTATTAGGCATTGGTGCCATCTTCAGGAGGTTTTTTATAGAATTCAACTATGAAACCAGTGGAGGATTCATCCTAACACTTTGTTCTTAATATCCAACCTTTTAGGAGTAGCAGATCTACATTCCACATTTAGGCCATTTGGTTTTACCTCCTTATAGTAGCAGTCCCTTTAAGGATTGTGCAGTTTATTCCTGTAGATCTATTGGAGGTAGGAAGTTTCTAGTATTTCAGTTGGAAATCCTGTGATGGATCATCTCCCCACATTATATCTATTTTTTCCATCATTCAAGAGCTGATTTGACATATATAGCAATAGGATATTGAGCCTCCCTCTCTAACAGCGCAATTTTCTAAAGTTATTGTTTTTACAGTAGCTATTTTTAGTGGAGGAGATTGGAGGAGCTAGATATTGAGCTTTTAGCCCAAGGATCTAGTGAAGGGATTAGCCCTTCTTGCATAGATCTAATTGTACATCATTGCGACCATCATAGCATCAAATCTAGCTTCAGATCTACATTCCTAGTAGCATATATGTGAAGCCCTAAGAGGGTGGTTTTCTTAGACTTACAGATCTGAGAAACCCTTCTTGGGTTACCTTTGGAATCCATCATAGAGCCCAGATCTACAATTTCAGCATGATCGGAGCCCCCATTCTGCCTAGATCTGACTTTTTATCTTTCAGGCAGTTGTCATCCCTACAGTTGCAATAGGGACAACACATTTTACCTTCCAGCAAAGCAGTCGTTACGGAGTGCCTATTGGGAAATAATTGTAGGTTAATTCTAGGCCACCCTTGTGGCTTGAGTGTCTCATATTTTGAGCATTTTTGTACTTGCTTTTGCACCTCCAACATAATAAAATGGTTGAACTATTTCTATGCATTTTGATGTGTCAATATATTTATTGTTTACTTTGCTGCAGTTCTTATATTGTGTTTCAGTATTACTGCATTTTCCCTTTTGGGATATTACACTAACATATATTATGTATATATCATGAATAATTATACACTCTCATACAAAACTCTAATCCAAGAGCTCTCAGTACAATATACAATTGTCTCACAATGTCTTGCAAAAATTGGAGAATTCCTTAGCCAAATTTTTTCCTCACAACAACCTACCTCCACTTTGCAATCCAAGATGATTAAAAATACCAAATCGATGCAATCATGCCCTCCTTGACTGTACAGTCCTCATTAACATATCGAATGTGTCTTTTTCTTGCAAGAGTGCAACCCAATATAGTAAAATTGATAGTCAATTGTCCCTTTAACCTACATCTCAACTAGGTCTCCACTGGATCTGAGATGCATGTAGTTAACAATATTAAATATTCAGTTTCATGTGAGATCACTACATCTAAATTAATTTAATATTTAATTCACTGATATCTCACTAGTGGATCTTCAGTTACAACTAGCAAAACTGGGTTTAACTCACTTAATTGAGTTAAACTACTTTACAACTCACATAACTAAACATCCAACTCTGTTAAAACTTTGAATCAATCAGTTACAACTAAGTCCACTTGAATGACCCACGAACCAACCTTTGAACTAGAAATTCCTTCAAATAACTGGCTTTCCACTTCAATTAACTGATTCCAAGTGCTCCATGAGGATAGATTAATATTTATTGCCCAAATATTATTAAGGGATAATAATAGTCAACATGCATATATAAATAGACATGAGATCAATAAATAGAGCTTGCACATACATCTAAAAATATAACATCATCTATAAATAGAATTTTTGCGTCCATTCTAAAAATAGATGTTATATTCAAAAAATTTAGCCTTCAGCTAAATGGAATATTATAGTTTTTTTTATCACTAGATCGGTAGATAATTGGGTGGGGAGGCCCATAAGTCTCTTGAGCAGTAATAAAAACACTTCAAGTGTGAAAGGATACCTTTGTAGTAGCTAAATACAGCTCCTCCAAGTGTGAACAGGGTTTGGATAATGTTGATTCAGTCAACTTTGACCAAGTTAACAATGTTGTGAAGGAGTAGTGGAGATTAATTGAAGAATAACGCAGTTTTGGAGGGAGATGGATCTCATGGAGTAAATGACCTAATTGAGTGGGTCCGAGGGAAAGCAAGCTCATATTCTATTTAAGGAAGAGGATGGCAGCCATATGAGGTTATGTTTTACATTATTATTTGATTGGTCTACTTAGAATTTTCTTCCTCTTGCTGTTTAGCAAGGTAGTTGTGCTGCTTAGCACGGGGTGTTCCCGAGCCAGAATCCCACCTCTTCCCTTGAGAGGCCTCTTGGTAGAGTATTGTACTCATTTCCACATTCAAGTTTTCATGCCAAGCTAGAGATTTCTTCATCAGCACAGTTTCTGTAGGTTATTGTGTTGTGTTGTAGGGTGCAACAGTGGGTGATTACATTGGGTGTCTTCAGAACTAGTTTTTCAGAGGAGGGAAGTTTCCTTATTTTTGGAGATCACTTTGGAGAGATCTTAGGAATATTTTAGATATTTGGAATCAGGCCATACATTTCCCATAATTTCCAACACTGTTCCAGTTGGAAATTGCATCATTTCTGAAGGCAACTTCATTAAGGGGTCTTGTGGTTTCTTGAGAGGGTTTTCTTGTGATTGGAGGGTTTAGCTCTTCATGGGAGGATACCTTTGAAGGTTTCTGCATCAGATCTATTATATTTCAACCTTCTACACTCATGAGCTTAAGTTTTTAGTGATTCTTCATCCCTAGGGCTTTAGATCCCATCTTGTATAGAGTGTATTTCTGAAAACCCTTTCCGGGTTCTTTGTAGGAGTTTCTATTCAGCCTAGATTTGTATTAGGCATATATTTTGAGGCTTATAATAGGCCTACATATTTTGTACATAATTTTGTTGTAGCAGTATGTTTTAAAATATGCTGTAGCAGTCTTCTGACATTCTTGTATTAAGATAGCAGCTGATTTACGGATGATTGTTTAAAGGAGGCTTGTTCCTTCATTGTATATGGTTTATGCCTCAAATTTTCTAATGATTTGCTGATCTAATACATGATGTTTTGTCTCCATATTCATCCCCAATTTTCATGAGTTAATTTACACTACTATTTCTAGTTTTGTGTTCATTTATTGCTGCAATCCCCATTTTGGGATATTACAGTGGTAACAAAGCATAATCTTGGCTCAGCCTGTGCATTCAGCCAATATGTCACCATAAGGAGAAGATTCTCTCAAGGAAGAAGATATGTACAAAGAAGACAGAGACATGACTCCATTGTTTGGAGGAAGGAAGGAAGAAAGGATTTCGAAGCTTTTTCTTTAAACTATGTAGGGCATTCATGGAGATATCAAGAAGATGAGAAAGGAGATGTGTAAGAAATACCCAAGGGAGTTTAAGGCAAACTCTAGATTATCACATAAGGATTGTGAGCATGCAGCTACACACCATGATTCACAGCAGAGCCAAATGCCCAGATCACCTATGAGAGGAAGGAAGGAAGGAGAAATACCTAGGAGGGAAACTCTCAGTGATTTTCTGCAAGAATATGGATCTCAAACTGAGAGGTTTAGATATCATATCACTTTCCAAGAGTTTTTCAAGATCAAGGTGGAGAGGAGCAATCAACATGACATGGGTAGGTTTTTCCTATCTACTTTTGATGGATCTCGCACATGTTCAGCTAAAGCTTGGGTGGAGGAGTTGGACAACTATTTGCAGCAGCACCAAGTTTCTAAGGATGAAGCCATCAAATTTGTAGCGTTGCATTTTGAAGGTAAGGCCTATGCTTGGTAGATATTTGTGTATTTTTCATTAAGAAATGAAAATAATTCTTCTTATGCAGAGTTCACTAAGAGATTAGAGGACAGGTTTGATAGAAAACATTCTAAAACATTATTGGTATAGCTAAGCAAACCAAGAAAAAAAGGACTTTTGCATGGGTTGAAAGGGCCTATAAACTCAAATCCACTTTAGAAAACTATTGAAGAGGATAACATCTTGCATCACACCCTGCTAGAGGCAAGATATTTATCACATACTCTTGAGGGCATGGAGGATCCTCTTATTGAAAATTTACCCATTTATATCAAAGAAGAAGAGAAGGTTGAGGGAAACAGTGCTGTCATGTCTAGAGAATATCTAGCACCTCATGTAGAGGTAGATGGAGCACTTGCTCCAGCAAGAGGGATTCTTGTATAATTGCAATAAATTCCCCAGGATCTCATATGTGGAGATCAAGGCACAACCCACGGGAAGCATGTGCCATTGTTGATAGATTGGGAGACCATGCAAATGAAAGGAGGAGGTAGGGAGGATGACCAACACATCCCTATATATTCAAAGGGTTGATGCAAAGAAGAGGCAGACTGGATTACGCAGTGAGGGAAGAGAAAAAATTTTCCATCCATATGAGTAGTCTACTCTTCACTACATGGAGGCATTCCACCAGGGAGACCACCCAATCAGGAGATGATGAGAGATACTTCACATGAGGTTACACCACTCTTAGATCCCAAAGGGGTGGAAACTTTGGAGGGGTTTAGTACAACACAGAGAGTTTGGGATAGACTCAAGGAGGAGGGATCCATTCTCCCATTTTCAGCATCACCCACTCTCACCACATATTCTACGCTGATAGAAGTTGCTGCAGTGATGGACGATGGCACCTTCATGGTGAAAAGGAGATGCCCCGTGGATTTGGAGAAACAAAGGGTACTTCCTTTTGGGAAGGAATCATCCATACATTAGAGTAGAGGGAGGCCACTCATGTTGACATTAGTCAAAATCAGGAGATTCTTTTTGGATGATAGCTTCTCATGGGAGGCCAACTTCCAAAGGACACCACTTATACTTGAGCATGAGAAGCTCCCTGATGGGCATGGAAGCACTTTGGAGGATGAATTTGGCATGGGGGATGTCAAAGGAGAGGACAACATCATGTGGGGAGCTTCACATTGCATATGTTTAGCGATGTCCCTTACGAGGGTTGATCCATATTGGAGGTCTCAACTTTTAGTAGAGTACTCCAAGGATATTGGTGTTTGTATGATACTTTATGACCTAAAGAGAGATTATAGATACATGGTGGTTGGTGAGTTCATTTATTATTATGTTAGAATCTTATTGACTAGAGCTTCTGAGCTCAAAAGGAAGCTACTTCATGCAGCACATGTGGACTTTCTTTCCATGCACTTTGATGCATTTCATAATTTGATGGAGGAGTTCACTTGGGAGGGAATACAGCAGGATATATATCATCATATGGAGAGATGCATAGCCCGGATGATGATAGAGAGGATGTCACAACAACTTCCCTACTCTTTGGAGGTGAGGGAGAATTTCCGGTTGAGCCATTTCAACTCAAGGTCCAAAGTACATGGTAGAGAAGGTACAATTTTACATTATGTTTCGTACTTCTTTACTTTATATGAGAAACATGTTTTACCAAGGATGATTATCCCTTCTTGCATATTATATGATGATGTAATTGAGGCCACTTGTAGCATTGAGGTGGGCTATTTCATCAGTGGTTTGTGGGGGAAGCCACATGATTCTTGGTGTGCACCTTTGACACCACATTGTGCCTTCATGATTCTATCTTATAGAATGATTGTGGCAGAAAACAAGTGGCTGGGAGAGAACTTGTTATTTTCTTATTTTAGGCAGGCAGGGGATGCACTGCACTGGTTCCATGTTGGGAACTATGATCCACCTCCCGATTGTCATATGGCAGCTTGTTTTCATTGGTTTTTGCTTCCATAATTTTGTGATGTTTCTATGTTTAGGGGAATATTTGTTGCAAGAGTGGCACAAAGGTTGAAGGTTCCCATTGGGAGTGTGATTCTCCCTATCTTACATGATGCATTTTTTAGGAGAAACAATGGGCAGCCAATGATTTCCATACTACATCTCTTTTCTTCATGTGGGAAGAGTCACTTGGAGAGTTGGAGTTTTTGGAGGAGGCACTTCATGGATTATTTGTTTGGTGGGGTAACTTGGGTGATTCTTGGAGGCTATGACATTTCAGCCCAAGATCAGCAGCAGCCCCATACTTACCATAAATTAAGGAGAAACCACTTGGGTGGGAGTATCTAATCTCTCCATGCAACCGCAATACATTGTATAAACCAGGGGTTGAGGATCTCTTTAATGAGCTATCTAGAATGGCTCATTTCATTTGGATGATAGCATGGGCATGGGAGGCTCTCCTTCGGGATGAGATTCCCAATGATGATCATCACTCCTACCTTGAAGAGGTCATTGGATAGAAAGAAGGTTTACACTTACAGCTTCCACCTTTTTATGATGTGAGCCATTTGGTTTTGCATACTTGGGAGGCACCATTAGAGGGCAGATTATTTTGAACAATGGTGGGGACTATTGATGAGGAGGCCACAAGGGGAAGAAGGGAGGAATTTTTCTCTCCCTATACAGTTTCTTGAGGACAAGAAACATTTTGGACTGGAGGACTTTAATATTCCAAAAATTTAGCTTTCAGATAAATGGAATTTATCACTAGATCAATAAATATATGGGTGGGGAGGCCCATAAGTCTCTTGAGAAAAAATAAAAACACTTTAAGTGTGAAAGGAGACCTTTCTAGCAGCTAAATAAAGCTCCTCCAAGTGTGAAAATGGTTTGGATCATGTTGATTCAGTCAACATTGACCAAGTCAACAACACTATCAAGGAGGAGTGGAGATTAATTGAAGAATAACGCAGTTTTGGAGGGAGATGGATCTGATGGAGGAAATGACCTAATTGAGTGGGTCCAAGGGCAAGCAAGCTCATATTCTATTTAAGGAAGATGATGGTAGCCATGTGAGGTTATGTTTTAGATTATTATTTGATTTTTCTGCTTATACTTTGCTTCCTCTTGTTGTTTAGCAGGGTAGTTGTGCTACTTAGCACCGGGTGTTCTCGAGCAGGAATCCCACCTCTTCCCTTGAGAGGCCTCTTGGAAGAGTATTGTACTCATTTCCACATTCATGTTTTCAGGCCAAACTACAACTTTCTTCATCAGTGCAGTTTCTACAGGTTATTGTGCTGTGTTGCAGGGTGCAGCAGTGGAGGATTAGATCAAGTGTCTTCAAAGATAGTTTTTCAAAGGAGGGAAGTTTCCTTCTTTTGGGAGATCACTTTAGAGAGATCTTGGGAAGATTTCAGATCTTTTGCATCAGGCCATACAGTTCCCATCATTTCTAGCATTGTTCCTTATTTCTAAAGGCAACTTCATTGAGGGGTCTTGTGGTTTCTTGAGAGGGTTTTCTTGTGATTGGAGGGTTTAGCTCTTCATGGGAGGAGACCTTTGAAGGGTTCTGCATTAGATATATTATATTTCAGCCTTATACATTCATGAGCTTCAGTTTGCAATGAATATTCAGCCCTAGGGCTTTAGATCCCATCTTCTATAGAGTGTATTTCTGAAAACCCTTTTCAAGTTCTTCGTAGGAGTTTGTATTGAGCCTAGATCTATATTGGGCATATATTTTGAGGCTTATAACAGCCCTACATAATTTTTACATCATTTTGCTGTAGCAGTGTGTTTTAAAATGTGCTATAGTAGTCTTCTGGCATTCTTGTATTGAGATAGCAGCTCATTTGTGGATGACTGTTTAGAGGAGGCTTGTTCCTTCATTGTATATGGTTTATGCCTCAAATTTTCTGATGATTTGCTAATCTAATACATAATGTTTTATCTCCATATTGGTCCCCAATGTTCATGAGTTGATTTGCACTACTATTTCCAATTTTGTGTTCATTTATTGCTGCAACCCCCATTTTGGGATATTACAATAGACTTATACCTAAAAATAGCCTAAGGCTCCATCCTAGTGTAGGTGCTTAATTTTCACTATGATTATCTTGTTGAATCTCAATAAGGGTTATAGGTTTAGTGTTTAGGGGGTTAAATGATTTTATGGGTTTAGAGGTTTAGGGGGTTAGGGGATTTAGCAGTTAAGGATTTTAGGGTTTATGGGTTAGGGGTTAATGGGTTAAGGGGTTAGAGGTTTAGGGGGTTAGGGGATTTAGTAGTTAAGGATTTTAGGGTTTAGGAGTTAGGGGTTAGGGTTTGATGGGGTTAGGGTTTTTGGGGTTAAATAGGTTAGGGTTTTAGGGGTATAGGGGGTTAAATGGGTTAGGGGTCGGGAACTAGGGTTTAAGGGGTTACAAGTTAAGGCTTCAAAGGTTTAGGGTTTTGGGGGCTAAATGGGTTAGGGGTTTAGGGGTTTAGGGGGTTAAATGGGTGAGGGTTTATAGCCATTTCTTAGGTGAACAAGGCATAATCTAGTTGTAGTATCTGTAACTTGTTGAAGTTGTTATAGTCAAGGCAATACTTGGTCGGGTTCCCAAGTTCCAAAAAAGTAAGGGTAATTGTGAGCGTACGATAACTAAGGAGTGTTGGTGCATGCCAAGGAATGAAAATGAGTGATAACACATTCCATAAAGTGTCAATGGATGTTGAGGAGTGTTAGGGAGTGCTAGGACATCGTAAGGGATAACTAGGTCAAAATTCATGGAAATGAAGAAATAAGAGTGTGTGCCGAGTAGTGGCAACAAATTCCAAGTGTCTCAAGGATAAAGTGTGTTAGGATAAGGCCATAATAATACTTGTAGGATGTAAGCCTATAGTTACATAAAGGGTTGGAAAAAGTAGTTTCAGACAAAGTGAAACTTTAGGTTGGGCAGTACATTGATTTTCCAATGACTTGGTTGGTTTCCCAAGCTGCAAAAAAAGAAAGGTTATCTATGAAGACATGAAAGCTAAGGAATACCAAGGTGTGTTAGGGAATGCCTAGAAGTACTAACACATGCTAGGTATTTCCAAGGCATGATAGGAATCCCAAAATGTGCTAGGTGCCAGGGTGTGGCATGAACACTTGCTAGGGAGTGTGAGGGTCAAGTGTCAAGGAAACACAAGGGAGCACTAGTTTCAAATGCATGGAAATGAAGTATCATCTAGTTGCATGTGTGCAACGAAGGGAGTGAGACGGTATTGTAGGAAGTGACAATGCATGTTAGAGTGCTAGGGAAGCATACAAAGATGTTCCAAGTGCCAAGGTGTGCTAATGCGTGCTAAGGTGTGTTCGGGAGTGTGAGGAAAACATTATAGAGCACTATGTAAAAATTCATAAATGAATGAATAAGAGTGTGTTACAGGGATTGTTAGTGAGTCCTAGGTGTCTCGAGGAGGGAGTGACATGGTATGATAGGCAGTGCTAAGTCATGTTATAGTGTCTGGGAGAAATGAATCCAAGATGTGACAGGTGCCAGGGTGTGCCAACATGTGTTGGGATGTGTTAGGGACTGTCAGGGAAACACAAGGGACCATTTACGTTGTAGCCATTGAAGGACCCCGAGATTTTTTGTCCATGGAGAATTATTTATGTTGTAGCAATTGCATTAAAGAAAAAGGTCTGTCAATTCTTTTTTGTATGTGTTTATAAATTAGAAGAGACAAATTAGAAAGAAGAAGGTCATGAAAGAACTGGACAAATAAATGGAGGTCACTAGGTTAAATTTGATGGCATTGAGTTGGTAGTTTCATACTTTCACAAGGGCATCCAAGATAACCATGACCTGATTGAAGAAGTGGAAAACAAGCTGGCAGTCCACATTGAGGAAGATATCAATCCATTTTAGACTAAACCACATATATAACCGTGGCTCTCTCTACTCATAGTATTTTCATTAAGATTGTGTTAGGTATATGTTATTAACCTATGCTTCTGTCTATTTAAATGGATACTGTATTGGTAGCCCGAAAATGAGGCATTTTGGATTGTCTATTGTTTGTACTAGTTCTAAAAAATAACTAGCAACAGTTAATCTCTTTGACTGCAAAAAGTATTCTACTTGTTTTGTTGGGGAGTTTCTCTCAGGAAATTTATGGAGAACCAAACATATTTTTTATATATGTACTACGCAGAACCTTTATAAATCTACCGTTAAAATCAAGGTCAACCCAAATAAATCTGATTTCGGGGTTCCACTGCAACAAAATTTTCCCCACAACAAGCACAATATCAAGCCAACATGTGTGCTATGTGCATTTAATGAGATGGATAGGTAGGTTTAACCTTACGAGAACATGGCACCTTAAAATATGACCACGATTGGTGAGTGAAACCATTTAGGAAATGGCATCATGACTGGAGCCTTTTCCAGAAGGGATTATTCATTTACATTAGAATATACACAACATGCAGTTAGAGTTCCATCCATGTTAGTGCACACACGTGATTGTATCAGTCCTTAAACTGGTACAAAAAAATGATTTTATATATTCACATATGAGACAGTCACAAGATGTCAACAAAATCACATACTTATCAAAATCCTCAACTAGGAATATGCTACATTACTTCTTAATTTACTTGCGACTATGTAGGCATCGAAGACAATCATTGCAATGGGTTAAGGGGATCTAAGAGAGAATTATGTAAGGATTTCCTTCTAGGTAAAGGACATTGGTATTACTATTGTTAAAGGGGTGGCCTACAAGGATACATTGGTAGTTATTCATGCAAGAGCATAATTTCAACAATTTGTTTCAAAATTTGTATCTATCCTCCATAAGGTTTTAGAGATTTATAGAAGAGGAAGTTGGTTTCCTTGTTGCCCTATAATTTTGTAGAATTTCTAATTCCATATTTGGGATAGGAAATTTAGTAATTTTAGGCATAAGTTAAGATGTTGTTTTATTTTTAAGGCCTCCTAGTCATTAGGAAAGTTGATTCTTATGATTAGGATTACTTGTGGCATCCTATGTATTTTTCAAACTCCAATACACCAAGGAAAATATGTGGAGGACATTTGGGGGAAATGTGAATATCCATAAAATGTAGATCATATTTCGAGAACTTGTAGTTCTTTTCCTTGGACCCTATTAGTTCTTAGAGGTTTTATTTGGAGAAGTTAACAGGAAAAAGAATAATATGCCCAAGAATATTTGTGTTGGATCACCTATGGTTTGGGATAAAGGATAAGGGGTTCTAGGAGTTAGGGGTTTAAGGGTTAAGGGTAAAGGGTAAATGGTTAGGGCTTATGGGATTTAGAGGTTAGGGGGTTGAGGTATAGGGGGATTAAGGGTTACAAGTTAATATCTTAGTGGTTAAGGGATTTTGGGGGTTAAATATTAACCATCAAGGGTTTACATGTCAAGGGATTTAGGGGTTAAGTGCCTAAGGTTTATGGTATCTAGGTGTCCCTGGGTTAAGGGGTTAGGGGTTAATGAGTTTAGGGCTTATGGGTTATGGGCTAATGGTCAAGGTTTAAGAGGATATGGGATTAGGGTTTATGTGTTTCAAGGATTATAAGTTAGGGGTTATGGGTTAAGGGGTTACTGGCTTTGGGTTTAAGGGATCAAGGGGTTAATTTTTTATGAGTTATGGGCATAGTGGTTAAGGAATTGTGGATTTGGGGTTAAAGGGATAGAGGGATCGGGACTTTAGTGGTTACGGGTTAAGTGTGCACGGGTTGTGATAATGTGGCCCCTAATACCCTTGTCACAACTATTTGGGTTTGCCCTATCAATTTCTCTCATTTCCTTACCTATAGGTCCCTTATCCCCTATTCCATGAGGCCCTAAGGCTCCTTCTCATTCTCTAATGTTAAGATTATAGATCTCAGTAAACTATGCTTGAACCTCTCACTTCTACCCATCCATGCTACCCTTATCTCCCCTTGCCCTGTTCAATACACCAAAAGATCCCCCCCCCCCCCCAAAAAAAAAACATTCATGAGAATTGAACTTTTGGAGGAAATCATTTAACAACAACTTCACAACAAATCCATTTATAATAGTGTCTTGAAGCTATTAGATGTCATTTCATTAAGCTAAAGGGATAGGTGAGAGCTATGCATAGCTCACTAAAGGTGTATCAAGAGGCTATTAGTCTATTGGCTATAGAATTTGACTCTTGTTATTTGTAACTTAGCAAAATTGAAAAGATGTGGAGACAATCTCCATTCTTCTTCTTTCACCGGGCCATGTAAAATAAATGAAGCAAATAGTATGAACCCCTTGGAGAAGGAAAGTTGAGAACAATAATTAGCATGAACAAACAAAGAATCCAATGATTTAATCTTAGAGGGGTCTCCCTTTGTAAACAAGCCTCCATAATCTTTCTAGAGTTAGTATGAACCTTTACTAGAGGTTGCATAGTCTTCACATCACCAGCCACATCCTATAGAAAGGTACCAACCCCTACAATAAAAATTATGTATCCAAATAAGGTGTAGTTAATACCAATAAAATCACCTTATGAATCTATTACAATATGATTTGGAAAATATTTTTCCATACATGTATGAAAGAAACAATCCATTTTGTTAGCAAAAGGAAGTCTTTTTTAAGACCTCAAGAAACCCCCCTTGAAGGAGACAATAAGGGTTTGAAACCATAGAATACAAGTCGACCTATGAACCCTATTTCTAATGTGTTTTGTTCATGTGTTTGTTCACTCTGTTTGACATGTGGTAGACAATATATGAAGCCTTTTTTCCATGTATCATAGTCATTAGATATTGTATCACTAAGAATGAAGTGTATGGATTAGAGTTAAAGTTGCTATTTTAGTTTGTTGTATATTTTTGTCTTTTAGAGTACGAATATTTCTGGTCTACTATGCTAAGGCATTTTTTCTTTCAAATATTCAAGGAATATGTGAGCTAGTATAATACCATATCGTAATATTTGAAATAACATGATGGACTATTTAGCACAATTTATGGTGTTTGATTAATTGAGATGTTTATTTTTGGATGGATGGATTTACATCTCTTTAGCCAATAGACAAAAATCATTAAGCATTGTTGCAATTATGTTATTGACATGTTGAAGTGCCATTTAGACTTAGAGGTAGAAGATTTGGACTTGTACGTTTTCACCTATCTGGGTGTGATGATACCTTGTGGAGGTAGGAAAAATTTCCATTTTTTTAACTCTTGGATATATTCTATACACTCTTGAGAGAATTTCAACCTTTTAAATAAAATTACAAAAAAATGTACACTCATGCAATAATTACTAATTGATTTGGTGGTGACTCAACAAATTGTAGCATGTTGGCTTGTTGAATTTGTTAGTAAGTTAGGGTTTGATAAATTTTTAAGTTTCAGTCGGATTTATTGCAGTTGTATGTGTTTTTATAGAAGCAATTTTGGAGTGGTGGTTGTGCTTCCTTTATTGAATTTGATTTATTTCGTTCTTCTTCTACATGCCCACTGTGGTATCTTCTCGTTTGAAAATATTTGCTTATTCTGTACAGAAAAAGTTCTTGTTGCATCCTTGAAAAAATTGCACAATTGTCCTAATTTATCTCTGTAATACCTTGATTTTTCTTGCTTATTTCAATTGGGCTGGATTTTTCCAGCTCAAAAGGGTTGTTAGTTGTTGTCTAACTAAATTTTTACAACATTTTTTCTTGTTGTATTTATTTATTTTTTCTTCAAGGAGGTGTTTCCTTTAAACTCTAGAAGAAGCATTACAAGTGGCCTCATTATAGCAGTCATCAGAGGCTGTTTTTGATCATAGGAAAGACAACCCTCAGAGGGTCAAATTTGGGTATGTTATACCTATGGAAAACTTTGGCTAACATCCAATTAGATATGTTATACATAGTTCACAATTAGGAGATTGCAGGCCATAGAGTTGCACATAAAAATGCACTACTCCTCAAATATCAGGGTAAGTGCAAGATTATTTATTGAATATAGTTTAGTCACATGATACAGTTATCCCACAACTCTACAGTAGAGAGACCAACATGGAACAACAAACTTATAATCGATCGATGCACTCACTCATGGGAATTTCATGAACATTTTATTTTCTTATACGATGTAATTTTACCCACATCTTGAGATCACAGAAAAATGGTATTCATAATCAAGTTTTATGGGTGAATTAATTACTTTTTCCTGCAAGATCAAGTTACGTAGCTATAATGTCTCGTGTTTTTTCATACATCCGACTAGAAACATATCTTGCAGGAATTTTGAAGAAAATCCGACTCAAATTATCAGAGAATATCCAGGTGATATCATTAAAAAAGTATGTTTCTCCTTATATGTTGATTATTCTTCCTCTTCACTGTGTTTTGTATATAAATATATTTCAACTAATTCATATCAGATATACTCTAACTCCTGGTTCCAATTTAAAGGTCGAGTTATAAACATTGTTTTCTGTTATTTATTTGGAAAGTGCTTATGGTTTGAAGAGGTTGTAATAGACGTGAATCTCAAATAGTTGTTAACCAGGCTAATGCAAGCTTTATAGGTAGAATGTGCGGCTTCAATCCCTGATGTCTCAAATTCAGCCGCACATTTAGGAGCTAGAATGGTCATCCTTCACCCACATTTATCATGATATCAATAAACTAGCAGATAAGCTCTCCGAGGAGGCATTCAAGTAGCAAGATGATGAACTATCAGCAAGATCAAGGTTGTGGCACACCCAAAAAAAAGGCAACTCACAAAATTTAAGCTAACAACAATCCCTACTCATGAAGCTGACAACTTGCGTCCCTCAAGGACCACTACCTTCTCCTTCATCAGGAAATACTTCCTCAACAACTCATTCAACAACATCATTTCAACAATCTATTTATTTTATTGTGCCCATAACATTTTTCGAATAATCTGATGTTTCTTAGGTGAATGTCAAATGCCAATTTACTATTTCAAAACAAAAATTTTATGCCTTGTAACTAATGAGCCTTCTTCATTTAATAGTTTCTTGAATGGTTTTTTGTTTACTAATTTTTATTATTCAATGGTTTCTTATATGTCAAGATTCTTCTCTATTTCATGCCTTACTACGTTTCCTTTGCAACATTGGTGGAATTGCTAGTTTAATTTTTTTCACATAGTTAAAAAAAAAACAATTTTACTTCATGGAATGAAACTCAATTGGAAATCACCTTGTTGTGAAGTATCATGTTAAAACATGAGATTCAAAGTTCAAATCCCCTTGAGTGACCAACCAAAAAATAATTCTTGTATCTATTTATTTATTAAATTTTTAGAATGTGGTTTAATGAAAAAAAAAATATAAAATAATATAAATAAATATGACATGATTAAATTTCATGTGGTTTGAATATGTATTTTCAAAAATAAAAAATATAATTATCCACTACGCTCATTGTCTTAAGTCGCCATTGTCTTAAATATAAAGTTTTTTCTTAAATATTTTTGTCTCAAAGTGTTTTTGTCTTAAATCTAAAATTTTATCTTAAAATATTTTTGTCTCAAATTGCTTTTGTCTTCAAATATTTTTATCTCAAATTGTTTTTGTTTTACATATAAATTTTTTTTTGTCTCAAATTGTTTTTGTCTTAGATATAAAGCTTTGTATACTTTTGTCTTAATTTTTTTTTCTCAAATTGTTTTTGTCATTAATATTTCGTCTCAAATTGTTTTTGTCTTAAATAAAAAGTTTTGTCTCACTCTATTTTTGTCTTAAATTTTATATTTAAGACAATTTAATTGATATTAAATTTTAATATAAAATAGCCAAAATAAAAAATGACATTTTTAAGACAAAATATTTCTTTTCTCTTAAAAAAATGTCTTAAAAATGCCCTTAGCATAGTACTATATACATGTTGATAAAGATTGAAAAAAAATTAAAAGTAAAAGTACTACCAAACTTACAAAATAAAAAACAATAATCTACATTTTTATTTTAAGTAAAATATTTTATCATCTCCATTATTCTCATTCCTCATACTCTTGCTCAATCAAATAACAACCACTTTATCCTAATCTATTCAAATCAAATAATAACCACTTTATCCAAACCTATTCAAATATGTTTGAGAGGTACTTTTGTTTTCAAAAATAATTTCATTGAAATATGGAAAGAGAAAAAGTCCAAACAGAGGTAATTTTGTTTTCAAAGATAATTTTATTGAAATATGGAAAGAGAAGAACGCCCATTGTACACTTTATGGGAAAAGGCTAGAGAAATAGACAAAAAGTGTTTGGCACGAGGTCGTTGTTAATAGGTCCATGCAGGTCCATATTATGATTAATCAAGGCTCCCTCTTTTTTTTTCTCCTCCCACCGTGATCTGGGCCTACGGCCTCCCAGTATTTGGAGCGTCCGAGTATTTGGAACGGGCCTTGTCCATAAGGAGGTTAGGGTTTGATAGTAATTTTTAATTGTATTGAGTTTTTTAACAAAAATAAATATATTAAAAAAACACGTTAATATACACAATTTTTTCTGACATTAGAATCTAAATATAAAATAAATTTTACAAGGCTAAATCACACAATCTTTTATGATATTAAAGTCTAAATATATAAAAGAAAAATTACAGTAGTAGTAGTTCACTAGGGTTACGACATTTTGGGATTTACTTCATGCAGAACGAAACACTTTGAGTGCAGCTGGTCTCATGAACTATATGGTCACTCACAATATTGAGTGTAGCTGGTCTCATGAACTATATGGTCAGTCACAATATAAGAAAAATTACATAAATAGTTACCGCTAGTGAATAATTTGTCACAGAAAATATAGGCCTAAAAGAGAATATAGAGAACTAGTTGTTGTAGGAAAAAAAAAAGCGTTTCTCAGCTTGAATAGTCTCATTGTCCTTATTTGCTCGAAAAACATCTCAATACTTCGAACATAATCATAATCATACGCTATTGTAGCACCGGAGACTGCAGATGAGGTAACGGGACAAAAATAAACCACTCCTTGTGCAAAACCTTACGGAATGTGTAGCTTAAGCAGCTCATCAGATCTCTGATCCGCTGGTCATAATCCCATATAGATTATCCGATATTCTGCTTGATTCTTTAACCAAGCAATAATCAGCTGGGCAAATTTTGGCTTTTGAGACTTATTAACAAAACCTACCTGCAACTCAACAAATGTCATTACCGCTGCTCAAATTTTGGCTTTCGAAACTTATTAACAAAACATACCTGCAACTGAAACAACGTCAATATTTGGTTAGCCAGCTCTGCTTACATTTAATGTACCGCTACAATGATCTTCGTTGCAGAGTAGTTACAATAATCATTGTTCTTTTTCTTTGCAGAAACCGTTATGAGGAGATGTTTATGGGTTATAATTATTATTTTAAACATTATTAATAAGGTGAACTGTTACACAAATTAAGATGTAGTTGACAGTTAAAACAGTGAAGTTTAAGGACGGAAAAACTCTTCTTAAAAAGAGACTGATCAAATTTACAGTAAAAGTATGAAACATAAATGTGAAGAGACCTATCAAATTTACACCATGGATAGTACATATTTAAATCTCCTAATTATAAGTATGAATCATACGTCTGAATAGACTAATGATTTGTAATGTTTGTTTTTGGATCTGGGTACTCGGATGTCAATCAAACTTAATCTTTTGATCTGAATACTCGGATCTCTCTTAGCCTTATATAATGAGCTGTCTATTTTTACAAAAATAACAATAGTAAAATTCAGAAGTTGAACATAATTCGAATTCCAATTATATCTGTAACCAAAATTGTTGAGAAAAACCAGGCACGTTTCATGCCCGATATCCTACGTGATCGCTCACGCGCTTAGTTACATATCATGCATTGATTTGATTCGTAATCTTTGATTGAAATCACCAGCTGCCTCAGCGAACATTGTTTCGGAGTGTCTGGTGTAACAGAGATGGATAAACCCCAGAGCATTGGCTCATATTCACCTGGGTTCCAGAACGCTAGATGAACGAGTAGCAGCTGCAGAATGGACATCGGGACGTGTCAGCTCAGGTACACTCGCACTGTTCACATCTACGAAAGCAGGCTTTGTGGGCGACAGAAGATGTTCTCCGTCACTTGTAAGCATCCACGCCACCCGTGACATTGAAGGCCACAACGCTGCAGCTGCTTGCGTACACAAAAGACCAATTTTAACAACTCTAATCCCTTCCTCCCGGGAATAACTGCCCTCCAATGCAGGATCCATAACTTATAAAGCTCTCCCTGATTTGTACAATCTCCATGTCTCGTGATTGGTCAACATCATCAAAAAAAGTACCTCTAGCCAACAGGGGATTATAATACTGAATAGATTTTAGAATACTAAAGATGAGATCCACATGAACCATACTCTTTTGATAAGAAATTCATCCTCAACCGAACTCCGATCCTTTCTCCCGCTTATAATCTCAAGTAGAAGCACCCCAAAGCTAAATACATCTGCTTTCTCTGTTAGCTATCCATGTAAAGCGTACTCTTGGGCCATGTAGCCTCTGCATGTAATAAGACAAGTAACCAAATCTCCATATAGTGTCAATCGTCTTAAAAAGATATGATCCGTATTCAGATGTATGAATTGTAACTGGTTCATGTTATACTGTAATTTATTAAATGATGTTAGGGGCCTCCCGAGACAGAATGGTAGAGAGAATTCTTACATAGTCCCTGCAACTCTAGTGCTAACATGGCTGTGATCATCCAAAGTTTACTATTTTGGGTATGTGTTAATGATCCAGTAAAATATTGTTGGCTTTAATATCTTTGTCAATGATCCGAATCTCAGATTTCTCATGAAGATATGCCAACCCACGCGTTGTTCCAAAAATGATATTATACCTCTCTTTCCAATCAAGTAAATGTTGGTTTTCTGTATCTGCAATCAATAGGCTCATATATAGTATGCTGGAAATAACTCCCAACCACCACCATGAATAAAGGAATGGGAGCAGCCGATGCTTCATAAATTTTTATTCACAGAAAGGACAAACACAGATCCAAGAGCCAGAGGCGTTTACACGCAATATTCAAAAAAACGAGAGCAGAGTCCATACTCTGCGTTTTAAGTCTTACCCCACCGCATTACTTACCTTTTTTCCCGTAGGCACAGCCCGCAACTTTTATGTTTTAACTCTCAAGCCTTTCGCCAATGTTAATTTTTTCGTCAAAGCTATATCGGTGGGACCCACCTCAACCTTACCGCACTTTGCAAATGCATGAATTCCTTTGTTATTTCGTATTCCTTACCCTTCCACCTTACCGCACTTCCCAACGTTTAAGTACCCGGAGCTCGCACTTCGCAACTCTTAAGTTTTAACTTCATACCCCGCACCAAAACCTATTTCCCCGTCGATACGATCTCGCGGGACCCACCAACCTTTACTAGATTTGCAAACCACCACAATCCTTTGTATTTCCAATTATCCCTTTGTTTTTTCATATTTCGCACTTACCATAGTTTAAGTCACATCGCGCTCGCACTTTGCAAGTTTTCCCATTTAAGTCTTTAAGCCAACCACAGTGTGCACTTCACAAGTTTTGTATTTAAGTTTTAAAGCCGCCCACAAGTTAATATATTTGTGATGTGACGTGCCCGCAAAGTGCACATGGAAAGCTCAAGAGTGTTACGAATAGTGCCTGCAAGGTAAACAATTTGTGTTGTGATGTGATATGTGCCACGTCACAATCGCATATCGCATGTTTTAAAGTTTTCCCGTGTTCGCACAAGTTAAAATTTAAGATCGCTGGCATGCGATTTGCGATAAAGTGTTGGATGCGATGTTGACTCAGAGCCGAAACATATAATATTTGAAGTCCGCCCATTTGTGTGTTTGAACGTTGTTTCGTGTGTAAACATCATAAACAAAGCGCAGGACGATTTTGGTTGTTGAACGTCCGATTTGCATTGATTTTCTTTCAATGCTCAGGCTTCGGCCATTTTTTTATAAAAAATATGTAATTTCATATGTTTTAGCGTGATGGAATGAAAAATAAGTTTCAATCCTCTCCTATGTTTTGACGTTGTCTGTCTGTGAATGTTATTTTTGCATTATATCATTCTCTGTGTTGTAAAGGGAGAACGCATTCCTCTGTTGTTGTTTATGTTTATTTAGAAATTCCAACATGGTATCAGAGCAGGTCTAGGCTATCAGTGAAACAACGAGCTCTCTTTACTGAAGAAGCTGTAAGATTTTTTTGTTTGTAGAAGCAGAAGTCCCCAACAGTGAGAAAGATTTTATAGCAGTAAGAAAGTTTTAGTTTACACAGTCAAGATGGTAGCAGCAGGCACAAGCTTGACAAATCCACAATTACCACAATTCAATGGTAAGAATTATGATTATTGGGCCATTAAAATGAAGGCTTTGTTTTCTTTACAAGATATTTGTGAGCTGGTGGATAATGGTTTCCAAGAACCAGCTGATGCAGCAACACTTGATTCTTTGACACAAGTACAAAGAGATTTGCTGAAAGAAAATAGGAAGAAGGACTCCAAAACCCTCTTCTATATTTTCCAAGTAGTATATGAGAGTACTTTCCCAAGGATTTCAATAGCAACAAAGTCTAAGGAGGCATGGGATATCCTCGAGACAACCTACCAAGGTATGGCAAAGAAAAGGCAACAAACTTCAAATGTTGAGGAGAGATTTTGAAACTCTCTGTATCAAATACTTTGATAACATAGAGTAACTTTTCACCATGTGATTGGGTTGGTTACCCAAATCAGGTCTCATGGGGAGACACTTGAGGATAGAATAATAGTGGAGAAAGTGTTAAGAAGTGTACCATCAAGATTTGATGTCGTAGTAGTGGCCATAGAAGAGACAAAGGATATCTCACAATTTTCAGTGGATGAACTTTATGCATCACTGATGTCTCATGAGAAGAGACTGAATAGAGAAACGAGCTCCTCATTGGAGCATGCATTCAAGGCACAAATGTCTTTTCGCTGAGATAGAGGTCGAGGAAGAGGAAGAAGCCCACACAAAGGTGGAAGAAGCAACCCTGCAAGCACAAGTGGAAGGGGCAACAACCAAAACTCAAGCGAAGGCTCAAACCAAGATCAAGCACAAGGACAGAGGTATGATAAACCTCAAGTCCAATGTCATTATTGCAAAAATTATGGGCATTATGCCAATGAATGTAGAAAGAAGAAAAATGATATCTGTAATAAACCAAATGTAAATTTTACAAAATAAAATCAGTACCAAGGGAATGTGCTTTTAACTTGTAATGTAGCACAAGATAAACAAGAAGATGTATGGTTCTTAGATTTGGGGATTGGTGGTAAAGTCTCTGTCATGGGGAAAGGAAGAGTAAGAATACTGACAAATAAGGGAGATAAGAAGTTCATACCAGATGTCTATTATGTCCCTGGTATGAAATGTAACCTTCTAAGCATTGGGCAGCTCACTCAAAAGGGTTACAATGTGTTTTTTAAAAATTATGTGTGCACAATTATGGATATACCTCCAAGTAAAAGAGTCATTGCAGAAGTGTATATGAAAATAAATAGAATGTATCCTCTCAACATCATATCGGACTTGAAGGAAGGAGGCAACGTAGTAGCTATAACACAAGAAATCTTTCAAAAAGAAGTGAAAGATGAAACTAGTTATGGAATTTGAGATTTGGACATCTCAATTTCGGAGGTTTGAACTTGTTGCATAGAAAAGGAATGGTAAGAGGATTAACACTCATAGAGAAACCACACAACCTATCTGAAGGCTGCATCTTGGGCAAACAACATAGAGAATTCTTTCTAGCAGGAAAGAGTATAAGGGAAAAAGAACCCTTGGAGATTCTCCACTTAGATTTGTATGGACCAATGCAAATGCCATCATTAGCTAGCAGTCATTATGTCTTGACATTTATAGATGACTACACAAGAAAGACATGGCTTTATTTCTTAAAACAAAAGAGTGAAGTGTTTGAATAGTTCTACCACTTCAAAGCTCTTCTTGAAAAGAAAAGTGGACACTACATAAAAGTGTTGAGAATTGACATAAGTGGAGAGTATATCTCCAAAGACTTCCTAAGTTTCTGGAGGGAGCATGGAATACGCGAGAAATTTACCACAAGGTAAACACCGCAGCAAAATGGTGTATCAGAAAGAAAGAATAGAACCATCATGGACATGGTAAGAAGTATGTTGAATGAAAAGCAATTGCCAAATCAGTATTGGGCAGAAGATGTCAATTGTGCAACATATATTTTAAATAGATGTCAAACCAAAGATGTTATGAACAGAGTTTCGGAAGAAGCATGGAGTGGAACAAAGCAGTTCGTCACTCACATGAGAGTATTTGGATGTGTGGCATATGCACATGTCCCAGATATGTTAAGGAAGAGGTTGGATGGTAAGGGGGAGAAGTGTATAGTTGTTGGATACAGTGATGAATCCAAGGCCTAGAAACTCTATAATCCATCAACCAAGAAAGTTATAAATAGAAAATATGTTTAGTTCATTGAAGAAGAATCTTGGGATGGAATTTTAGAGAAGACAGTGAATGTGAAGACATGTATTTCACATGAATATAAAGAGGAATTCATTGCAGAAAATAATTCCTCAACGTTGGTTCCTCATCCACCTACACAAGCTCAACATAGCACACCACAAGCAAGCAATAGAACAACCTTGAGAAATCAAGGAAGTGCTTCTCCAATCACACCACAGGGATCTACAAATCCCTCGATTTCAAGTGGAACTCCAAGCACATCTTCAACAAATACAAGAAGACCAAGATTCAGGAATTTGAGTGAAATTTATGAGCAAGAAGAAGTAAATAATAATGTTGTTCTAGATTCTTTATTTGCATTGTTTTTTCATTTTGATGGCCCAATCCATTTTGAAGATGTTTTAAAAGAAGAGAAGTGCATTGAAGCAATGAATGAAGAGATATGTGCAATAGGAACAAATGACACATTGGAGTTAGTGGACCTCTCATAAGGTAAAGAAGTCATTGGAGTAAAATGGGTCTATAAGACCAAAAGAAACGTTGAAGGCAAGATTGAAAGGCACAAAGAAAGAATTGTTGTGAAAGGCTACAAGCAGCAGCAAGGAAGAGACTATGAAGAAACATTTTCATTAGTTGCAAGGATGGAAATAGTATAGAAAGTGTTGTCCATAGCATCACAACTAAAGTGGAAAGTCTATCAAATGGATGTGAAGTCAGCATTCTTGAACGAAGTGTTGAAAGAGGAGGTGTATGTTGAACAACCTCCTGACTATGAGATAGAAGGCCAAGAACACAAAGTGTGTAAGTTGAATAAAGCTCTTTATGGGTTCAAAAAAGCACCAAGAGCATGATACAACAAGATTGATGCTTACCTGATAGACAATGAGTTTGGAAAGTGTCATGGTGAACCCACACTCTACATTAAAGAAAATGACAGTAAAATCCTTATCATTGTTTTATATGTAGATGATTTAATTTTTATAGGTAGTGATGTTTCTCTAATTGTTGATTTTAAACCAGTCATGAAAAATGAATTTGAAATGATTGACTTGGATTTATTGAGACAATTTTTGGGGATAGAAGTAAAGAAAAATGAAAAGGGAATTTTTATTTCCCAAGCAAAATATGTTGCAGAATTTTTAAAAAGGTTTAACATGCAGAACAAAAAAGCATAAACAACTCCAACTGTCATGGGTTTGAAGTTAAGCAAGGAATATTGCAGCAAGAATGTTGATCTAACATTGTACAAGATCATGGTTGGAAGTCTAATGTATTTGACTGGAGCTAGGCCTGATATTATTCATGATGTAAGTATGATATCCAGATCCATGGAGATACCTAAGGAGACACATTGGGAAGCCGCTAAGAGAATACTAAGGTATGTAAATAGAACAAAGGAGTATGGTGTTCTATACTCAACTAATAATTTTAGGTTGATTGGTTACACTGACAATGATTGGGCTGGAAGGGTAGATGACAGAAAGAGCACATTTGGGTATGTGTTTCATTTCGGATCGAGAACCATTTCATGGGCTTCTAAGAAGCAGCCAATAGTTGCATTATCAATAGAAGAAGTTGAATATGTAGTAGCAATAGCAGCAACCTCTCAAGCAGTTTGGATGAGAAGGATGCCGAGAGATTTATGTCATGAGGAAGATAAAGGAACCACAATTTATTGTGATAATAGCTCAACAATAGCATTGTCAAATAATTCTCTTTTCCATGAGAGAACAAAACATATTGATGAAAAATATCATTTTATAAGGGAATTGGTTAACAATGGTGAAATGTTTTTGCAGCATTAAGGGTCAGAGGAACAGTTTGCTGATATCCTCACAAAGCCATTGGGACATAGAAGTTTTTTTAATCTCAGAGAGTGTCTGGGAGTGACTGATGGTGGAAGTTGTGATTAAGGGGGAGTGTTGGAAATAACTCCCAACCACTGCCATGAATAAAGGAATGGCAGCAGCCCACGCTTCATAAATTTTTGATTGAGAGGAAGGACAAGCACAAATCCAAGAGTCGGAGTCTTTTACACGCAATGTTCAGAAAAACTAGAGAAAAGTCCATATTCTAGGTTTAATTCTCACCCACCACATTACTTACCTTTTTTCCCTCAAGCGCAACCAGCAACTTTTATGTTTTAACTCTCAAGCATTTCGTCAATGTTAAATTTTCACCGATGCGATATCTGCGGGACCCACCTCAACCTTACTGCACATTGAAAAGGCATGAATTCCTTTTTTATTCCAAATTTCCTTACCCTTCTGCCTTACTGCACTTCCCAACGTTTAAGTGCCCACAACCCGCACTTCGCAACTCTTAATTTTTAACTTCATACCCCTCATCGAAACCTATTTCCTCGCCGATGCGATATGGCGGGACCCACCAACCTTTACCAGATTTTCAAAATCACCACAATCCTTTGTATTTCCGCTTATCCCTTTATTTTTTCATATTTGACACTTACCATAGTTTAAGCCGCCCGCAAAGCGCACTTCACAAGTTTTGTATCTAAGTTTTAAAGCCACCCGCAAGTTAAGATATTTGTGATACGACGTGCCAACAAAGCACACATTGCAAGATTTGGAGTATTATAGATATTGCCCGCAAGATAAAAATTTTATGTTGTGATGCGATATGTGCCACGTCACAATCACATATCGTAAGTTTTAAAGTTTTCCCATGTCCGCGCAAGTTAAAAGTGAAGATCATTTGTATGCAATTTGCGATAAAGCACCGGATGCGATGTGGACTCAGAGCCGAAACATATAATATTTGAAGTCTTTCCATTTGTGTGTTTGAACGTTGTTTCATGTATAAACAATAGAAACATATTACAAGACGATTTTGGTTGTTGAACGTCCAACTTGCATTGAATTGATTTCAATGCTCAGGCTTCAGCTATTTTGTATTAAAACTATGTAATTTCATATTTTTTAGTGTGATGGAATGAAAAAGAAGTTTCATTCCTCTACTGTGTTTTTACGTTGTATATATGTGAATGTTATTTTTTCATTTTAGCATTCTCTGTGTTGTAAAGGGGGAACACATTCCTCTGTTGTTGTTTATGTTTATTCAGAAATTCCAACATAGTAAAAAAATTAACAAGTTACTCAAATAAACTCCAATAAAATAGACCCAACATTAGCAGCGCTAAGTCATTCAAGGACAAGAAGAGACCAAACAAGAGCTTGTCAATACTGCCGACTAGGAGGTATTCGTAAACAAATAGTCTTTTTTAGCTTTCAATGGAGAAACCAATCAATTTCACTAGATTCATGTGCTGAACACAACTGATGATTTTTTTTTCATTCAAAAACCCATCATCCTCTTGCTTTGAACCTAAATTCAGTTGCTTAACTACAACCTCTCAGTGGTTCGATAGAATCCCATGTTAATTAATGTACATGATCATGATTCAAACTAAAATAAATTTATAATGTATGATTTCTCCTTGGATACTTAATGGAATAAATTGTTAATTTAATATGAAATGCTCACTTTAAAGACACGTCCAAAACCTCCTTGGCCAAGTTTGTTCTCTATTTTAAAGTTAGAAGTAGCTTCTCTCAAAATATCATACTTCAAAATGAGCTCTAGATTGATTATAGCTTCAGATATTCAGATATTATAACTTCTATGCAAAAATATTAACATGAGGGTATCTATTTTTTCATGCATTAAAGAAAGATGGAAACAATTCAGAAGAAATATAATTCAGCTACATCTAAGATCATAACACTAAAATATTGAATAACAAATTGATGACCTTGGGTTCCAGAAATCAGATCCTGACTTTTTAGGCCGGATGAGAGGCCTATGGTTATAGTAAATCCAATGACAACAGCTATTGCGCCTAGTGTTATCCCAATAACCTTGCCTTCTGCAAACGATATCAAGACATATCAGTAAATAGTGTTTTCATTCACTAAAATGGCATCTTTATAAAACTAATATAACCCTAATCATTGCAAGATATATGAAATAAAATAATGGATGCTGGAGGGCCCTTTCTAAGCGAGAGATTGCTCCCATTTTTTCTTTTCTTGAATTTGCACAAGAAATCTCTGTATATTAGATATGCTTTAGTTGGGGAAAATGAAAATGTTATAGAGCCATTATATACTCCTTGTAGTTGTAACGTATATGAAATAAGATACCTGGAAATCGAAGACTTTCTCCTTGGGGCATCCGCGAGAGAACAGAAATGTTGAAAAATTCAAAAACCTCGTAATGTAAATGGCATTTTTCACGTGCGATTTATGCCCCAAGAGATCCACTTTGGCATAAGAATATATATTGCAAGGAAGATGTAAGGCATGATCTGAAACTTGTTTAGGAAAGATGTCCCCAACACTGTGCTAAGTCGTAGATATGCCCCGTTAAATTAGAAGAGACACCCACTAAATTTGAATTGAATAATTTAGGAGTTTGCAGAGCTTCAGTGATAGTATTGGAGAGCGGGAACTTCATAGTTTTTTAGACTCTTGTGGATGACAACACTTCCCACAGTTGCAAAGAACCTCTGATGGGGTAATTTTCATATTCTCCATTTTTTTTGTAGGTATCATTATTGTCATAGCGTAAGAAGCAGTTGTCTAGATGAATGACCCCAGAAGTATTGTAGCATTCTTCAACAATGTTTTCTTTGGCCATCGATGCGCACTATTTGCAAGCTGAAGAACCTGAATCTCCCGTGCATTGTACTATCCCATAAACCATACTATTTTTGTTTGTCCCCTCAGCAACACTCGAAGTATTGAATCCTCTGTAATTAGCGTTCACTACTAATGATTCCAAAACATTGATTAGACTTTGCTGGAAGAAGATACCATTTATACTTTCGTTCTTTGCACAATAATGCCAGACTTCACTAGTAAAATTTCCTGGTCTCTTCCTAGATTTGTAGTAATTAAAGTAATGCTAGTCGTAACATAAGAGACAACCGTTTAGTTGAATGTATACAAAACTTCCACTGCATCCCTGAACAAGCTTTGTCTTCGCCATAGATGCACACCGTTGACGATCATAGGGACCTGAATCTTCTCTGCATTGGAAAAGCCCATAAACAACACTGTTTAATCCCACATCACCAACACTAGAAATATTGAATGCACTGTAATAAACATTCATCACAGTCTTTCCAAAACCTCGTTTACATTCCCCTAGAATGCACTATAATTTCAATGTATATTCCCACAATAATATGAAATGATATTCATGTATGGATCTACCACTAAGAGAGGCATAAGCATGGCCATAGTTAGGACAAGTAATAGGTTCATTATTAATGGTTTCATCTTCATTTCCATCACGCCGGCTGCAGGTCATTGTTGGCACTGAACGCTCTTTTCTATTTGTTAAAATATGTAATTACTTGTCGCATGCAGAGTTAGACAATCAGTTAAGTAAGCGTTGAGTTAGTCGAGTGATGTGATAGATGAATTTGGTAAGTGAGCTAGAGAGTCAGTTATGTGACTGATGGTCAAGTTGAGTGATGTGAGTGTGTGCATGTCAATTTAGGTTAAATACCCTTCACTGGGTTCATTATATTCATTGTGATTGAGTGAGATTGAAAATTTTTGATTAATAGAAGAGTCGCAACTCATTTATGTTATTGTGTGAAATATTTTTGTATCTGTTCCTTTACTCTTCTGCATTCCAACAAATTGGTATTAGATCTGAGGAAAGATCACAAGATCCATGGGCAAGCAGAGCCATAGAAAAAAGGCCAAGAGCAGAAAGCCGACAAATTCTTTTTTTAATTTTTGCAAAAACGTTGAACAAATAAGGAAGCTCCCAGGTCCACACGATTTTACTGCAACATAGGCATAGGTCCACAACTCTTTAGTTCAAAACCTGTGTAGGTATAGTGAAACTTATGATTTTGGAAAAATCAAGTTTATTCTGCAGTTTATTGGCTTGACGCGTGCGCAATCCGATTTATAGTTCAGTCGGGGTTATAAAAGTCAAACGGTTCGGTTGAAATATTTTAAATTTTTCCACGTGCTGAAGTCTTAAGGTTGTATTCGAACATACAATTTGTGAGGAGGATTTTATAAAGAGATATATATTTTTCTTTAAAAAAATATTTTTATAATATTTAAAAAAAGGAAGGATTTAAGAAAAGAGAGGATATATATTATAATAAGTCTTTATTATAATATATATATATATATAATTTTAAAAAGAAAAAGAAAAGGAATTTATTATATAAAAATAAATTTTAGAGCTTTATTGAAAGAGATTTTTTTATTGAAAGGAGCTTTGAAAAGCCCTCACAAAAAAAATTAGGATTTTATTAGAAAAGTTTTTTTTGAAGCAAGATGGCCACATCCAGTTTTCATCCATAACTTCCTTCTTTCACTGGGAAACATTATGATGTTTTGGCTATTAAAATGGAGAGCATTTTAAAAGTGCATGATTTTTGGGATCATGTTAAGTTTGGGTTTGCATAACCTCATAATGACATAGAAGAATGAGCCCTCAATAATGCAGACATGGAACAATGGAAGAAAGACAAGAGGAAGAATGTAGAAGTGTTGCTTCTTATCCAGAAAGTGGAACAAGTAGTGTTCCATAAGATAATGATCACATCTTCAGCAAAGGAAGCATGGGAAAATTTGGTGACAAGCTATCAAGGTATGGCCAAAGTCAATATTGTTAAATTCTAGGATACTAGGAGATATTTTAAAAGTCTGCAGATGAAGGAGATAGAGGGCATTGATTCTTTCATGAATCGGGTCATGTCTATAGTAAATTAGTTAAAAATATATGGTGAATATATTAAATATTGAACAGTGATTTAGAAAGTTCTTAGATATTTATCTACCAATTTTTATGTTGTGGTAGCAACCATAGAAGAAGCCAAAAATTTGGAAAAACTGACAATTAATGAGTTGATGGGATCACTTCTATCGAATGAGGAAAGGATAGATAGAAATAAGGATTCCACTTTAGAAAATTCCTTCAAAAGTAAAGTTTATTTTTCAATAGGTCGAGGCAGAGGTCAATCAAGAGGCAGAGGACAAGGCTGAAGCTATGGTGGTCAGGGATATCACTGAGAAGAGCATGAACATCAAAGTGGAAGAAGTAGCAGCAGGAGCTTCAACCATAATCAAAGGTCAAATCTTATTATTGCAATAAATTTGGCCATTATTCTCGTGATTTCAGGAAGAAGATAGCTATACAAGAAAAATAAGAGAGCTAATGTTAGTACAGAGAATAATAACTCCATGTTCCTAGAATGAAACACCATGCACGAACCATCTGATAAGGTGTGGCTATTCGACAATGATTGCAGTAATCACATTTTGTTAGTGTGTTTGGTACACGCATGTATGAAATCACACCAACTTAAGGGGTGTGGTTTACCCTCTTAATTTATTAGTCACAGGAAGAAAAGATATGGAGTCAAGCAAGTTATTGGATCATGCTAGAACATAAACATACTAGATAGAGAAATAACATACATAATCAAACATAAAAATTAAACTAAAACTAAAACAAATAAGAAAAAAGCTTTAAATAGAGTTAAACAACTTCAATAATCCAAACGGTGATGCTTACGTCCCCTCTTATTGAGTGTTGGTAGGAAATAAGGATGAAATTTTAACCCACTTGCCAAGAGGGCCTTAGAACTTGGGGTTCTAAGTCCCGATGCAAGGATGTCTTTACCTCCAAGCTTACCTCGGCGTAAAGTATCTCTCTACTATGATGCACTGAACTTGTTGGATGGCCAACAATTGAGTCCCCTCTATCTTTTCTCTAGATCATACACTGCTAGTATTGCCTGGGGAAATTCTGGCCAGCTTAACAATTTTCTCTCAAGTTGTTCATATCTTGGTGGCATTTTATAGGAGAATTCAAATCCTCCTTCCCTCTCCTAGTACATTGTGCATCATGACCCAAGGGAGTGGTATGATTCCATTGGGTGCCACATTTATTCCATTGTGTGCTCCCTGGATGTCCTAAGGAGGCTAGGGTGGCCGTCCTTAGGCAGCTTCAAGTGTGGAATCAATTTCTTGGACTATGGTTTTTGTGGTCCCGGAAAGTGACTTCCGCCACTCTGAGGATTGCGCGATTTTCAGGTCATTGGCGCGCACCGACGCTCTTATCGAAGGATTTTGCATGCAAAATCTTTTGTCAGTAGTTCAAATTTGATTTTTCCTAAGAGCTTAGCGGTTTTTAAATAATTTCCAGATTCTCTAATGTCTCTCAGCCCTGTAAAGCCTTCTGCCTGACATGAAATAATGTCATCTTTGCTTGTACGATTGTCTAGTGTTAACAGTTTCCCCCTAATGTTTCAGGTCTAGGAATAATTGTATAGCTGAAATACATTATAGTTTATTTTTCGTATACTATGTGTAGAGAGGGAGAGAGCTGCGTGTATCTCGGAATTGGAGACACCCTGCACTAGTTCGAAGGAAGACCATGTTCCATGGGACCCCTATAAGCAAATATAATACAATATATATAAATTTTATACGAGGAGGGCATGTCCCGTGCTCGTAATGCTATGGCTAGTTAAACAAATCTATTTGACAAATACATGTTCTGTCTTTTCTCACTAATATGGTAGTGATCTGTTGGTTGATGACGACGATTACTGATGCCGTTAGGGGTGTTTTTTCTTTGAAAATAGGTGGAATGTGGTACCCATATACGTAAAATAGCATGGCATGTAACTGCACAATGTACTCATAGTTGCTGGTTGAGACCTTCCCGCTTAAGCATCGCTAACAAAGATGCTTATGAAGGCATGGGTCTTTGAAGAATTTGATAAAAGTGAAATGGTTGTATGGTACGATACCATCTTGACATGAAAGATGGTGTTGTAGTCGAATGTTAGGAGGATTGATGACATATATGGGCAATGATTTCTCCCCCACTGCCACCTTAGGATGCCCCTTTTAAGGATAGGGGTGATCCAAAGTACCACTTCCTTTTTGGAAAATGGTTGTTGGAGTCAACAAAAAGAAAGTCTCAACTAAACGAGAGGGTCGTTAATATGGAGGATCGAGAACCTGATGTGATGGGTTTAACATAAGCATGATGGTGACGAATGACTGAAAAATGATGATGGGGATTCAGTGGCCCAAGGTCGGAGTATGAAAAGCATCTTGGCAGTAGTCGTAACTATTTCTGATGGGGAAATCACTAGAGTCGGTAGGACTTCTAGGGTGGGTATAAATTGGTTATGAATGTCATGGTGGCTTTTGCGTGAGGGTGTGATAATCCGACCAAGGGTGTTTAGGGACTACTGCTATGGGAGAAAAAATGAATGAGTGGGTGGGGGACATAGTGCACCATTTTTTATCTTTGTACACTTGCCAAAAGAATAAAATAATAGGGTTTGGTTTGTACAAAACACAAAGACAAGTGCCCCAAAACATGAAAATGTTCGCTCACTGATGACATGAGGAAGGTGTTTTGCTGAGGGTGGGGGCCCAATTGGTTGGTCTCATGTGTGAGGTTGATGAAGCAGATGAAAAAGTATCGCAGATGGGATTATGCTAATGGAGGTATGGTGGGCCAAATGCAAGGCGTGGTAGTGTGCTTTTGATCTACTTGTATAACCTGACCATCTGGGAAAGGGGTTTTATTTTATATGGTAAAAATTTACCTTATGCATAGTGGATGGACGGGCATGAGGTGCTTCCTGGACTAAATTGGTATGGCCATGGTGTCACTTTTTCTGTGATATATGATCTATTGTGGGTGACGAGCGCCATGGAGGGGAGGCTCTACCAACCAACGAGGATGTTTATCATGTGCAGGGTGAGGTGACGATAAACACGGTCATATATGTGGAACCTGTGGTTTATTTCTAATAGAGAAATGATGTTAGGATATGCAGAGTTTTATGGGACTCTATCATGCTGGGGGTAGAATGATACCTGCAATAGAACTTTCAGTGGATGGAGTTGTGGATGGTTTGTGAGATTTCTTGCAAAAACAACTACCTAAAGTGAAAGAATCTTATTTATCAAATTTTATTGAAAGTCATAAGCTTTAAAATAGAATATGAGAGAGGGCATACCTTCCGGTGCTGAAAATTTATTTTTTTGGGAGTGTGAATGTGTGGCATCGCCTCTGTTCTTTATGGAGTGCTGATCACGGTGCTTCTTTCGGTTCGGAGAACGGGCCTTCTGATCTCTCGTTATGGTCCTCCAAAGTTTTTTAAAAGGGTGATATATAGGTGACTATGGCCCTAATTCAATTAATTTGTACTTGTTGAGTTCTTGAGAGGTCAGAGGCTTCTGCGGAGCAATTCTTGTCGTTTCAATTACCCTGAGCACCAGGGATTAGCGATATCATGCCCAGGTAACCTCCATGACGTCCTACACATTAATTTTTTCATTATGAGGGTACCGAGGTCCATACAAAATTGGTTTTTACAGATTCTGAGTAAGTTTTACGCTAGATTGCACAAGCGATGAGGGTATGAGTGCACCCTTTGTGCACATTTTCTAGGGTTTTGCGTGCCTTATGAGCTCCATTCCCCTGTTTTGGAGCACCTTATGCGTGCGTGTGAGAGATACAGGCGCGCAAAAGGCTCAGGGAAATTTTTTTGGATTTTTTTTTGTATTTTTTAATTTTGTTGGTTGCTTATGGGTTCCTGTTTCGGTGACAGGTTGTTGTGGAGGGAGCAGGATTGGCCTAAGCTCTATACTGCCTTAGTCGTCGATAGTCAGGCACGCCGAAAATTGGCATAATGGGGGCTCCTGAAGTTCATGGAGAATGAGCTTCTTTGGTCACAGGACTGACTGTTGCGTTACTTGATCCAGCATTGGCACAGGAGGCACAACATGTTTGTGTTGCGTGGGACTAACCTTGATATCCGTCCTGAGATGGATGTATACTTTGTGACCAGGCTACTTCCTCATGGTGACGTGTTGCGGTATCCACTGCCTTCTGGGACGGTGGATTTGGAGAGTTTCTGGGCACGTCATTGTGGTGGGGTGCCCTTACAAAGGGGTGCATCATCATTGCGTTAGTGATATACTTGGCCAAGCGATGCACTTTGGAAGCTATTGTGCGAGTCACAAGGTTGTCGGCTCCACATCGGGCATCAGGCCTACAGGTTGGAGTCTTGCATCGGCTGAGGTCAAGGCATTTTTTCGATTTTTCCTACTTCTATTATGACGATATGGTGATGCAGCTTAACAAGGTCCAAAATAGATCAAAGTTGTTTACGTATGCCAATATTATTTACAGCATCATGTACAAGATGGTGGTGTTGTTGAGACCGATGGTGGCGGGGCCTCTTGGGGGCCATGGGAGCCTTGCATGAGGAGGTGGGCTCTTGTGATACCGTGAGGTGGTGGGGGTATAGTGGGGCATTACTGGAATGCCACAATGGAGGCTTGGTTTGATGTAAACCCCCAGATGTTTTTGCCATTCCCATATCCAGGGATGGACTTCTGGGGGGACCCAGAGATGGGTCTTCCTCCTGGGTATACTTGGGGGCCAACAGGTATGTTTTTATGTTTTCTGCATTTATTTGTGTATATATATGTTTATGTGTTTTGATGTTGACATTGACATAGTTTTGGTTGCTCTTGCAGATGTTGGCGAGGTAGGTCACCCCGTGGCTCTATTGGTTGGCCACGATCCTCTTCGGAGACATCGGGGCAGTTGTGGGGGGCCGAAAGTAGATTCTACACAACCTCAGGGTGGTGTACTTGGTGGTGGTGGTGGTCCTTAGGGAGAGGGTAGCAGCTCGGCTGCTACCGAGGTTGCGACTAAGCAAGCTCGTGCCGATGCGGAGGCGGCTTGTGCTGATGCGGTAGAGGCTCACATTGCTGAGCTAACTACTTGGGTGTCGGTTCTGGAGGATGCCTAGATTCGAGTGGACCACTTGACCCAGGGGATGCCTTCTCAATGTTTTTTGGATGATCTTGAGGAGGTCTGGCTGGAGACGTTAATGGCCCAGGAGAGGTACTATCAGCCTATTTTACGTTGGGTGGCAGTCTCAGTTTTGACGGTGGGTCTAGTAGTAGTATAGGGAGAGGATGTGGATCTGCGTACCCCACCTCGGGGAGCACCACACTATATTTTACTTGTACATGGGGAAAGCACCCATTATGCGGATGCTTCCCCTATTTTTGACTACTTTTTGTGTATCTTTGGGCTAGCTGATGGGTCAACGACACTATTTTTTGTACTCATACATATACACCATGATATATATAAATATATATATATATATATATATATATATATATATATATATATATATATGAGAGATATGTTTGGTGGCTCTACATGTTGTGCCCCCTGTTTCTGTTTATGGATGATGTTATGTTGATGGATATCTATGTTTTTGGTTTTTTATGTATGATGGTTTATTTGAGATGAATTCTAGTTTAGAATATTGTTAGCTAGGTGGTCAGTTGTTTGGTTTTGACTCCTTGGTACATGTGTAAATGTAATATAGTCAAATTGTCTGCTTAATATTTTTTCACGCAAATATTTTCTAAATAGATGTGAATCTATTGTCTCAAATGTTTGGTTTAACTGCGACACTACTAAATCAAAATCGAGGTAGACATGCATATGGCATATGCCATGATGGAGGGCATCGCACATAAGTCCGATGAAGGCATCATATTCTTCTTGATTGTTTGTTGCTGAACCAGTATACACACCGTTGGTGCAGATTGGTGATCGGTTAGGGTGATAGATGACCCAGGCAATTGCTACTAAACTTTAAGACCATCTTGATGCTCCATCAGCAAATCCGAAGTAAGGTTCGGGTTGGTATTCCATTGCGGCACTCGAGCGTGTTTTGTAATAAGTCTTTTCGTCGAAAATTTAAATTGGTTGGGTTTGTTTATGTTAACTATAGGGTGGGGCCTACTTGGCCCTTATGGGTAGAACTTCTTGAGGTAAAGGCCCTTGACGGGTAGCTGAGGCATGTGCCGTCTACCTCCATCAAGATGTATGGCCCCTGGCGGTGGCAATGTTTTACGATGTAGGGTCCTTTCCACAAGGTTTCAAAATTTACTGGCCCTAGGGCTTCTTTTGCGACATCATAGCAGAGGACTAGTTCTCCCTCGGTGAATGAGCGAGGGTTTATGTGCCGGTCGAACGATGCTTTTAACCGTTTCTTATTGGGCTTTTTTTGTTGCAGTGACTGTTGTTAGCTTTCGTCAAGGAGCCCTAGTTGTACTAGGAATTTTTCTAGAGGCTGGGTATCATCGAGGAGTTCGATGGCGGCATGTAAATTTTGGGATTTTGCAGAAATAAACACAGAAGCGTAAGGACTCCTCACCTTTTGCAGCAGACATAAGGTGGGAATCTTGGGACGTGGGGTCGGCAGTAATCCTATTTACGATATATGATGATACAAATCATATGTGGTGTATCCTGTCGTCGGTGTTTGGTGGGGGAAGAATCTCCATGATAGGAGTTTTCTTAAGTGCAAGGTTGGCTTCCCCGCTAGGATGGTCAGTTTCCTGTGCATGGAAATTGTGCCTGGTGCAGAGGTGCCTGAATATTTCCATTAGTGAGCATACCTCTAGCTTGTGGTTTTAGCCAGTGCAAATGGTGCATGGTACCACTGTGCCAACCGAGTAGATTGTATGGGAATCAACACTACTCATCGTCCCCGATGTGGACACATGGAAAGGATCTGTGGTAGAAGATGAGGTCTTCTACTTCCATTTTCGTGTTCTTGGATTCGATGTTTCTAACTCTTTGGAGGGAGTGTAGACTTAACGCTTCTCCTCCCTCTCTTAGCTTGGGGATATGTTTACATTTAATTGTATTATGAAATTATGAACAAATCTAGCAATAGGTATGCATGATCTTCACTTGGTTAAAGAGAAGTCTCTATGGCAAAGAAGAGACTATGTGAAAATTTCTTGCGAGGGGCTTTAGTTATTTGCACTGATTGACCCGGTGGTCATTCAGGTTGTGTAGTATGCATGTTATCCTAGGTTTGGCCTGGGTCATGCTAGGTTCGTGATTCATCCCAGTACACCCATCACAGCCATGTGGGTGGGGTGTCGCTGGCCTAGCGGTGATGTACTTTCTATATGATTTGAGATCACCGTCTTGTTTCTTCTCTATTGTATGAATCATATGAATGAGCAGAAAAACTAGTAGAATATAGGTCCAACGCCATCGACAGTGATTTCCATGACATACAGGGAAAAAAAACCTAGATATGGGGGTCCCATCATGCTCAGTTTGAGGTATAGTAGGGTACCAATGTCATAACGCTGCTAAATCCGGGCAAATGGCGACCACATGATTTGGCATTTTACATAACGCACATGTTGGTCTTCTCTGTGGAGAGTGATTGGGGGTAATTAGGGGTTCCTTGATTGGTCACTTTTCAGCTGAAAAGAATAGGATGGATCTTATCATCACATCTTCTTGGGTTGTTGAGCTCTTCATGGATTTCGGGTTTGTGTCATCTTCTTGGGAGAGGCGGACTATGGCTGAGCACATACAGGCTAGTATTGCATGAAATCTAGGTATGTAGTGACAACAACGTACTGTGTGGTTATTTCCACATATCTAACATGAATATTTTATTTTCATGTTGTCGTGATATACTATATGAACGGGGTACCATCGCTGGAACATTTCTAGAGCTCAGCAATCAATGATGAAATGATCGAGCTCATCGTAGAGTACACAACACTCGATGCAAGGCGGGGGCATGAATAGGAGTCCTTCCGGTGCCCGTTGTTCCTCCCATAGGTATAGGATGATACGAGGTTCATCTCCATTGAACTGAGTGGAGAGATCCTCTTGATAGGATCGCTCGACAACATCCAAGGCATCCTTATATTGCGAGACTTTTTAGAAATGATTGGTATAGTGCCCATAATTGTTGTAGATAGCGCATCCATGATTGGTACGCAACACTTTTCCTTTACCTTTGGTGGTAGGTTCCTTACGGGAATGTGGCATTGCAATGTCTACCTCAAAGTCAAGGAGCAGTTTTAATTCGTTCAGCTTTGGGCAGATATGGGTAGGGTGACCTACTACACCGCATATAGTGCAAACTGGTGATTCCCGTTGTATGGAAGGAGTTTCCATCTTCCTTCCTCTCTTCTCATTTTTCTTAGTCGTAACCATTAGTTTTTCAATGGGAATTTCCTTTTCAGGGATGTTTTTTACTGTTTCCTGAATGGGTGGGGCCTCCTCGGGACTGAGGGAATTTAACCCTGCGGAAGTGATGTGTGTGGCTCTTGTCCTAGTGGGGGAATGAGATACCAAACTAGTATTGCAAACGATATGTTTGGTAACACCATTTTTTCCAAAACCTGTTGGGATATGAAACCAACTAGGGGTAGAGGAAAGGGGTTTGGGAAGCAATGTAGACTAGAGAGACTTTCGTGGCCGAGGACTCGGTGTCATTATTGTTTGTGTCAGTGTCCTGGCTAGCTTCGATGCTTGATGTGGACATCATGCACACCAGAGCTTCTGTGACATCAGGTGATGACTTAAATATAATGGGGGGATATACTAGGAATGACCCTAGGATGGAGGATGACTTGAACTGGTCAGCACTAAATTCCTAATATCGTGAAAGTTCGTCAGTGGATTTATCTATGTAGGGTATCAGTGTTTTCTAGTGGTCATTTTTTCCGATGCATCAATTGGTCGACATTAATGATGCGGTCCTCATGGGGGAACGTCATAGTGCTGAAGATGGAGGAGGCTATCGTTAACATGGCGTACATATAACTCCGACTAAGGAGTATATTATAGTCCAAGTGAGCATCCAAGACTTCAATGTCTATAAGGACCATCTTTTCGGCTAAGCAGACCAGGACGTTTTGGTAGAGACCAACAAGGGTTGAAGGACGAACATCGTATGCTCTAAGCATTATGAATGATGGTTTTAGTTCAGGAGACCCTAACTTATGGAAACATTTTTTGACATGATGCATATGTATGCACCCTCATCAATGACGCATTGGTGAATGGCGATATTTTGAACTGATAGTGTTATCTGAAATGAGACCATCAAAGGAAGCATAGGGGTGGCTTTGTCTAAATCAAAAGCCATTAGGCATGCATCAGCACGGTCGATAATGCCTAATACAAAAAGTAAGGTTTTCTCTTGTTTTGGGCATGACTGCAATACTTCCAAAGCTGACATGGCAGTGAGTGATTGGGCTAGATCATCGACAATGCTATAATTATGGGCCTCTTTGGAATAGTTTCTTGCTCGCCTAGTTGGTACCTTAGCCATCTTTGGAAAAGTTGCAATAGGAATATTTGATATGGTCAAAGGTGTTTTTGGCGCATTGGTTCTAGCCCCTGACGTGTTGGTGTCTGGTGGGGTTTTGCAATTTCGATTTCCTGTTTGAAAAAAAATCTCTTCACCAGTCATGTAGATTTCGTGGGTGTTTTTTTCGGAATCGTCGAGATTGTTTTGCTAAGTGCTAATTGTCCCTTGATGGGGGAAAGGTTCCTGCATCACAACTATCTTCTGGGAAGATCCTCCTTGTCCTCCGTTACTCTGCAGCTTCTTCAGCTCATGGAGATCACGACAGTGGTGAGTGTAATGGCCATACACACCATAGATCGAACAAGAGTGTTTTGCTCGAAGAGGTGGCCTTTTTCCCTACCATTGGCCATTGCTTGGCTCCTGGTTTTGATTTCGGTTGCAGTTTCCTCCAGCCTAAGATCATGGAGGGAATTGCTATTTGTTTCCCAACTATCGAGGATTCCCTTTGGACTTGTTTTTTCCTTTTTTCTTAACCATGTTAGGATGGTATTTCTCCTGGTTATATGGTTGGCATGGTTGGTTTTGGGAAGGCTACAAAAAGTTTACCTATGCATTATTTTACATAAGTGGGTCTTGTGTTGGGGACTGGGCATGACACGGTCACTGTTTTGTAGCTAGCTGTTGGGGGGAGCTCTTCCATCAATTATATCTATATACTAGGTCCCCTGAGCCGAAGGACAGGGTCCTCGATGGTGATATGACGACACCCTACTGGTCAAATTTTGTGGAGGCATGTGATGACTTTGATAATTGGGTTGTAGTACGTTCTGGGTAGAATCATATGTGTAACAGACGTTTTTATTGCTATTTCCTGGGTAAATTTGGTTTAATGACCCAATTAAACTATCTGCAGAGTTCGACGCACCTGGAAATTCTTTGTAAGTTTGTAGGCACAGGTCATTTGGCAAGATATTGTAAATATACCTTGACTACGTATAAATCAGATCGAAATGTTGGGCCTTGCCAATGGCATCCTCTTCGGATATGGGCCTTTGTTTCACCACATCCTTCGAAATCTCTACAGTGAGAGTTTTCAGGAAAAGTCTAATAGTACTCAATCATCGAGTTTGGCTTTGCACAAACTACGATGCCACCGCCATTCATGAAGATGGTCTGAGATATGGATGGCGAGGGTTTGCCTAAAGTGTGTCAGAAATTCCATTCAGGAATCATGGTGAATGGGTAACTGAAAATAGGTTAGGAACGTAGTAGCGAGGGAGATGAAGATTCCATGTGTAGTAGAGGGTTGCTCCACATTCCGTTTCGCTGCTACTCCTGTCATAATGTGTTGAAATAGTCTCAACCAAACAATATCATCAATGATATTGTTCGATGAGCACCACAAGTGGAAAGTCATGAAATTATTGCCTGGGTCTTCCACTTGCCTTCCTTCGAAATTTGGAAAGTTCGAAGGGAGCTTCGTGGGCATGGGAGGCCATTTTGGGTTGCATGCAATGGGGTCGTTTTTCAGATTGGTTAAATATGGTAGATTCAACAAAGCTAGAAAAGGTGACTATGTGTTTGTAGCCGTTGCGACTTGTGAAAACACAATATTTTGGTTAGGAAGAGGATTTTTCTATGACCTACCCTATTGTGTATTCAACTGGCTTCTCGAATGGGTAGCACTCCTTTTCCCTCTAGAGGTTGTGGGAGGACAGGTATGTGGTGTGGTGTTGGGAGATTGACCAGGGTTCACAACTAAGGATGCTGCAATAAAGGACAAACCGATAATGGTGGCAGCATTCTTTCCTTGACGCCAAAATGGTGAAAGACCTGGAACCCTTCTCGATAATGAGGGGAGGTCAAAAAGACGTCTAGATTAACGAGGTCCCATTAGGTCTGTTCTGGTATCGAATAGGTCTGGTTTTGGAAATATTTGAGAGGATAGGGATTGTAATGAAATAAAAATTCTGATCACATACATAAAAAAAAGTGAAAAAATAAAATAATTTTTCCCTTTAAATTAATCCTATGTGATCAGTGAATCAAAAAATGTGGTTTTTGTTTGTTTGGATATGATACTCAAATCCTAGAAGACTGAATCGTCCTTACACACTAAAATGTCACTAGGCCTTGAGAATATATCTTAAAAGTGTTGGCACAACATCCCGTAAGAGCTGGTGACGCCCCCAGTTAGTCATAGAAAATCCACCAAGGTAAGGGTAGAGGATCTATTGGTTGCCTACACTGTCACCTATAGGGAAAGGGTGCCCTAATTTTGGCCACTAAATACCACCGTCCCACATGAGTGTTCGAGTCTTGGGCTTCCTGTTAATTCAACTACCAGTAACAAGTATCAATTGGGTCAGGTAGCCCCAACTGATACTACATGCACTGCGCCTAATCCTAACACCCTTTGAATCGGGTCTCTGTCGTGCTCGGATTTTATTTTCTGTGGGCTGATAGGTGGATTTGAAAGCTCCCTAAACAATCAACGTATATGTTTCAATATGAAGAATGATCACAGTGGCTTATTTGATGCCTACCCCCCTTGATCCTAACTTAGACTATAAATTCTTTTGTGGCCCCTATGGGGAGAATTTAGTGAGTTTTGTTAAGCTAGTTTTAGGTGTCTTTTCTTTGCTCAGTGTGTGGATGTGCGTAAGAGAAAAGTGAACAAGCACATAGTTTGAACGTGTGGATATGCGATGATCCATTTCAAAATCCCCTATTAAACTATGTTCTATTGTTCCTTTCTCAAAAGAAAAACATGTGCGGATATGGGCCACATTCTATTTTTCCTAGTTAATCTATGTCGTCAACTATAGGGAGATGGTGAGTTGTGAATAGAGAGTGTTCATAAGCTTGCCTAGGATCACCGAATGGTGCAAAGGAAGCAGATATTACTTGCTCTTCTATCAATAATTCAATCGTGGTCCCAAAATCCTAGTGCAAAAATTGAACTAAACTAATGAATTTTATACTAGAAAAAGGAACTAACTAAGCATGTGTGGTCTTGGGCCACTTACTTTGGCTAATTATCTAGGTGTATTGGTACCTAAATTTTCAAAACATAAATTTTTTTCAGAATGCAAGTTAATTTTTCCCTTACTTAAACTGTGTGAACTTTGCAAAAATCAACTTGAAATAAAACTAACACCAAGCCTACCAAAAGTAGCTAAGATTACCTCAGCCAGTGCTAGAAGATACATTATGGTCTGCCAAGCACTTTACAAGTAGGAAAAGATAGAAATATGGGATAAATTTCTCATTCTGTCTTTTGCACCTGAAACGCTGAAATAGGCGCGATGTTTGTGCATACCGTTGGGCCAGAATTAAGGTATGTTTTCACCTTATAATTAGTTTGAATTATGGCATAGTCTTACGAATTATTCGTCATTTTGACAATAAAGAAAGAAAATATTTCTAAAAATCAGAGCAATTGAGCTAACAAAAAAAAGGAATGTTTCTATAACAAAAATTTGACTTATTGTATCTACGTATGTAGGAAGGCAAAGCAGGTGAACCAACGGCAAATGGAAGACACTCGACAGACAAGAATGTATGAGCCGACAAAAGGCAAAGAGACAGATTCAAGCTCAAAGACTGAAACAACATCCACGCGCAACGAGTGTCATTTGGAGAACACTATCTCATTACATGAAAATTCCTTTAAAAGGGCCAGAGACGAACTAGATAGGGAGTCGAATAGGAATTTTCCCTCTATAATCAGTGCATCAAGACAGATCTGGCATATTCTTGTGTTCTCTTTTAAGTTTTGATGTTTTGAACAATTACCTTTTTAGGTTTTCATCGCGTTAAAACTTATAGTGGTCTGGGCCCAACCCCTGTGAGTTTCCTTGCCAAATTTTTTGTTGTGCATTAGTTACAAAATCCATGTTCAGTTATCTGATGTTGTTTTAAAATAATTTTCTACTCAATAAAGTTACAGTTTTTCTTGCTTCAGAATATTTCAGCATTTGTACTTCTTCATTCAGAATAATCGCATTCGGTATCTTCTGGTTTGAATAATAATGCTTCATACCTATTAGACATTTCCATTTCCTTCCAACACCCTTGCAATCGATTTACAAATTGCAATATAATTATTGCTCAATTATTACTTGTATTTGTGGATTAAATCATCCTTTCAACACAGTGAGGCATCCAATTGTTGATTAATGTTAATTAGTTAGTTTACAAAGAGAAATACATTGCAAAGCTATATAAGTAATTTTCGTTCCTATCATTTAGATTTTTTTCATTTCGATTGTTGTTCAATTCATTAAGAATGATGTTCAATTCATTTAGATTTTTGTTCAGTTCATCAAGATTGTTGTTCAAACTATCATTATGTTGTTCAATCATAGGTTTCTCTTTTATAAGCTAGACAGGATAATTAACCATAATCTACCAACCCATTCCTCTTTGAGTTGATTGAGTTCAAAAGATTCGATAATCCTTTCTCATAAACAGCATAGAGTAACTATCAGTTGATCTCACTTGCATATATTGTGTTGACACTCTTGAAATAAGAAGACTTACCTCGGGTTGACAATTAAATGAGAAGCACTAAGGTTGCCTATAATAAATCAACTCTATGAAACCAACATTTTTGGCACCGCTGCTGGGGAGAGTGTTAAGAGTAATATCCTTTATTCATCTTTCTCCATTTCTATGAAGAATTGGGTATTAAAAAAGAGAGGTAAGAATCTGCATGCCGACAAGAAATATGCTTGCTCTCTAGCCCGCTTCTTAGCAAAATTGTTCAAAGACGAGTAGAATAGGTGCTCTATTTTTATGACTAGGAAGAAAAAGATAGAAACAATTTGAAATAACTCTCAAAAATCTTCACAATCCCAAGGATCGATGATCCTTGGAAGAACAACATATATAGATGAAATCATTAGGAAAGTTGAATCTCACGCATCCATATGACCTAGAACTATTTCCATTGAAATTCCTATCACACTCCCTCAAGTCGTAGCCTCACCATTTGTAGCCCATGCCAAGATTCACGGTGAAACATAAGGATCTGAGCGAAGCCTTCAAACTGTCGATCATATAGGCACTGACCCTTTGAGAGAGCGAGGTTCTTGCAATTTACAAGAAGGGGAAGGAGAAACTGGTGGCATAATTCAAATAGAAGCTCTAGAAACTAATCACCTAAAAGAGTGGTCGAGAAAGAGGTACTCAGGATCCCATATCAGGGAAGTGTTGTAAAGCCTCCACCGCATTTGCCTCTGAACCCCCCTGGATCACTCCTCGACAACAAGAAATCCTTGAGGATTTCTGGCACCTCTTTGATTAGATGGAAAATAATCAAAATCAAAATCATAGGCAGACATCAACATTGGAATACCCCATTGTTGATCATGCTGCAAACGCCCCTATGAAATCCATTCCCTTGCACGACATTCCCACGTTCCATGGTTTGACTATGGAATATCCTGATGCATTCATATTTGAATTTGATGTCTTATGTAGGGGGTATGACTACATCACTAATCCTCAAAAGCTGAAACTATTTCCGTCTACCTTAAAAGGAATAGCACTACACTGGTTCATGGGTCTAGGTGGAAGAACCATCAATAATTGGGACGAAATGATGAACATTTTCCTTAACAAATATCAAGACTATTTTCGAACCTAAGACCTAAAAGATCAAATCTTCAATATGTCTGTAAGAGATTTTGAAACATTATAAGAGTACGTAGAAATATTTCAATACAACTTACAAAGGTCCCCATATACCATGCTATCCAAGGACATTTTAAAATCCACGATGATTAAATGAATGATGGAAGAATGGGTTGAAATGCTTAACATAATGGGGAAAGGAGATATTTACCAGGAATATTATGATGAGATTATTTCCCTGTGTATTAGATGCTCTCAGAGTAGTGCGTGCAATAGGAAAATTGGGCGTGATTCTATGAAAAAATATCTTAAGAAGTCTAATGGCAACGTAACTAGAGCAGAGTTCTGAAATATGATGGAAATTTTCAAAACTGACATCTTGGGTACCTTGACAACACAGCTTGACGTTTTACAAGCCAAGCAGAAACAAGCTATAGCATAACAAAACTTGGCTATCTTTTTCCCACAATGTCAGAAGAAGCATAGCCAAAGTGAATGCCCTTTAGACATGCTTCAGACTTGTGCCATTTTCACTAAGGATCATACCACAGACCAATGTCCTTCACTTCCCAGGTTGAAAGTAGTTTACAAGGAAGCAGAGGAAGAAACAGAACGAGTATACCTGATGAAATAGCATCAACAATGGGAGGCACGACCAGGTATGCCACAAGACCTACCTCAGTTTTTTTTGTCTCCGCAGTTTAACCAACAAAACCCTACAACAGCTTGGCAGAATCAAAATCTTTTTTCTACTTGGCCAAACCAGTCATTTCCTATACCACCCTGGCCTACACAACCATCATCAGGGAAAAATTGGCCAACCTTTCCTTGTTCTCCCTGTTATTGGAAAAATGTTCCATATCAAGCCCAGTGGCCAAACCTTCCTCCTCAAAACACTAATTTTAATTGGCAGTGACCCCTGGTAATGACCAACCTACCAATGGGGGCGGGAACTCAAAATCAACCTACGCTGCCAGCTCCATACCCAGTTCAACACAACCTGCAGCCTGTAATACACCCCCAATTACTAGCCCAACCCAATCATAATCCCAACAATAGACTTGTTCAACTAATTCAGATCATAGAAAATCTAAATTCCAGCACTGAATAGAAATAGTGCAACGAACTATGGTTTAGATCAGGACATACTATCTTACCTGTAGAAGCCACGACTCCACCTCAGTCCAGAATTGAGACTTCAACTTAGCCTAGCCAAGAAAATATAATAGGGAAATAGGTAGGAAAAGCTAAAGAAATGATTTACCAACAGGGACTTGAAGAACTTAGGATGTCTCCTCCCCCATTCCCTGAAAGGCTAACTCTGCCCAAACCGATAATCTCTCCAGAATTTGACATCTTGGGGGAGTTGAGAAACCTCTGTATCAAAATTCCTCTAATCCAGGCCATCCAAGTTATTCCCATCTATGCAAATACAATTAAAGAACTATGTGGGAAAAATGAAGTAAACAAAACAAAGGTTGCGCCCACCGTTCATGTGGTAGGGGCGTTATCTGATTTGTTACTGGGTAAGGAACCACCCATGAAATATGAAGACCCAGGAAATCCCAATGTGACTATACAAATCTCGGACCACTCATTTCCAAACACATTGGTCGATTTAGGGGAAGCCATTAACATCCTAGTTACGGGGGCCTGCAAAAGACTAGGCATCGCAACTTTAGAACCTATGGCTACACTGCTGGAGCGGGCTGACAAGTCTGTTATCAGACCAGAAGGAATAGTGCAGGACATCCTGGTCTCTGTGGACTCATGGGAATATCCAACTGATTTTTTAGTTATTAATATAAAGAAGAGAATGAAGGGCACCCATTGATTCTTGGGTGACCTTGGTTGGCCACAGCCGATGCCTACATAGGCTACCGAATGGGCAGCATGACTATCACTAGAAGGGATTTTATAAAAAATATCATTATCTATCTACCTGCCAAACCAAGCTTAACCTTGGTAAAAAATCACAAGCATCCATGTACATACTAGGAACAAAAAATTTGTTCACCCCTGACACTAGTGCAAGCTATTAAATTTAAGGATCAAACCGAAGATGACATAATCAATAGTTTTATGAGTCAGCCACCCACATTTGGAAATTTAAAATTTCAAATGTTGAAAATAGTCCTCGAATATGAACCTCAAGGGGATCCCGTGACAGACCTTGATGATCAACATATTCCCACAACCACTGTACGTAACAGCATACCTATTGAAATTGAGCCAGGGAAGATTTTGAATATTAATGGCAAGTTGGATGATGACCAAAAACGAAATCTCATAAAATTCCTTTGGAGGAATCAGGGGGAATTTGCTTGGGATTACCCATACATGAAGGTTTTAGACCCTCAGCTATGCACCCATCACATTTATACTGATAAGGAAATCCATCCCATTAGGCAACCTCAGCGATGGCTAAACCTGTACTTAAAAGAGATTGTAAAAGAGAAACTGCAAAAGTTATTAGATGTGAATTTCATTTATCCTATTTCTGACAGAAAATGGGTGTCCCCTCTGGTATTCATCCCTAAAAATAATGGGAAATGGAGAATCTACGTAGATTATAGAGATTTGAATAAAGCAACACAAAAATACCACTTCCCCCTCCCCTTCATTGACCAGGTCATGGACACATTGGCAGGGAAACGGTTATTTTCCTTCCTTGATGGGTTCAGTGGTTACAATCAAATCCAAATAGCTCCCGAAGATCAGGATAAGACAACCTTTACCTGCCCATGGGGTACTTTTTCTTACATAGTTTTACCATTTGGGTTATGAAATGCCCCAACCACATTTTAGAGGGCCATAATCAACATTTTCTATGACTTAATAAATGAGGGGCTAGAAATCTATATGGACGACTTCACACCATATGGAGAGGACTTTGATCAAGCTCTAGAAATGCTAGAAAAGGTGTTGGAGCAATGTATTGCTACTAGGTTATGTCTGAGGAATGAAAAATGTCACATGATGATGACTGAGCGGGTGATCCTAGGTCACTACATTTTTGCAGCTGGAATACAGGTAGATCCGGCCAAGATAGAGGTAATCCTTCTATTAGCCACACCTTGTACACAAACAGAGGTATGAATTTCTTTGGAATATGTAGGATATTATTGCAGATATATAAATAATTTCTCACAAATAGCCACACATTTGTATGCATTAACCGGAAATGTTGAATTCCATTGGACTGACAAATGTGACACCGCTTTTCCAGATTTGAAGAAACTGGTCTCGAAAGCACCAATTCTGTGAGGACCTAATTGGAAACTGCATTTCATATCTCTTCAGATGCATCTGACATAGCAATATGAGAATCCCTTGGCCAAGAAGAAGACATTACCTTATGCCATCTATTATATCAGCAAAAACCTCACTCCTGCTGAATTAAATTATACCGTGACTGAAAAGGAGTTCCTAGATATCATTTATGATATTAATAAATTTAGGCACTATATAACTAGTTCTTAAGTATTCCTTTATACTGATCGCTCTGCCATTAGATATTTAGATAATAAACCAATCACGAATGGGAGAGTAACTCGTTGGTTGATGTTTTTACACGAATTCGATATAACAATCAAATATCATCCAAGAAAAGAAAAAATAGTCACAGACTTCCTGTCCAGTGTTCCAAAGTCGGACGACACCCTAGCAGTTGATGATCAGTTCCCTGATGAACATATATTTGTTGTAGCAGTAAAAACACCATGGTATGCAGACGTGGAAAATTACCTGGCAGTAGGGAAGCTACCCAGACATCTAACATCAAGAGAATGGAAACTCATTGTACAACGCAGCAAAAGATTCTCTTGGATCGGTGGATACCTCTTCCGTATAGGGGTTGACATGCACATACGCAGAGGCATAAGACAAGAGGAAATCCATGACATCTTACAAGCCTTTCACGATGAACCTTGTGGCAGCCATTTTGCAGAATGCAAAACAAGGCATAAAATGTTAAAATAGGCTATTATTGGCCTACGGTTTTCAAAGATGAAAAAAAGTATGTCCAGCCCTGTGATAGCTGCCAGAGAATGTGGTGCCCAAGCCAAGCTGATGAAATGCCGCTACAACTACAATTGGTGGTAGAACCATTCAAACAATGGGCGTTGGAATTGGTTGGACCATTCAACCCACCATCAAACCAGAAATTCTACATGTTGGTTGCCACAGATTATGTAACCAAATGGGTGGAAGCAGTGGCCTTTTCAAGAGCCATGGAAGAATCAGTGATTAATTTTCTTTTCAAGCTATTCATGCAATACCTTCTGCCACAAGAAGTAATAACCGATGGAGGGGCACAATTCATAGGTAATGAAATTACAGCCACCTTAAGGAATCACCATATCATCCATAAAGTTATGTCTCCTTACCACCTGGAGGCAAACGGGCAAGTTGAAAGCACCAACAAAGTCCTGGAGGCAATCCTTACAAAAACGGTATCAACACATCGCTGGGACTAGGCCACTAGACTACCAGAAGCCTTATGGGCTTATCGTACGACCTGGAAAAACACCACTGGATATTCACCATATTAGTTAGTATTTGGGAGAGAACCTATCTTCCCTATTGAATTCAAAATCAAAACTATGAGAACAACCCAGGAAGTAGGGTTGGACTTAACAGAAACCCAAGCTAGAAGACTCCAACAAATAAATGAACTAGAAAAAATATGCCTACTAGCCCTGCAATGCACAATGATCATCCAACAACATTGAGCTAAGTGGCATGACAATCTTATCAAAAAGAGGTATTTCAAAAAGGAGATTGGGCACTCCTTTATGACTCCAGAATCCAATATTTTCTAGGTAAATTACAAACAAGGTGGCTCAGTCCATACGAGATTCAGGAAGTACACAAAAATGGCACACTCACCTTGACCACCATAGATGAGTCTGGTTCAACATTTAGAGTCAATGGGAATAGAGTACACCTCTATTGCAAACCTCTCACAAAAGAATATTTTTTCCAACAGGTACGAAATGATCCCACCATCCAAGTTGTGTCACAAAGGAGTGATAGGCCCACAAACTCAAGTACATGCGAAGTTGCATTTTTTTTTTCTCTTTTTTTGTTCAATTGAACGGTTGTTGTTCAATTGCCAAATGACTTGTGTTCAACTAGATTGAACAACCATGTTTTTTTGTTTTTAATTTTCCCTGTTGTTCATTTCTCGAATAGCATCTGTTCAATCGTCGAGCAACTATTGTTCAACCGAATTGAATAGTTGTGTCTTTACGTTTTTTATTTTCCCCGTTGTTCAATTCTTGAATGACTACTGTTCAATCGTTGAATGAATGTTTTTCAACTGGATTGAACAGCCGTGTCTTCACGTTTTTATTTTTCCCACTATTCAATTCTCGAACATCTGTTGTTCAATCGTCGAACGACTGCTGTTCAACTAGATTGAACAATAGTTTTCTTGCGTTTTCATTATTTTTTCTCTTCAATCCAATTCAATAGTTATTGTTCAATCCTTGAATGACTACTGTTCGATCGAATTAAACAACCGATTTTTTCATTTTTCCCCCTGCCGTTCAAACTTTCCAAACAGGTATTTCTCAATCCAATTGAACAACTATTTTTCAAATTGACTAACCTTGTTTTTACATCCTATTATTTCCTATATCCAGCACCCTTTCCCTAATCTACACCCGACCTATAAAGGCATCTCTGAGCAGGGAATGTTCATTGAAGAAAGAGAGGGGAATAATAAAATTACCAATATGATGATTCTCCGGCACTATAATCCTTAAACAGGAAGCTGACATTGTACATACATGAAATGAAAGGCTAATTCCTCTCCATTTCAAATATTTTATCATACAATACATGACCTTATGATGGTATATCTTTCTGCACTATTCGAGTAATATTTTCCTCCAATATAAAGAAATGGGAATAAGGGGTATTAATTTTATTGGAATTCTTTCACTTTTCTCACCATCCCTAATTACTAAAGAGTTAATGAAGCTCCCTCCATGTATAAATAAGCAACCATATGCATTCATGCAAATTTTTAAAGAGGATAGGGGGCCTCATCACGAACCAGCCTACCATGATCATAGGGATTTAACAAGTGACATGCCCACAATGGCCACCACACCAGGGTAATAACCTTCTCATATGTTGAAGGACAGGATTTCTCATCATGAGCTGACTTGATCACTCGGTTACAATCCTAGTGAATGGAACTTAGACTATCTGGTTATCACACCAACACAGTGACCTCCTTATAAATCAGAATGCTATGATTCAAAAAAAGTATTGTGCTTACATACAAATTTTCAAGAGAGAATAGGGGGTCTCATCACGAGCCAGCCTACCATGTTCATAAGATATTAGCAAGTGACATGCCCACAATGGCCACCACACCAGGGTAATGACCTTCTTATCTATTTGAAGGATAGGAGGTCTCATCATGATCTGGCCTGATTACCTTGCTACAACTCTGGTGAGTGGCACTATGGTTATTTGGCTATCATACCAGCATGCTGATCTCTCCACAAAATTGGCAGAATAAATATTTTTACATAAGGATTCTGGCTCATTCTTTTGGGTTAAAATAGCAACCCTGTCGAGGCTATGAATGCCTGCTGGCAGTAGTGGCTCTGCTTATGGTATGAAAGTATCCTTCATCAATAGTTAGTTACTCTTATATATAATTTATCTTCCATTCTTCTTCCATAAGCTATAACTTGAATTAGTGATAATTATAATCTACCACATGAATAACTAACAAAGATATGCTTACATATTTGAACCCCGAGATGACAACACCAATCATTACCTGTATCAGTCTTGATTTCGTCATAACTTTTCATTGGAGAAAGACACCATATCGTAATAATAGTTATACTATTCCCTCTCCCCTTTCGATCACTTCCGCACAAGATGGAATTATGGAAAAACTTCCAAATCTCACCTTTACATTGCATATGCTAGTAATTACTCAACCCCCTAAAGCTTGAAAGCCATGACCTTCTCCTTCGGGCACAGGTCATTATTGCCAAATCCTGGCATTCCCCTGTTCACATTCAAGATTGGCCAAATCTCTCTTGTACTTGAGGATGTGGGTGACCTTTCTTTGATGGAGGGGGTGTAATTAGTCTTAAATTGGCAAGCATGTGAAATTTCTGCACAAATATTGTTAGATACATCGATAAGACCAGAGGAATATTGTAATTAAGGAATGAAGTAACCAGCGTAGAACCACAATTACTCTTTCGCCTGCATACATCATTCAGTCGAGACAACAGAGCCGAGAGATAGTACAATCATAAGAAGAGACCCAGGAAAGCACATCGGCTATGGGAGGAAATTCCCTTCAGAACGAGAGTGTAAACTTTCCAATTTCAGATGCAGCTAGTGCCATCCTCCAGCAAGCTAGCTGGCTGACATACGTACATCGATTATAGGGATTTGACTCGGAAATTGCAATTGAGTTTCTGAAAAATCTATAAGAAGGTCAGACCAAAATCAAGGGTTGAATTATACCAATCACAGAGGAAATTATTGCTGGAGTCTCCAGAATACCAACAGAAGGAGAAATATGGATAGAGAGACATCTCCTCCTATGAGAGGAAGTAGCAGCATATCAGGATCAGGAGGAGCCATTGGAGCGAAAAGGGAAAGGGATTAATCCTACCTCTCTACACCAACCATGGTAGGAACTGGCGGCATTCATCCAAAGGTTCATGACATGTGATGGACGTCAGGACGTGGTAAAATGTCACCAAATTAAACTCTTAGTTGTACTTAATTGAAATATTTCAGTTAATTTGACTGCTTTCATAAATTCCGTATTGCATGATACTGTTGTTTGATTAAGAAGATCCAAACATCTCCAAGAAGTATTCAGTCACCACGGGTTAATTAAACTAGTCATCATACATGAGTTGGATAAGTAGCAGATAGCCTGTGATAATTTTGTTAACCCTGCTGCACAGGAACCTGTAATAAACCCTGGTGAAACCGAAATTGAGCTTCCCAGGTTAAACATACCTAGAAGGAAAAGGACCCGATTCGCAAACGCATAACTAAGAAGGAAAACATGATCCAAAACACTTCAAGGAACCTCAGACCTCATAGAGGAGGCAAGACCATCCCACGCTTAAAACGCACCCTTATAAGACTTCGAGGAAGAAATGGCTTGAGTCCTAGAAAAATTGAGGATAGACTAAGAATCTAGAAACCCATCGAGAGCAGAAGAGCAAGAGGAACCCATAGATAAGTCTGCCACAACTAGCAGTCCTGTCCACACTGAAGTCTTACCTGACCAAGAGGAACTATAGGATGATGGGGCTCTGTCCCCTCTCTAGAATTATGAGTTGAATAGTGAAGGGCAGGAAGAGGAGAGAACGAAATCAGAAAATCAGTTAGGTGACATTGTCCCTATGGAACAAAACATAAGCATGGAAATAGTCCCTTTGACATTAGGAGATAGCACTGCCACACCTAGTTGGTACCCTCATGCAAAATTAAACTCTAAAGATCAAATAAGAAACACCATCACAGGCAACCCTGAGGTTGGAAACACCATCCCTGAAAATAGGGGTACCGCTCCGCCACCACCTGTTGTAATCAGGTCAGGTGAGGATTCTGCCGAAAATAAAATTAGGAAAATAATAAAGGCCTACAGAAGATTAAATAAAATTGTGAAATATCTAAGGAAACAACTGGAGGAGGAGAGAAGGGTCTGAAGGCCAAAGAAGGAAACCACCATCGCAGGAACTCAAACAGAATTAGTCGCCAGCTTGATAAACATTATTGAAGCTGAGATGTAGAATGACTTAGCTGACATCGTTGAGGCTGAGGTACAAACCGACTTGGTAGCCACTATTTAGGCTGAGGTACAAACCAATTTAATCGATGCAGCTAAAACTGGGATACAGACTAACCAAGAAGGTACTACCATTGAAGCTTCTACACAAACTAAGTAGAAAAATACAGAAGAGAAGGAGACCCAAACAAAGGAAGCTCCTTCCTATTCCCCCCTGGTAGAGAAATTTGCTAATCATAAATTACACAATGAACTGGTGCAAACACAACATGGGCTAGCGCAATGTAGGAAGGAGGTGGTGCAAGCTCAAGAATACCAAGCACTACTAAAGAAATTGACAGACTTCTCCTCTACAGAAGACAAAAAAATTTCCCAGCTCATAGAAGAACAGGTAAAGGTAAAAAGGGCACATGAGTAGGTGGAGCAAGTCAAGAAAGAAATCACCACGATTTTTTCTCTGTATAACGATGCACTATTATGCAGGGCACCAGCCACCAACTATGCCCTGTTCTTAATAGAACAATATTTACTGCTAAAAGTCAAGGTCGTAAGGGTGGGAAAGTCTACAACTTTTAGGACTATAGAAGAGTTTTTCCACTGCTATAATGATCAAGATGAACGAGTCCAACACCTTCTATGTGAACTTTACGTGCAAAATTTCTTTCTAGAAGAAGACATGAACAAGAATCCTAGTCCCTTTATAGGAGATGTTCATCTCCAAGCCTTCCTCTCATTTTCCAAGAACCAGATTAAGTGGGCCAGAGCCTATAACATCTTCTAAAAGAGATAACATGGCCTAGACTTGTGGGCTAGAGGGGAACCTACAAAACCCCTGCAACTGTTTATCCATCACAAGAACTTTATGCGAAGGCAAGGTGTAAGGACTAGGCTGGGGCCCATCCATAAGGACATGATAGAAAATGGACAGGAGTACTTTGAAGACATTCAAGAAGTAGCCTTGGCAGTAGCTAAACAAATATGGATGGCCTCCACGAACAGTGTAAATAATATGGAACCATTTGGCTACAGGAATTTCAAGGCTGCTACCTCCAGATTCCTCTCATACGGTAACCTAGTCTTTAGCATGGGGCATGCATGGCTAGGATGTAGGTATAGAAGCCCTCTCCTCTGGTATCCTCCTAAGGACTATAATCATAATTATGAGTTACTGGAGGGGCGCGAAAGTGTTTCCTTCACAATAATGAGACAAAAACAAGGTTTCAGAGCATACAAGGAAAAGGTCTACCCCACCTACTCTCTAACACAGTTGCGTCTCAACCATCTGTTTGAATGAGGACATGAAATTAGGTAAGCAGGGGATTATATGTTGGGATGGAATTAAGGTATGTTTTCACCTTATAATTAGTTCGAATTATGGCACAGTCTTCGGAATTCTTCCTCATTTTGATAATAAAGAAAGAAAAGATTTATGAAAATCAGAGCAATTGAGCTAATGACAAAAAGAAACGTTTCTATAACAGAAATTTGACTTAGTGTATCTCTGTATGCAGGAAGGAAGAGCAGTTGAACCAACAGAAAATGGAAGACACCCAAAAGACACGAATGTATGAGCCGGAAGAAGTAAAAGAGACATATTCAAGCTCGAAGACTCAAACAACAGTCATGCGCAGCGGCTGTCGTTTGGAGAACACTATCTCATTACATGAAAATTCCTTTAAAAGGGCCAGAGACAAGCTAGATAGGGATTCAAATAGGAATTTTCCCTCTATAGTCAGCACATCAAGACAGAGCTGTCATATTGTATTCTTGTATCATCTTTTGAGTTTTGATGTTTTGAACAATTACCTTTTGAGTTTTTCATCGCGTTAAAAATTCTAGTGGTCTGGGCCCAACCCCTGGGAGATTCCTTGCCAAATTTTGTGCTATGCGTTAGTTACAGAATCCATGTTCAATTATCTGATGCAGTTGTAAAATTCTTTTCTATTCAATAAAGTTACAGTTTTTCTTCCTTTAGAATAGTTTAGCATTTGTACTTCTTGATTCAAAATAATTGCATTTGGTATATTCTAGTTTGAATAACAATGCTTCATAGCTATTAGACATTTCCATTTCCTTCCAACACCTTTGCAATTGATTTACAAATCGTAGGGTAATTACTGCTCAATGATTACTTGTCTTTGTGGATTAAATTGCTTTCAACACAATGAGGCATCCAATTGTTGATTAATGCTAATTAGTCAGTTTACAAAGAGAATTCCATTGCTAAGTTATATAAGTAATTGATTTTCCTTTCATTTAGATTGCTTTCATTTCGATTGTTGCTCAATTCATTTATATTGTTGTTCAGTTCATCAAGATTGTTGTTCAAACTATCATTATGCTCTTCAATCATAGGTTTCTCTTTTTTAAGCTAGAAAGAATAATTAACCATAATCTACCAACCCATTCCTCTTTAAGTTGATTGAGTTTAGAATATTAGATAATCCTTTCTCATAAACAGCATAGAGTAATTATCATTTGATCTCACTTGCATATATTGTGTTGAAACTCTTGAAATAAGAAGACTTACCTTGGGTTGAAAATTAAATGAGAAGCACCAAGGTTGCCTATAATAAGCCACCTCTATGAAACCAACACATAGGTTAGCTCTGAATGCATGCCCTGGGTGTGCCTCCCTAAGGGAACAATGCGCAAATTCCTGAAAAATTAATCTTTTGGAGTTGTTCTTCTTCAGTCTGTCAATTGGGATGAACTAGGGACTAAATGATAAAAAGGGGGCAATTTCAGCCCAACTCCATAGCACAGACGGAGGTCTTCGCCAAAAAGGCACAACCACATAAACTTGGAAATAAAAGATAGCGGAGTCACCAATCTTGTGTTAGTGTGTTTGGTGCACGCATGTATGAAATCACACCAACTTAAGGGGTGTGGTTTACCCTCTTAAGTTATTGGTCACAGGTATAAAATATATGGAGTCAAGTAGCTTAGTGGAACATGCTAGAACATAAACATACTAGATAGAGAAATAGCATGCATATTCAAACATTAAAATTAAACTAAAACAAAAACAAATAAGACAAAAGCTCTAAATAGAGTCAAACAACTTCAATAATCCAATCGGCGATGCTTACGTCCCCTCTTATTGAGTGCTAGTAGGAAATTAGGATGAAGATTTAACCCACTGGCCAAGGGGCCCTTAGAACTTGAAGTTTTAAGTCCTGATGCAAGGATGTCTTTATTTCCAAGCTTGCCTCGGCACAAAGCCTCCCTCTCTCTAGTATGGTGGACTGAACTTGTTGGATGGCCAACAATTGAGTCCCCTCTATCTCTGCTCTGGATCACACACTACTGGTATTGCTTGGGGAAATTCTGGCCAGCATAATAATGTTCTCTCAAGTTTTTCATCTCTTGGTGGCCTTTTATAGGAGAATTCAAAGCCCCCTTCCCTCTCTTGGTACATTGTGGATGGTGACCCAAGAGAGGGGGATGATTCTATTGTGTGATCCCTTGATGTCCTAAGGAGGCTTGGTAGGTTTTCCTTAGGAAAATTCAAGTGTGGAATCAATGTCCTTGAGTGTGATTTTTGTGGTCCTGGAAAGTGACTTCCGCCACTCCTAGGATTGCGCACTTTTTGGGTCAAAAGGCGCACAAAGGTGCTCTTATCGAAGGATTTTGTGTGCAAAATCATTTGTGACTAGTTCAAATTTGATTTTTCCTTGGACCTTAGAGGTTTTTAAATACTTTCCAGATTCTCTAATGGCTCTCAGCCCTATAAATCCTTCTGCCCGACATTAAATAATTTCATCTTTGCTTGTACGATTTTCTAGTGTTAACACAAATGACAGGCATCAAGAATTGGATTGCAAATTTGGATCAATCGGTGAAGATAGAGGTAAATTTAGGGACTGAAAATACTATGGATGTAGATGGCAAAGGAGTGGTCAACAGTCTGACCAAGCAGGGGGAGCCAAAGACAATATCATAGGTATATTATGTACCCGGACTAAAAGAAAATTTGATAAGTGTTGGTGAATTGATGCAGAAAGGATACAAAGTTATCTTTCAGAGGCAACAGTGTGTTATTTATGACAAACTCCAAAGCATGTAGTTGATTTCAAAGGTGCAGATGACAAGGAATAAAATATTTCCTCTAATTATGAACTACAATGATCAGGTTAGTTCTTTTACAGCTCCATGTTCTAATGATTACTAGTTATGGCACTTTCGTTTTGGACACTTGCATTTTTCCGGTTTAAGATTGTTGCAGCAGAAATAGATGGTTAGAGGATTAACTCCCATAAAAGAACCTGCTACCACTTGTGAGTGTTGCATCTTAGGAAAGCAACACCGTGAAAATTTTCCAAAGGAGTTTCATACAAAGCGAAGGAGCCACTTGAGTTGGTGTATACAAACTTGTGTGGGCCTATGAAGACACAGTTGATTGGTTGAAGTTGTTACTTTTTCACTTTTATTGGTGACTATAATAGAAAGACTTGGGTTTACTTGTTGAAGCAGAAGTCTAAAACTTTTGCAAACTTCAAAGATTTCAAAGCCTTATTGGAGAACCAAAGTGATCAAAATATCAAGGTATTGAGATCATATTGTGGTGGAGAATATGATTCGAAAGCATTCCATGAGGACTGCAAACAACATGGAATCAGAAGACAATTTACAACCAGATATACACAATCACAGAATGGTGTTGCAGAGAGAAAAAACAGAACAATCATGAACATGACAAGGAGCATGTTGAAAGCAAGAAACTTGTCTAATGAGTATTGGGCAGAAGTAGTTGCATGTGTTGTTTATGTGATAAAGAGATCTCCTGCAAAGTGTGTGGTGAACATAGTACTAGAAGAATCATGGTCAGTTATGTCATGCAGTGTATCTCATTTCAGAGTTTTTGGATGTGTATCCTATGCATATGTGCCTAAGAAAATAAGAGGCAAATTAGATTATCAAAGTGAAAAGTTCATATTTACTGGTTATAGTGAGCTGTCAGAAGCTTACAAATTGTATAACCCTATCACCAAGAAGACAATCATTAGTAGAGTTTTTGTGTTCAAATAACAAGATTGATGGAATGGGACTATAGACACACCAACCGATGCACAAGAACCATTGATAGAAGATGATGATGTAACAGAAAAGGAGGAGCAAGAATAAAGAGAGCAGACCCTAAACAGAGTCACACCAGCAAGGACTCCAAGATTTTGAGAGCAGCATGGATCTTCAAGTAGATCAATAGACTAGAATTCTCCAAGTAGCCAATCAGGTAATGAATCAAGCACTAGTATGAAAAATATGAGAAGTTTAAAATACATTTATGATGATTTGGATGTTAGTTCAAATTTTTCATTTTTGGCATTCCAACGTTCTTCGTTTGGAGAAGCAATCAGAGATGGAAATTGGGTACAAGCCATGGATGAAGAGATGGATTCTATTTAAAAGAATGATACATCGGATTTGGTTAATTTACCAAACAATAAAAACCTCATTGGTGTGAATTGGGTGTACAAGACAAAGGTGAATGAGAAAGTTGAGATTGACAAATTTAAAGCAAGACTTGTAGCAAAAGCATTCTCGCAAAAACTGAGAATAGAATTTGGGGAAGCATTTTCTCCAGTAGCTAGATTGGATACTGTAAGAGCAATTCTAGTGAGAATAGCTCAGAACAAGTGGAATTTATATCAGATGGATGTCAAATCAGCCTTCTTGAATGGAATTCTAGAAGACGAAATTTATGTCGAACAACGTCCAAGATATCAAATTGAAGGAAAAGAAGATATAGTTTACAGATTGAAGAAAGTGCTCTATGGAATTAAGAAAGCACCTAGAGCATGGTATAGCAGAATCAAAAGTTACAAGATTAAGAATGGATTTTGCAGAAGCAACATTGAGCCTACCTTATACACAAAGGTAAATGAGCATAGACAAATTTTGATTGTTTTCTTATATGTTGATGATATGATTTTTACAAGTGATCTTGACTTAGATGAATTTAAAGTAGCAATGAAGAAAGAGTTTGAGATGATCGATATTGGTCTCATGAAATATTTTCTTGGCATTGAAGTTGAGCACTCTGAAAAATGAATTTTTATTCGCCAAAATAAGTATTCTAGAGATTTTTTGAAAAGATTCAAGATGGACAATTGCAAACCCATACCTACATGAGTTGCAACATGTACAAAGTTAAGCAAGGATGAAGAAGGAGCAGATGCCAATCCAACTCTATTCAAAAGATTGGTTGGAAGCCTCATTTATATCACAGCTAAAAGACTAGATATTATGCAAGGAGTGAGTTTGATTTCCATATTTATGGAGACTCCAAAAGACACACATTAGAGTGTTGGAAAAACAATTTTGAGATACATATCAGGAACTAGAGATTATGGCATAATGTATGCAAGTACATAAAAGAAATATTTTATTGGATCCACAAATAGTGCTTTTGGATGTAGTTTGGATGATCGGAAGAGCACATCTAGTTATGTGTTCCATCTTGGTTTACGTGTGATAGCATGGGAATATAAGAAGCAACCCATTGTGACACTATCATTAGCAGAAGAAGAATATATAGCAGCAACTTCAACACCATGTCAAATAGTATAGTTGAGAAAATTATTTGCTAGAATCAAGAAGAAACAACAAGGATCAAGAGCGATATACTATGACAACACTTCAGCGATTGCACTATCCAAGAATAGTGTGTTTCATCAAAAGAGAAAACATATTGATACTATATATCACTTTATTTGAGAACTTGTGAGTAATGGAGAAGTTCACTTGAAACCTTGTAAATCTAGTGATCAATTGGATAATATATTTACAAAGCCATTAGCAATAGATGTGTTTGAGTTTCACAAAAGAATCTTGGGTGTTGTAAGCCTAACTGAGACATAGACCAACATGCATGTTTGAATTGTCATGAGTTAATGTTTTAGTTTAGCATTCGTAATTAAGGGGGAGTGTTAAAATATGTAATTACCTCCTGCATGCAGAGTTAGACAATTAGTTAAGTAAGAATTGAGTTATTCGAGTGATGTGATAGATGAATTTGGTAAGTGAGTTAGAGAGTCATTTAAGTGAGTGATGGTCAAGTTGAGTTATGTGAGTGTGTGCATGTCAAGTTAGGTTAAATACCCTTTACTGGGTTCATTGTATTCATTGTGATTGAGTGAGATTGAAGTTAGTTGATTAATAGAAGAGCCACAACTCATTTGTGTTATTGTGTGAAATATTTGTGTATCTGTGTCTTTACTGTTCTTCTATTCCAACACTATTCTCATCTCCTGCAATCAAGTGGCCTTATAAAAAAAAAAGTTTTTCTAATCTCTGATAAGTTGAGCTGCTAGTCAATCCAAGGGCTTCCAAGAGTTAGTACATTGCTACATTCAATTCCTCTGTAATCAACATTCAAAAACCTATCTCCCTGCACAAATCTATCTAATTTTTCACTGTCATGGCAACTTGAATCTTGTATCTTCAGACCATTATGTCTATTCACTGGGAAAATTAGCTCCCACTTTCTTGGCAACATGACTATTGTAACTTCTGACCATTATGTCTATTCCTATTGGGAAAACTAGATTTAGCTTTCTTTGACAACCTTATGCACCAACAGATATCACGGATATCACTTTAGCCTTCAATGTCCCCAGTGGTGTGAATGCTGACAAGTGACAAAGAACATCTTATCTCTCCCACATAGATGTGGAGAGTGTGCAATGTGGAGTCTAGACGCACCCACGACCTGACACGTCCTGGCATTCTGTTATGGAGGGCAGGTGAAATTCTTTTCGGGTTTGAAATCTCCTTATATTATTGGCTGACATTATCATCTTCATCTATTACACCAAACACTCTGTGACAATATTGACTGAGGCAACTTGCGATTACAGATATCAATTATTGAAATTTTAGGAATCTCATTATCCTGATTTTCAACCGGACTAAAAATAGTATATTTTCAATAAAATGAGTGTAGAGCTAAGTAACTAATCATGCGAATGATGGTGTGATATTTTGTAAACAATTTTGGTTACAAATTTAGTTGGAATTGGAATTCTTTATCTCCAATTTCAATGGAACAATTCTTTATCTCCAATTTCAATCGAACAGAAAACAACACACTATCAATCAAATCAATGGAGTTGCTAAGCAAGTGAGCATGTGAATGATGCCATGGAAAATCATGTTCTCCAACCATTACTTTTGACATAATTATTACACCAAAGGTGTTTTTAAGGGGAGGGCTCCCTTAGTGCTTTGATCGTCTGTCGATATCCAATTAAAGTAAAAAAAGTTTTGATTTTTTTTCACTCGGTTGATTATTTCCTCCATATCTGTCAATTTGTATCATGCCTTGGACATTTTTACTTGTGACTGGCATATTCTTCTATGCCACCGCAATTGTACTTTCTACTCACCTTGCTTTGTTTCTTACAAGTTTACAGGCGGACTCGTTCTTCTCATACATACTATTAGAGCTTCGAGTATAACTTACTTTAGAGAAACATAGTTCCAAATTCACATGGCTCCTCTCTTGGTAGTTTTTCGTTTTAAAATTTCTTATTTTTGAAAATGTAGAAGGTTTTTTTGTTAGTGTTTGGGAAATGTATACTTATAATTCCAATTAGTTTTTCATTTTACGAGTTTTTCTTTTGAAAAGGGTTTTTTTTTTAATGTTTGGGAAATTCATACTTATCAACTATAAGTATAAATCTAGTATGCAGTTACAACATTACAAAATTATAAATCCGGTGATTTTTTTTGTTTTAGAGTTTTTATTTTGAGAATGCAAGACGTTTTTTTTAATGTTTGGGAAATTTAGACTTATAATTCTGTAACATACACCGATAGCTTGACATGGAAATGACACGAGTTAAAAGAATATATATATACAAGTTAGCCAGGGGTAACTATCCAAATCACTATTAAATATTCCTTACTCATCATTACATATAATGTTCACGAGTTCATATTGTAACCTTAGAATAAGAATTGTAAGTTTCTTAACCATTAACAACCTCTATTGTAGTACATTAACATAATACTTTATGATGTAACCTTCCATTCATTTCATTATTCATGTAGTCATCACATACTTAACATTATGAACATCACAACAAGAAAGGAATCAACATCATCAATTTGACACAATAATCAATCACATCATTGAACACCAATATACCCTGGAAACCCCGTAGGGTGAAAACTAGAAAACGTTTAATTTTATTATTAAACGCTCATGAGGGTGTTCATCCCTCACTCAATGGTTTATAAGGGAGACCATCTCTTAACCATAGTTATAAATCTTACAAAGAAATATACAAATATCTAGCTTAAAGAAATTACAATAAATACGATAGCATTTACCCACTAATATTCATATCTTCATATCTTGGTGGCATGGATGTACCTACAATGGACCATCATACATTGGATCAACTTGTAGCTCACACTCATCTGTATGAACCATAAATCATTTACCTATAATGGACCATTGTACATTGGATCATCCTGCAGCTCACACTCATCTGCATGAACCATAATCATTTACCTGTCACCATGTTAAGTATAGTATTCCCTTTGTACAAGTCACCCTTAAGATTCATAAAATGTTAATTAACCATTTCATAAATCTATTCTAGAGAATATTCTCCATTTACTCATGTATATTCATGACATGAAAGTAAAGTATCTTGACTTTCTTCCTTTAACAACACATACTACATATGTGCTCGTTATAAGTTATCACATTAGCTAATGTTTACCTCACATAAGCACACATTCCTGCAGGTGAATAGCTACATCTCTGAGCATTTCTTTAAAAGAACTGATACATCAGTTATGATATTCATGCATGCAATTTACATAATTTTAAACCAAATATCTAATCCCTATGCTATTACTTTTGGTTCACGTAAAGAAATCTAACACAACAAATGTTATTCCTATGGATACAAATTGCATATAGTTTCCAAAAGAATTTTCCAAATGGAATTCTTAACACGATCAAGCGTGCAAACACACATTTCCTTTTCGAGGGAATTTTAGCATAATAAAGCATGTAAAGCATGTTTCCTTTTTCCATTAAACCTAGGTAATTAAATACATGTATTCTTTTATAAACATTACCCACATATATATTCCAAGGAAAAGAACACATTAATATGGGTTTATGCATGTAATCCATCTTCTTTTCCAAATAATATTTCCCAATGTAGGCTAACTAAACATGCTATCATTTCCCACATACAACTGTATATTCTTTCCGAGAAAATAATCCTAGTTGTCATTGTTTAATACACAAGAACTCATATGTTTTATTTCCAAAGAATTAACACCACTAATTTATCTTTTGGCTTGGCTAATACCATGCTTATATGTGAAAATATCCTTAACTGTAACACAATTAGAACATGAAAATAGGTATTTTGTTTTCAACAATTCCAATGCGTAGTATCTAATTTTCTTGCATGCCAACTTATATTTTCTTTCTCAAGAATCTTTCACACCATATTATTCTTTTTATCTTATGAATGAAAATATGATATTTCTTTTCAAGAAATATCAAATGTAGTAGTTATTTTTGTGCATGCACTTAACTCATTTCCTTTGAAGTGATATCATACTTAACAGTTAAATTTTCTTGCATGACAGTAACTTATTTGTCTTCATGAAGTTAAAGAATGATAGTTATTTTTCATGCATGCCAATATAATTAAACATATACCCCTTTTTCAAGCAATTAAGGCTACAAGTATCATTCTTGCATAAAAATACACAATGTGAATACACAAACTTTCCCATAATATCTACTATTCTAACATGAAACCATAACCTTTTCGATAGAAGCTAACATTATAGCTTTTATCCTTGCATCCAAAAATAGTATTTGCAAAAGGAATTGTCATAACAACTATTACACTTGCATACAACTATATGTTCTTCTCCAACATAAAGCTTATATGCAACATGAATTTCCCAAAAGAATATTTCTCAAAGAAGCTAATATTCCTTTCCAAGATATATGTATTTTTGTGTAAGGTTTTCATGCAAGAACTCTTTTAAGTGTGTAGAAATAAACATATAATCATTTCAAGAAAAGTAATGCAATTAAATTTTTTTTCCTTGCATATAATATGTTTTTATTTTATTCTATTTTCCAAATAAAATAACATTTCTGTTTGGAAAAATAAACACTTAATAATTTCAAATAAACTGATGCAATTAAATACTATTTCATTTGCATCAAGTTATAAAAAAAAAACACTTATTCATTCAAAAACCAATGAATAAATACATTTCCTATTTTATAATAATGATTTTTTACTTATAATACTGAAAATCGACGCTCTCCAGAGACTCGAGCTTCTCTTTGTTAAATGCGGCTGATAGTTGACTCCTCTCTAGTGACTCAAGCTTCTCCTTGTTAAATGCAACTCCGGAAGCCCATAGCATTGTCCATCATTAACACTACGGTAATGGTGAGACCATTGTCCACCATTAAGATACCCAATCTTCTACTTCAGAAGCCCGTACCAAATTTATTTGAATCTTGAGTTTTCAAATGAACATAACCTACTCGTAACTCTATCCCCGGCTAGAATATCCAGGGAAATTTTCTTTAACTACCTCTTCCCAAGAATATTTAAGGTATACATTGCAGAACAATTCAACTGTTTCCATTGGAATGATACGGTTTTCTATTTTTAGCTTCCCACCAATAATATATTCCCATTTAATCGGTAAATTCAAATTGGAAGGTAAACCATTTAAAATCCCCAATGAATTCGTGGCTTATGACCAATTAAGACAAATATCATTATTTTCTAATTTTATGATTTTTACGAGAATATTTTATTTTTATGGTATTTAACTATAGGGATGTTACATACTCCCCCCCTTAAAGTAAACACCATCCCTCGTGTCTATCATTAAATTTTATTCATTCTATAGCAATATAAACAAAAACAAAAAAAGGTCTTCCCCTTTGCAATGAAACAATTTCATTTCCATAAATACCATTAAATGAAAAAATAATGTTTTAATCCATAATCATAAGCATGTATAGCTCATAAAATATTCCATTTCCATTTTTAACCACTTATCCATTATTCAAATTCATAAAAATATAGAAAAATACTATACCAACTTACCATTACTTACCAATTACTATTGGAAGTAATGATGGCTTTTACACAAGCTCTCTAAGAATGGTTGAACAACCCATCAACACTTCATGGAATGAGCTTGTAATTTATGACTAAGAAATTCAATCACATTAGTCAAGTAGTTTCAATCAAAAGAAATACTTGCAACTATCAAACCTTCATGCAATATCAAAAGATGTTTTAATCAGAGTACTTCCACAAGTACTCAGAGAGCACCAACCCTCTAACCAATGCATAATTTGCACACTGTCTTAGCTCCTGCTAAAGACATATACACAACACTTCAAAAAGTACTCAGAGAGCATCTAGCTCTCTAATCGTACCAATGGTCAATCAATGCACTATGGGCATATCTTAGCCTCTACTAAGACATTCAAACAAATTAGTAATAAAATAAATGAATTTATACATTCAGTAATTCATTTTTTGAGCACTAAGCTCCTTTCCTCTTAATATCTACATAAGATATTTACACAATCATATAAAAATTAATTTTAATATAACACATAACTTATTACTTAACTTGTTCCACTATGAGAACCACAATGGTAAACAAAATTCTCCTCCCAACCCATGGGAGTTGGTTTCCACAACCAAATCGAGTAATTTTCACATCCAAACAGTTATTTTACAAAAGACCATTCTAAGTCCAATATGAATTCCTCTTGGAAAAATCATGCATATTCCTCTGACAACATCCCGTCTATGAGGAATTTTGGACCTCTTCCAACAGGCTCCAAAATCAATAGAGTTACCTCAGGTTTTCCCCTCTTCACCATATTGGCCAACTCTTTTCCCTTGTTGAGATCATATATATCTAGGGAGAGGAAATTCGGGCAAGTAAGTGCCATCAACCCCTTTGGGAAGGCAACCACCATCAACCCAAGGCCTTCTAGCTTTTCACAATTGTTCACAATTGTCTAGCATGTTAAATTTTTCTTTTATCATTCTTTCCCATAGTAAATTACATAATGAACTTTATGCACATTATACATAAATAAAAGGAAAATTTATGTACATCAAACATATACTTCGCCCTCCACATGGGTCCAATGATATCTAGATTAATAGGGAACATGAATAACATACATGTGTTATACATTATTATTTCCCAAATAACACAATCATTCACATTATATCATATACTTTAACGTTTACTGTTGCAATTCACATTGCAATGTTTGCGATGTTTTACTTTCATGGGTTTTATTGTTGCCATTAAGCTAACCAGGTTTTCTTGTTTCCCTTAAGCTATCCGTGCTTAATCTCATCAATGACGCGAATCGCAAATATGTATTGTTAAAAAAATATTCACTTTCAAAATAATTTTAGATTCATGCATACAATTATATACAAATATTCATTAATGCATATATATAAAAAATGGTTAGGGTAACAACCCCATGGGTAGCAGTCCAACATTTCCAATTCCAATAGTGTATTATTACCAACAATCTCACATATGAAGTAACTACTTTTTCACAACTTGCAATAATATTTAATCAAAACCAATTCATGCATATAGGTTTTATTATAGAGTCATACAACACTAACTAATCAATGCCACTAATAATATTAATGCATCCATGACACGGCTCATTCAAAAACTAGTCATTTGACAACCAGTCATTATAGTCAAGTCTCACTACTTGACCCATTGTGTACTTTTAACATCTGAAAGGGTTCATTCAATTTCATTTTAAAACACTCTCATCCTCTTTAAGGACTTTCTCTGTCTTTTGTATTCATGCATTAGTTTCACACACCATCAGTATACACATTCATCTTTTTCAAGTAGTGCATGGTAACTTTAGTTATGTCCATTAAATATATCAGTAATCTTGCAAATGTTAATAGTCAACTCTCACTTTCCCTAGTGAGTACTCAGGTTGTTCATAATTACAACTAAGGTTTTATTGTCTTCTCACTTTCACTAGTGAGTACTCAGGTTGTTCATAAGTACATCAACGGTTTTATTATCTTTTATCCTCAACAGGATTCCAATGTTATGAAAATTGTTTTGCAGCAACATTTATTAATTATTACTCTTCATTGTATTTATAAACATGAATCACACATCTCATGTCAAAAGTAGACTACTGCATATACCAATCAATATGTAGATTTCTAGAATCATATAACAATCAACATGTAGATTTCTAGAATCATACATTCAGTGATGTCCATTAGTAACATACCTCAATTTATTCTCGCTTAACAAATCCCAAAGGTGCCAGTGCTCCAACCTTAGTTCTGATACCACTTGTAACATACACCGATAAACTCACATGGAAATGCTAGGAGTTAAAAAAAAAAATTATACAAGCTACCAACGGGTAACTATCCAAATCACTATTAAATATTCCTTACTCATCATTACATAGAATGTTCACTAATTTATAGTGTAACCTTAGAATAAGAATTGTAAGTTGCTTAACCATTAACAACCTCTATTGTAGTACATTAACATAAAACTGTATGAGGTAACCTTCCATTCATTTCATTATTCATGTAGCCATCACATACTTAACATTATGAACATCACAACAATAAAGGAATCAACATCATCAATTTGACACAATAATCAATCACATCATTGAACACCAATATACCTTGGAAACCCTGTAGGGTGAAAACCATCAAACATTTAATTTTATTATGAAATGCTCGTGAGGGTGTACAACCCTGACTCAATGGCTTATAAGGGAGACCATCCCTTAACCATCGTTATAAATCTTACAAAGAAATATACAAATATCTAGCCTAAAGCCATTACAATAAATATGATAGCATTTACCCACTAATCTTCATATCTTCATATCTTAGTGGCATGGATGTACCTACAATGGACCATCGTACATTGGATCAGCCTGTAGCTCACACTCATCTGCATGAACGATAATCATTTACCTACAATGGACCATCGTACATTGGATCATTCTGCAGCTCACACTCATCTACGTGAACCATAATCATTTACCTGCCACCATGTTAAGCATAGTATTCCCTTTGTGCAAGTCACTCTCATTCCCTGCTAATATTGCTTTCAACATACATTGATGTTAAGGTTCATAAAATATTAATCAACCATTTCATAAATATATGCTAGAAAATCTTCTCCATTTACTCATGTATATTCATGACATGAATGTAAAATATCTTGACCTGCTTCCTTTAACAGCACATAGTGCATATGTGCTAGTTATAAGTCATCACATTAACTAATGTTTCCCTCGCATAAGTACAAATTCTTGCGAAACAATAGCTACCTCTCCTGGCATTTCTTTAAAAGAACTGATATATCAGTTACGATATTCATGCATGCGATTTACATGAGTTTAAACGAAATAACTAATCCTTAAGCTATTACTTTTGGTTCATGTAAAGAAATCTAACACAACAAATGTCATTCCTATGCATACAAATTGCATATAGTTTCGAAAAGAATTTTCCCAATTGAATTCATAACACCATCAAGTGTGCAAACACACGTTTCCTTTTCGAGAGAATTTTAGCTTAATAAGGCATGTAAAACATGTTTCCTTTTTCCATAAAACTTAGATAATTAAATACATGTATTGTTTTATAAACATTACCCACATATATATTCCAAGGAAAACAACACATTAATATGGTTTTATGCATGTAATCAATCTTCTTTTCCAGATAATATTTCCCGATGTAGGCTAACTAAACATCCTATCATTTCCCACATACAACTGTATATTATTTCCAAAAAAATAATCCTAGTTGTCATTGTTTAATGCACAAGAATTCATATGTTCTATTTCCAAAAAATTAACACCACTAATTTATCTTTTGACATGGCTAATACCATGTTTATATGGCTAATATCCTTAACTGTAACACATTAGAACATCCAAATAGGCATTTTGTTTTCAACAATTCCAATGCATAGTATCTAATTTTCTTACATGCCAACTTATATTTTCCTTTTCAAGAATCTTTCACACCATATTATTATTTTTCTCTTATGAATGCAAATATGACATTTCTTTTCAAGAAATATCAAATGTAGTAGTTATTTTTGTGAATGCACTTAACTCATTTCCTTTTAAGTGATATCATACTTAAAAGTTTTCCTGCATGACAATAACTTATTTCTCTTCATGAAGTTAAAGAATGATAATTAAACATATACCCATTTTTCATGGAATTAAGGCTACAAGTATCATTCTTGCATAAAAATACACAATGTGAATACACAAAAATTCTCATAATATCTACTATGCTAACATGAAACCATAACCTTTTCGATAGAGGCTCACATTACAGTTTTTATCCTTCATCCAAAAAGATATTTCCAAGAGGAATTGTCATAACAACTATATGTTCTTCTCCCACATGTATCTTATATGAGGAATTGTCATAACAACTATATGTTCTTCTCCCACATATATCTTATATGCAACATGACTTTCCCAAAATAATCTTTCTCAAAGAAACTATATTCCTTTTAAAGATATATGTATTTTTGTGTAAGGTTTTCATCCAAACACTCTTTTAAATGCGTAGAAATAAACCTATAATCATTTCAAGAAAATTAATGCAATTAACTATTGTTTTCCTTGCTTCTAATATGTTTTTATTTTATTTTGTTTTCCAAATAAAATAACCATTTCTGTTTGGAAAAATAAACACTTAATCATTTCAAAGAAACTAATGCAATTAACTACTATTTTCTTTGCATCAAATTATAAAAAAATAAACACATATTCATTCAAAAAACAATGAATAAACACATTTCCTATTTTATAATAATGATTGTTTACTTATATTTCTGAAAATCGACCCTCTCCAGAGACTCGAGCTTCTCTTTGTTAAATGCAGCTGACAGCCGACTCCTCTCTAGCGGCTCAAGCTTCTCTTTGTTAAATGCAGCTACGGAAGCCCATAGCTTCTCCTTGTTAAATGCAGCTACGAAGCCCATAGCAATGCAGCTACGAAAGCCCATAGCATTCTCCACCATTAACACTACGGTAATGGTGAGACCACTGTCCACCATTAAGATACCCCGTCTTCTACTTCAGAAGCCCGTACCAAACCTATTTGAATCTTGAGTTTTCAAATGAACATAACCTACCCGTAACTCTATCCCATCCACAATATCCCGGGACATTTTCTTTAACTACCTTTTCCAAAGATTTTGTAAGGTACTTATTGCAGAACAATTGTATTGCAAAACAGTTCAACCGTTTCCGTTGGAAGGATTTAGTTTTTTATTTTTGGCTTATGGTATTTTACTATAAAGATGTTACAAATTCTCAGTGGTTTTTCATTTTGCGGGTTTTTAATTTTAAAATCTAAAAAGGTTTCTTAGAAATTTAGAATTATCAATTATAACTATAAATCTAATTTGCAGTTACAACATTAACTACCTTGATTTGAAGTTGAAGTCAAGGTTGTAATTACAAATAATTTATATATTGATGTGCTGCATTGTCATAGTTGTAATCGGAAATAATTTATAAAATTTTATGTTACGATCACCCACACCTCGTGATCATGGATTTTCCTATTAAACTTGCAAGATTTGTGAAATAAAAAAAACACTACTCGTATGTACTTATGAAAATAGTAAATTGTGTAGTATATTATATTTAAGAGAATTTCTAATTAAAAAATTCCCAAATCATGTTTTTTTTAAAGAATTTTCACTTTTAAATTTACCAACTTTTTTAGAATTTCCATTTTTATATTTTCTACAAAAATTCCCTTATTTTGAAATCGAGAAAAATGCTTTTTATTAATCAATTTAATTTAATTTCAAATAAAATATATTTATTATTTAAAATATTAATAAAATTTCTTTTAAATAATTAGTTAATATAGAATTTTCAATAATTTATTATATCACTTTTTATAAAATATTTAATTAATTTATTTCTCAATATTTTATTATATTCTTTTTTATAAAATATTTGATTAATTTATTTTATAACTCATTAATATTATTAAGCATCTATATAATTTTTCATTATTAAAAATTATAGGTTGATAGCTAGTAGGAATAGAATAGGTAGTGATCTAAGGTGTACTTTTAAGGTATTTTGTGTTTTCAAGGCCACAATTCAATAATGTTACTCGTTAATATGGCTTAGACAGATTTGGATGATTTTAATGGTTCAAATACCTTTGCATCACATTTTCTCAAATCAAAAATTACGTATGTAGTCATATCAAAATTGGCACAACTTAACCAAATACAAATAAATTAAAGGTTGATAATATATATCTCTGAAATTAAATTAAATGAATTAAATTATTTTTTATAAATTAAATTACTCAATAATTAAATTTTTGTTTTAAAAAATAGTTTTAGTATTATTTTTTGGTGAAATTTTTAAATGCAAGTATTTTAATTAGATAAATATATAATTCATTTTTTAATGTCTAATTTTTCCACTTCTTAATAGATAATTATTGACATTAAAACAATCCACTAAAATATTATGATCAATAGCTAAATTAATATAAATTTCCAAATTAATTGATAGGTATTAATGAAATTAATATATATATATAAATTAACTATATATATATATATAAACTAATAGATAAAATAACCTATTTTTTTTTTTTGAGAATGGATAATACAATTTCTAATAAGATTTTGACTCAGACATAGAAGAAATAAATAAATTAAAAAACTTAAAATTCCATATCATTAAGTTTTAGTTAATTTTTACTTTTCTTGTTATTAAAATTATTTCATTTTCATTAAATTTCTTAGGCTTTTTACACTACTCAACATATTTGAAAATTGTTTTCACGTCTATATATACAAGTTTAATATTATACATAGCTACATTTTCAATTCTATCGATAAACCCATATATACATGTTTAATGTATAAATATATACAATGAATTTTAATTTCAAATTATGAAATTTTGTGACTCATAATAATGTAAGTCTCACAAATCATATATTTTCAAACTACAATTTACAATAATTATTCTCTCTTTTTTAATATGATCGTCATATTTTTAAATTTCACTTTTTATTATGGTTTTTTAATTAGTTTTTCATTTTGGTTTTTAAATTAGTTTTTTATTTTTATCTTATTTATTAGAAATTTCTTAAAAATAAAAAAATCATATAAATTCAAATTATATTTTATGATTACTTTTATTATTTCAATAATTCCAAATCAAATTAAATAAGAATACATATCTACGTTTCTTAATTAATAGAATAATAAATGACAAAAAGCGGGAGCTCTGCAAAAAAAAACCTAATGTCTTCGGCTGTTGCCTCAGCTTCCTCGGCCCTGTGGGGCGATGCCGCCGCCGACTCCATGGCAGGGCATGTATGCACTGAGGGTCTCATTGCCGCAGGCTTCCGTAGCCTTTCTCCTCCGAGGATACACCAAATGCAGCAACAGATCCTCCATCCGGCAACAAATTCTGGCTAGGCTGCAGAACGATGGCAATATCTCGCTTGGGACGACGTGGATCTTGCTGCAGGGCTAAAAGATCTCGCTAATGTCTTCCTCTGCCAGCGTTTAGGCACAGGAGAAGTCTTCAACGCAGGAGGGCACAAAGACACCAGATCTAGCATCTCGACTGCCTCGTCTACAGTTGCATCCCTGAATACCATCATCCACAGCAATACAGTGGGTAGCTGCCGATCCAGGGACGTTTCAGGACCTAGGATCCAAGAAAATGAGTTTTCAGACCCACCCTATGCTGCGTGTCAGAAGCAGAATTGCTTCTCGGACCAGCGAGTTCTGCCAGAAGGAGAAACAACATTTCAGATCCAAATCATTCTCCTCTCTGGTAAAACGCTGCTACAATGGGTGCATGATACAGATCTGGTGTAGGATCTTTTGTACAAACTCGAACTCCGGCTGGGGATCCCCTCCTCCTTTCAGAGGTTGTTGTTTAAAGGTAAGCAACTAGAGGAATCTCTTCCCCTTTCCTTTTACAGCATTCAAAGGGATGCTTCTGTTGTTCTTTCCCTTCGTCTAAGAGGAGGGTCCTTTGGGCAGACATCCTCTGCCCCACCTTTCTCTTATAAAGACGTAGTCCATAAAAATGCTGCCCAACCACAGTCCTCTTCAAAGGCAGCTCAACCAGCTATGGCTCCCAGGACATTCCTAGTTGATAAACTTGAGGAAGTTCCTTCTGTCGAACTCTCTCATCCTGTGGTTGCTGATCTTCACCAGAAATTTGCAGAAACCACAATCATATGCAGATTTAATGGTTTGTGGCCTCGCACAGCAGATTTATATCAATGGATCCACACCAAATGGACCACTAAAATTTAGATCTACTTATGCTCGAAAGGCTTTTTCATTGTGGTGTTGGATTCAAACGAAGATTACCAGAAAGCCTTAACAGGTGGCCCTTGGTTCTGGGGTTCGGCTGGGCTCTTCCTCACCCCATGGTTTCCAAATTTTTACCCCTCTACAGCTATCATCACCAAACTTCCTATCTGGGTTAGGCTCCCAAACCTTCCAGCGCATTTGTGGCATTTCTCTGTTTTCCTAGCCATTGGAAATACCTTGGGGCGCTATCTTGCTACAGATATCTTGAGAAGGGAGAAAGGAATCTACACCTATGGCAGATTTTGTGCAGAAATAGATATAAGCAAAGGATTGCCGGATCAGATCAACCTCAAGTTTGGGGACTTCCATTGGACCCAAACCTTGGATTACGAAAATACGGCCTTCCGATGCCGCCACTGTCATCAAACAGGGCACTTACAAAATGCATGCACCCAGTTCCTCGGCAAAAAGAAGACTTCAAATCGCAAACCCAAATCCAAGAGCTGGAATTCCTGTGTACCTCCCCCCATGGATGATACAGACTCCTCCAGCTCAGATGAGGAGAAAATTGAAGCAGATGGGGAGAATATTGAAACTCCGATGAACGCTCCCCCAGCCAGTGATGCAGACCCCTCTGCTCCTTCGATCTCTCAGAAACGCTCCCACGTGTCTTCATCCTCGGACTCGGATAAAGATATTCTGCCCACAGCGCCGGATAGTCTACAGCTAGTCATGGCGCAGCCAAGCTACACCGACTGGGTCAAAGTAAGCAAGAAAAAAGGGAAAAAATGTCGTATGGAAATATCCACCCACTCTGGGTAGATAACTCTATCTAGCACTTGTTTTCTGTTCCTCTTGTTATCGCTGCTCATTATGTAGTCGTTGTTCAAGAGCGAGGTTCATAGTCTATCACCTACAGCTCTTATGCTTCTCAGCTTATGCTTGCTTGCAAGCCTGATTGTACCATATGTTCTTTTCGTTAATAGAATTAGCCTTATCGAGAAAAAAAAATAGAATAATAAATGACCAGTTTCGAATAAATGACCAGTTCGGAGACACTTTCTCTAGTCAATTTTGTCCAAAATTTTTTAAGAATCATAAATTGTAATTTTAAGTTGTTTAATCTGCAAAGTGGTTTAATCTATTAAATGTTCACTTTCTATTTCATTTATAAAAAAATAGATAAAAAATGGTAGAAATTATACAACATCGAATTATATTGTTTTAGTCACTGACCTATGAATGATCATGTGTTATGATGATGATGATGATGATGATGATGGTTAATGTCCACTGAGACCAATCTTTGGTCTATCCTACCTAAAGAAAAGAGTTATTTAGTTTTATTTAAGATTTTATTCCTATGTTCGAAAATCTTGGAGAGAATCCTGCTGATCTCACTATAATTTTGACATATTAAAAGGCTAGGAAGGTCACTATTGCAACAAACATTATGAAATTGAGCTCTAAGGTGGTTGTACACGGGGCACTCTAAGAGGAAGTGATTTTCATCCTCGATGTTCATATTCTCATAGAGATGGCAGATCCTTTCCATCCATGGTGTTTTAGGAACTATCCAACGACCTGTTTCACTATGGAGCTCATGAGAGTTCGTTCTAATCTTGGCTATATTAATTTTCTTCTTTGAGCTAGTTAAAAAAGAGAGATAATTTTGATCTTCTACGATGGGGTTTGATGACCTCCTTATAATATCTTAATTTTATTTTAGCTGCTAGATCTTTCTCACACCAAATTTTTTCTTTGAACTTAGAAGTAACATTTTTTTTAATGTTATTAATGTTTTGCAATGCAACATTCTCGCCAATCTCCCAATGATTTAACCAGGCCCTGGTGTCTTTATACCAACCTCTTTTAAGCCTTAGGTGGTTTTGGATAGAATTTAAAGCTAGCTTAGGAAGTCTATGGTTTCCTATGCTATTGAGCTTGTGCTTGTACAACAGAAGTCTAGTCATAGCTAGGATCTCGATAGGGGAAATACCCACTTCTATAAGGATAATAGGATAGGGTGTATTTCTTTTAATTTTAAGGTTATACGTTATAAAATGCTTCTGGATTTTCTCAATATTTCTCCAAGATTCTCTAGAGATGCTACAACCCCAAACCTCACATCCATATAAGATAGCAAGAGTGACTAAATTTTCAAAGAGGAACTTCTTTCTATCCCACATTACGAGGTTTTCCGTTTTACAATTATTTTCAAGACCAAAATAAGCTTTCCATCCCCCATTAATACTTTTCTGAATGTTATAGTTCCAATTGAGCTTGTGATGAATATCAATTCCTAGGTACTTGTAAGAAGACACTTCCTCCAAGTTACTATTGTCATACATAAAATTAGCGTAAGTGTCCTTCCTAGATTTGATAATCATAACTTTTGTTTTGTTAGTGTTAACAGACATACCCATTGTAGAGAAGAAATCCTTAAGAATTCTAAGTGGCTTATCAAGATGAGAAGGGCACCTTGCGAGAAGAACAATATCATCAGCATAAAGAAGAAGGATGATGACTGTCTCAGCTAAGATTATGGCAGCACATCCCGATTCCTCTAAACAACCTTCTAGCTTGTCAATGTAAATTCCAAATAGGGTAGGGGAAAGGGGGTAACCTTATTTAACTCCCATATTACACTTAATTTCTTTCAACCACCCCTCATTGCCCTTTAACTTGGCAATTACATTCTCGTATAACCTTATAGCGGTCGCTCTTAGATCGAAAGGAACATTTAGCTCTTCTAATCTATTCCACGGGCTGTTTCTAGGAACCATATCGAAAGCCTTTCTAAATTCCACAAAGCAACAGAAGAGATTGGATTTATCATTGAGGAATTCCTCCATAATGATCCTAAACGTAACGAGGTGGTCTGTTGTTGAGTATTCCCTTCTAAAACCAGCTTGGCCTTTAGCCCGCTTACCTTCACTTTCAAGCCAAATGCTCAACTTCTTTTCTAGATGCTATAATTTCAAATGGTTAAAACAACATGATGTGTGTGTGGATATCCTTAATTTTGTGGCTATTTTATGGAAATATAGTACTTGAAGAAAGCACATGACATGTTGGGAGAGTGATCATGCACATGACTTGTTGGGAGTGTGATCACTAGATTTATACATTTCATGCAAATGTAAAAATAATTTAATTCATAAATACAATGTGGCCTCAAAAAGAAAAAATAAATATCAATATTTTTCAAGGCTCTCTACATCTAAATAAAAAAAAGTGTCCAATATTTTGTTTTGGTTTTTTAACCATGGTGAGTTGATAACTTGTTGTAGTAATATTGGCTAGGCCCAAGATCAAACCTAGAGTATATCCAAAAACACCAAGAGTATATCCAACAACCACCAAGAGCATATCCAAAAAATTTTAAGCTAGATATACCACGAATTTATGACTTAGCAAGAGTTGAGACTCTACGAGGGTGGTCGAGAATTCTCCTTGATGCTTAGCACAATCAACAAAAGATGTCCCCTTTTGGGATTTGAAACTGGGAGGAGGGGATAATATCCCATTGTCCCAACCACTTAATCGTCAATTGTTAAAAAGCTAATGCCTCGAGATGTAAGGTATACCAAGGTATAAATACTCACTATAGTGATATGGTTTGCGAAGACATGATACTTGTGAAGCTTATACAAATATACCATTTTCAAGTAAGAACTATGGCTTTTGGTAGATTTAAAGAATTCTATCAGTTGAAAATATGATGAATCCTTTACATTTAAGTTTATTTCAAGAAACCAATTTCAAAGGCATTTTCTAATAGGTATTATTTCAATATAGTATAATTGAACCAAGTTATCTTTTTTCCTTTGACAAAATAAATTTATCATAGTTGGCAAGGAAAAAGAGTGTATCACTATGTTCTTGTAGTTGGTATATTAAGTTCTGGATTGGTAAGTAATAAACAACCTACTTGGTTCATCATCTTGTCCTGATGACGAACCACACTGGTTGGTTCGAAACGCGCCGACCTTTCATGATCATATGTGATTTTTACTGAAAGAATTTTTTTACAACCTACTACATATTATTAAATTATTTGCATGCAAGCTTATATTGGATTCAAAGTTAGTTTGGATTCAGCATGCGAAGCATCTAGTTATAATAGGGAGGGTCCAATAATGTCTCTTCTTATATGTTTTGAACATTATTCTACACACAATAGTAGAAGGAAAATTTGATAACATAATAAAAAATTACATGTAAATTAGTAATTATGCCTTTGTTATAAGGTTGCAAGTTGTAAATGCATGGGTTTGTTTAAAGTTTAATGGTTCTCTTGTAGTGTCTTTTCCTCTACTTTACAAATAACTAGAACCAAAAAAAAGTATTAAAGTGAAAAACTTCATTAAGTTAGGAAACCATAAATAAAAGGTATATCTGTGAAATATTTGGATTTCAAAATATTTATGGAACATAATTGAATTACAATTGTTTGTGGAAACCAAAATATTGTTAGAATATAACAGACTATAATTCATTATCTGAGAAAAAATTATACTATCCTTTTACAACATATCAAACTTATATTATCTTCGGTATTGCCATTCCCCACTTAGGGGGTATACTAGTTTTATATTATCCCATTAACAAAAAATTTCTTAAATTTTTTATAATTATTTATCTTTATACCTGGCACATTTTTATTGTATTTGGTTTTGGTCACAATTTTTTGTTTTTTTCTTTTCTAAAATTTCCCACAAATTATTACATTAAAGTGATTTTTTTTAATTAAAAATATCTTTAAAAATTATGAAATTTAAAATCTTCTCTTTTCATTGGTTATGGATTTATTACTGCGTTTTCATAACTTGGATGGAGGATGAAGCCTTCAACGATATGGTAAAATATACATGGCTTGAGACTCTTCCAGACCTAGCCATACCTCTCCTATGCAAATCATCACTCATAAACTACAAAGACACAAAAGTGAGTCTGGAAATGGGAAATATTGAAAAAAAAATTCCTATTTAAGGACCTTAGTGCCATCACTGAGGAGACTACAAGTCTAAACAAGAAGATGTTTTTAGAGGACCCTCCAGAAGATATACTAGATAGACAAAAGATGTTAGAGAGCCAGAAAAGACACATTATACAAATACAAGAGACTACTTGGCACTTGAAAATTCATGCTTTATGGATCGAGAAGGAGACAGAAATACATTGTTCTTCCATAATCATGCTAGCCACAGGAAGAATATTAATGCTATTTTGAAGATTACTAGGCAATATGGGGAGATTTTTATCACGACTGTCGAGATCCAGAAGGTGACAGTACATTTTTTTAAGACTTTCTATGAGCCACACCTGGGTGTCAACATTGAAGACAAAATATGGGGGGAGGAGGAATACCCTCATATTTTAAATGATGAATAGAATGAATATCTCTTCAGATAGACCACCATGGAATAAGTGCACCAAGTATTGAAATATTTTACAAAAGATAAATGCGCAGGCCCTAACGGTTGGACGGTGGAACTTTTCGTCCACTTTTTTGACATTATGTGAAAATATATATTGGAGATGGTGGAAGAATCCATGACCACTAGTATTTGGGGCCATAAATTCCACATTTATTGTGGTCATTCCTAAATGCTCAAATCCATCCTCATTTATCGACTTTTGACCTATTTCTTTGTGCAACATTGTATACAAACTCATATCCAATATGATTTTGGAACACATGAAGGGAACCATGTCTCTTCACATTACTAAGGAACAATATGGTTCCTTTCATAATCAACTTATCCAAGATGCAGTTTCTATTGCCCAGGAGTACATACATTCCATACGTACCATGAAATTAAAAGTTATTGTCACGAAGGTGGATTTGCAGAAGGCCTACGACTCTGTATATTGGTTGTTCCTTAGAATCATATTAACCAACATTGGTTTTGCAACACATAATGTGCAATGAATTATGGCCTGTGTCTCCTCAACGAGTTTCTCTATTCTGATGAATGGTTATTCGTCTCAATTCTTCTGTGCCAAAAGAGGCCTAAGATAGGGTTTCTCACTCTCACCCTTACTCTTCATCCTGGTGATGGACAGGCTGAGTCTCAAGATTAGAGAAAAAAAATAAGAAAGTATTTTCAACGGCCTCAGTTTGGGACATGGTGTTGACATAATTCATAGTTTCTTTGTTTATGATATACTAAATTTTGGGATAGTTTCAATAGCACAATGGTTGGCCCTTGATTACACCTTTTTTAGATTTGGGGAGGCTTCTGGTTTGATTGTAAATGGTAATAAATGTATCCTTTTATTTTTGAGTGTCAACCAAGAGGTGATTAGTGCTATAGTTGGTACATTTGGGGTACATGCAGAGCCATAATGCAAAGGCTTCACATACTTTGGATTTTGACTAAAGCCGAACAACTAAAATGTGAACTTGAAATGGATTTTAGAGAAATTTCAACATAAACTATATGGATGGACTCTTAGATGGCTCACTCTAAACGGAATATTCACACTTGTTCAATTTGTTCTTCAACAACTTTCTGTATACTAGCCTCACTTGTATATCATTCCCTCGTCTATCATATCTATAATACGAAGCACCATGATACACTTCATTTGGGAAGGTACTGGAGAGAAGAAAAAATTTCACATCATCAAATGGGAAAAGATTACCCTCTCGGAGGAATATGGGGGATGGGGTTTATTAGATGTTAAATTATTTGGATGGCCTTTACTTATCAAATATTTATGAAGGGCTCTATTCCAAGAGGGGATGTGGAGGAATATCATTGTGATTAAGTATCACAAGAAAAGAAACATTATGGATTGGATTAGAGAAGGTAAAATAGGCATAATTATGGGCTCCCACATATGGCTTAGTTTCCAAAAGATCAAAGACTGGTTTATCCAGAGATGTAGATGGTATTTTTGATAGGAAAATCACTTTTTTATTTTGCGCGATATAATATTGGGTGTTAATTCTATCCCTACGCTCTTGGTGGATGTCATTGACACGTTACATGCTAGAGGATATTTCCTTATAGAACAATTTATTTTCCAGTGGCAGGGATTATTTAATGTATGACCTGATGTTGCACATATTTGTATGGTTAGGGACTGTGCTACTGCATGTAATGGTTATGTTAGAGACCTCATATCAGTGGGTTACTACAAATCTGATAAAAGAGACTACCTCACCTGGGGAGGAAAACTCATAAATAACTATGTGGTTGTTGCCAAAACTTACATATATATTATATGCACCATATACAATTTAAATTCCACATGTTGGTTCAGGCAGATCTCAAAATGGAAGGCCCCATTAAAAATTATTTTATTTACATGCTTGGTCTCAGACCACAAGACACTGGCCTCGGAAAATCTTCGAAAGCGGGGAATCCATGGCCCATTAAGGTTCCCTCTTTGTCAAGATGCTTTGGAGACTAATATACACCTCTACCTAGAGTGTTTGATTTCCCTTTAGGTATGGCACATATTTTTCCACTTTTTACACATCCCTTTTAGAACTCTTTTCTTTATTGAACAATGTCTTCAATGGTGGATCGAGAGATGGGGTAAACATAAATCCACTCCCCTATTTATGTTCTCAGAGATTTGGCATGCTAGGAACCAATACATATTTTTGGGATGCCTTGTTAATATCCTACAAATTTTCACGAACATAGGGAGGTTGATGGAAAATATCACAAACATGATGCAAGTGGTCAAGTAATTACTTCATCGATCCATTGCCCCAAACATCATATTCTATGTTGGCTACTTCGATGGAGTGGGATAGGGAGGCAGATGTGGCTATGGTATATGGATCAGATTTTTCAACACAACACATTATAAATTATACTGGCAAAGAGAGGATGGTACAAACTAGAGAGCGAAGACCCTCATCCTTTTGGGACTCCTCTGGTTTTCCAATAGACTATCTTTGGAAATTATCCTCATATATGGAGATTCTAAAATCCTCATTGATGGAGTGTCGGATCGAGCGACTTTTCTTCCACCTGGTCTAGAGGGTTGGATCAACCACATTGATTATCTTACACAGTCCTTCCACCATATATCCTTTCAACACATCTACAGGTAGTCAAAATCTGTGGAATTTTCTTATCCAAATGAGGCTTAGAGAAGGAATAAGATTTCATACATTACAGGTTCATGGAGGAAAATGTGACTAGGGGGGAGGACATGGTCCAACTTCCCTTCATATGAGTTTCATCTCTACTTTTGATTAGAATGCTTGAGAATTTTTTGACCTTTATGCTTATATTTTTTATGAAAAAATTAATGTATATGGACTTCGTGTTATGGGAAAAAATGGATGCCATTTTTCATTATGTTAGTATGAGAACAAACACTCTATATGTATTTAAAATGTTATTAGAAATTTACTGAAATATGTGCTATACATAATATACACTAGTTTTTTTATATCTTAAAAAAAAAAGTAGATATAAAATATAAATATGAAAACCCCCAATCGGGGTGCGTGGAAGAGGATTGTCCCACCTGGGAATCAAGGCATGAGTGATCTGATCGATATTAATGTGGGAGGGTGTTTGTGGAAATTGCACGGTGTATGTCACGGATATGAGGTGATGTAAGGAGGCATGGGCAAGAGCAAGTTGGGCTACAAGGCATGTCGAGAATTAATTATCTAGGTGGTGGAGGTTATCGTCAAATTTATGCATGCAATTTTTCTGTGGAGTATTGAGGTTCTAGGAGCTGAGGATAAGTGGTTGATCTCCTCTCGTGTGGCAAATTTGGACGAAAGGCTTCGGTTGAGGAAGGGTCTGGGTGATGGATTCATGACGACAATTGTAGGGTATGTTTGGTCCCTTCCCTTTAACCATTACCAGAGACATACTAAAAATATGACAATTGATCATAATATTTGTGTTATCTCCTATGAATGTATGATTTTGAGATTTGATGTGGTCAATTAGCTAGAAGGGAATATGGTTCATTTTGTTGTTTCTAAACAAGTTTTGATTCTGTATGGAATTTTATTGCTTCGCATGGGAATGTATGGTGTAGGATGGACTTGTTGTCTTTGCGAGAAGAGTATATGTCATGGTCGACATGTTTGGTTATATATTTGGTTGAATTGGTTTATAATTAGGACCTGTAGGATGTCATTTTTTGTTCACTATTACTCTGAATTTTGATGTGGGTTTTGGCCTGAGGAGTAGGCTGGTAATTCCTTCCTCGAAAGGAAACCTACCCAAGGTAGGTGGTATCATTTTAAAATGGTAATAGAACACGAAATTATAGCAGTGGGAGAATAATACCAATGGAATGGGTACGCTCAGTGATGCTGCGTTTTTATCTGAAATGAAGCTAATTTTAAATGACCTGTATTTCTGTTCTTTGTTAATGCACCAGGTGTTAGTAGGTTGAGAGGTCTCCCAGTCTTCGAATCATGGGATTCTACTTGACTCACAGTTTGGCTCAAAAATTGTTATGTTGTTCAATGGGGTTTGTTGAATATGGCTCGACCAACTAGAGTGAAAAATGAAAAGGATACAGGGGGGAGAAGATGTCACCGTAATGCAACACCTCAAGAGGGAAGAGGAGCTTCATCCTCGTTACCGCCTAAACGGTCTGGACGGAAATATCAGACCCAACATATTAATGTTGCGGCTCAAGCTCTTGTCACAAAAACCCCTAGCTAGGTGAGACAAATGATTTCTTGTTGGGCGACGGTCCTCAACCAGTGCGCTGAACATGAATTACTGGAGGAGGAATGGAGGTTGTTGGTTCCGGACCCCAACAACACTTGCGACAAGCTTACAGAATATGAACAAATTGTTCATCTTTACTGGATGATGAAGAATATTGTGGGCAAGTCAATTACGAATACAACAAGTTTCATTCAAACAAATCTAGGACTTCGAGAAATCCAGAAGTAATTGCAACTTGTCCAACTTCAAATTCAGCAGCAAAATATTCGGTTGGGTCGTATTGAACGGCACATCAGGTGCTCGCCTTAGTCAGAGATTTTGGGTTCGACTGAAATGACCCTGATCTAGTGGAGTCCTTGGAAGACTAGATTTAGATGATTTTTTTTTTTGGTTAAATTTTGATGATGTATATATCATTAAGTAGTACTAATGTTAATAGGTTAAGAGTGAACTATGTTTTAGACATTGATGCCTATAAGACTAAGTTTGATAGACTTAAGTATTTCAGATTTTGAATGGCATAGAACATGTTTTGATGCCCAACGGACTTGGTTTCCTAATGGACAGGTTGAGGCCACATAATGTCTATTATGGCTGTAACCTATTTTTTTATGAATAAATGAAAAGTCTTACTAAAGTTAAAAACATATATAAATTTGAAAAAAATACATAAAATTTAATAGTTGTATTCTAATTATTTCAATATGTACCAACTATTTTATTACAATGTACGAAAATTGACATTTGCATTATAATTATTACAATTTGTACCAACTGTTTTTATTGCAATGTACCATCAAATCTTAATGCAATAAATATATTATTTAGAAATTTTAGAAATTGTTTAAAAAATTAAAATAATTATTAAAAAGCAAACTCCTTACCCCAAATGTCCATAATTTTTCAATAAAACAAATGTCCATAAATTGTTAAAAAAATTAAAGCTACAAAAAACTTAAAAAAAACTCACATTAACACGTTTATAAAAATATAATTATCAAAATTGATGTGACGACCGCACGGATAGCGTGTCAATCATTATCCAACCTATAATTCAGTTCATCCTTAGCATTGCATTCATTGTATGAATTATTGTGATTTTATACTGGCGTTTTTAACCAACTAGATCGAGAGTTAAATCGGGGGATCTGAGTAGATACAGATTCTGCCGGATTCTGACAAGTAAAAAAATCACATAACAGCGCGTCGGAACTCGGAAGTTTGGAGGAATGGCCAACCCGAGCCAAAATGTTTTTCGACCAATGAATGAATCCGACAATTCCTAAATTGACTATTCTTCCGCCTAAGTAGACTGCTAATTTTCTTGGGAGTCCTCTAACGAGCCGGAGGAATTGCCCGGACGGTCAAAATTGGCCGGAATCCGGGCCAAAAAAATTTAAAAAATCTTGCAGAAACAGTGTTTGAATCCTGATTTTGACATTGGAAATGGATTCAGCACCATCAAAAACCTGTAGGACACCCAAAATATTAAACTTTGATAGTTATAACATGGATTTAGAAAATTTCCTGCGGGATTTTCTAAAAATCTTATCGGAATTTTCATGATTTTCAGGGTGATTCCTCTGGCTAGTTAGACTACGGCATTTTGTTGAAGGATGATTCTTAGAATTACGCTTCCACCTCCGTCCCCATTTCTTCGACTTAGTTCATAAATCATTCTTTGACGTGGAAATACTTTTCACGTGGAAAACGAAGTAAAAACCATCCTTTGATGTGCAAATACTTTTCAATTTCGTCCTCCTTCATCCTATTAAACTATGACAAATGGAAAACGATGGGAAGGAGATTGAACAACGATTGCGATGTGGGTGTGAATGCTAGGCACCTAATATCTGTCACCTGCGCACTGGTTCCTTCACCGGGATAGTTTTCCCTCAAATAACTTCCGTGGCCATAATAGCTTTGACGCTTTATTTTCTTACAACCATGAATCACAGAAATATGGAGAGGATGAATCCCTTTATTTGGAAAATCCATAATTGATAAATGACTTGGATATTATTTTATTAATTACATTAAATATCTATTAAATAAATAAAATGGAAGAAGTTGCTTCATTTATTTGAGCGCATGGTATTGGTATATATATTAATTACTGCATATTTAACGTTCAATAGAATTTTTTTCCCAATCATATTCAAATAGAATCTTGCTAATCTAGTCAATAATTTATGTGGTAATCCAGGCCATCTTGAAATAGAATCTTGCTACTATATTAAAAAGAGAATCCATCCGGATTTTGGTCTACCTGCAAATAGTGATAATTTATGTGGTAGCACAAAGAAACATGTCCACAGCCCCAGAGCCAACAAAATACTAAAGAAAATTCATTCATATCAATACCATACTCCGCCACTCTAACAAATTATGATTTCCAGTCATTCGAAGCTCACGGTGTCGTCGTGAATATGTTCAATGGTCTGGTATTGCGGCTACAATTGAAACGCTTCGAGTCTTCTACAAACAGAGAATAGAATGCTGTTGGGTGTAGCGTATTGGGTGCTTTGGCATATTTGCAGTTTGGACGGTTTGAGATGTAGATTTGAGTCGTTAGGTTGTATAATTGAAATGATTTTGAGATGTTTTCAGAATTGAATTTATTAAAATATTAATTATTTATTATTAATATAATATAATTATAAATTTTAACTTTTATATTATATATAGGTGTATTTAATTTATAGATCAAATAGATTTTTTCACTAATAAAAAGAATATGATTTTTTAATACTCAAAATGCATTTTTGAATGAATAAATAGATTGATGTCACATTTATAAAAACACTTACCATTAAAAAAAATTAATTGTGTCCCAACACTACTTACCATATACTCACCAAAAAATATATTCTTACCAATGTTACTCAGCATATTTCAATTTATATATATTGCAACATAGGAATATATGTATATCCAAACCAGTGCACGGACAGATTTACCTATCAATTCATTCGAGCATCATTTTCATCTGTACTTAGGATTATGTTCAATATAATTTATATAGTTTATGTTTGATTGTCTATATAATACATGCTTGTCATGAGGGTGTTATTACTTGCACATGATAATCTAGCACTTTATCCTTGCGATTCAGATTAAAGTCATAAATGTCTGATCGCCTCATCTCTGTAGTCCTTCGATTGTCTGTCTTGATAGTGCATGTGGTAGCTGATGTGATCCACTTGGGTCTCTAGGGCTTGGAGGTGGTATTGGGAGCGCCTCAGTACACGACGCAGACTCTCCAGAGCCTTAAGGGTCTCTATCTACAGGGTTTGGATAACGTTAATGTAAGCCACTATTCATTTCACTTTTCATATCTTTGTTCATGCAGGGTGTCGAGATTGAGCTTGATCTGCTGTAGCTGAGTGGAAATAGCTTCAAGGGTGGCTAGGGCCTCAATATCACTTGGGGATTGGGCTGGACAAACTGCCATGGACATTGCTGAGTGTTGGCTCTTCGTAGACTCTGAGTGGGAGCTTGGGTCTCCTGGAACCTCACGATTGTCCACGCCTTGGCCAAAACCACCATGCCGAGCTCGACCCTGTTCTCTCTGCATACACGTGCCCTCCTCTTTCACTTGTTGTGCTGGGCTATCACGCTAAGTCCCCCCAATTCCCTCCGCCTGTGAGACCCATGCTCCACCCCTACACCCTCAACTGAGCGTGTCCCTGACCGCATCTTGAGTCCTGTAGACGAGGGACACATAGCCGCCACTAGTTTTCACACTGTCGTCCAAGGAGTTGGAAAATCTCCACCACCCACAGATGTGAATTGCTAGAAAGTTGCACTGCTCCGTGAGCCCAAGGCAAAACCACCCAGGGGATGCTCCATGGAGGGATTTTTGTTGTGCAGTGCACATATTTTGAGCAGGCGCCAAGGCTGCAAACTTGCATCTCATGTTCAAAGACATGTCCTCCACTCTGAATTCACTACCACCACCCCCTTCCTCCTCCTAGTGCAGTGCGTGCGTTCCCATGTCATTGCTAGGAAGCGTCCCAGCTCCCAACCTCTCACCACCACTGCCCAATGGGCCTGTCACCCTTCTTGTCCCAGGCAGGCGGAGCTCAAGCCAGGGCTTGAGAGCCAGCGGATGTTCTTCTGCATAGACCACTGCATCAACCTTCACCATCACCTATGGAAACAAAATGCTCTGAGTGACGTCCATCCCGCATTTAACCATAAACTAACCTGTCATGAGAACACCTGCCCCGAGGCTCTTTACCACTCACACGTAGGAGGGTGGTGAGCCGGGGGGCACGTGGCTTGGGATCGGGTGGGCCTTAACTTCCCCCATCCCACTTTTCCTAGTGATTGGACACCCCCAGCGAGGAATAAAATCTAAGATGTTAATAAAATGTATATTCTTCAATTTAATCATTTTATCAACAATATTTATGTTTTTTTAAGTATATACACAAAAGTTTCAGTTTTACATAGTATCTCTCTCTCTCTCTCTCTCTATATATATATATATAATGTTAGGAAATGTTGTTAAATGAAAATGGGAAAAATATTTTCATTTTTTTATCAATAATTAAGTTAAATTGTTCTATATTGTATTCTTTTTTCTTAACATTTACTTTTGTTCCATACTACATTTTTTTTTCTCAAAATATAGTTAATTTCATCAATTAGAAATTTTTTGTTTGGACAAAAAAAATATCATATCCGAAAGAATTAATGTATATGATCATATTTCAACATCTGAGAGAAATTTAGTGAAAATGATCTGGATGTAGAATTTTGAATCAGAATACAAATTTCAATATAAAAATTTCAAAATGTTAAAAGACATGAAACTTACATAAAACTATATAAATCAATTCTTTGTTGTTATCATTAGATTCATATAATTAATATGTATTCCTTTTGTACTTTTTCAAATAATATGTTGTTATTCAAAGTTGAAATAAAAACCATAAATTATGGTTAATTTTAAAAGAAAAAAAAGCGTCCACCTATTTTGGATAAATGGTGATCGGGTGTTGTGTTAAGGCACTCCTTGATGTGAAGTTATTGGTTCACTTCCCCGCCCCTATAAGAGTGATATATTGGACACGATAAAAATGTGATGAAAATGTAGTCCTGCCAAGCTTACAAAAGACAAAAAACATATTTTTAAACATACATTAAAAAAATTATTAAAATTCTAATTTAAAAATAAAACAAAGTAAATATTATAGAGTTATTAATATTTTAATTAAAGATAAAATATATATATATATATATTATGGATGATATATATATATATATATATATTAATTATGGATGATGATAATATTTAGAGTTCAACGCCATCCCCCAAATACATTCTTCCCTATTTATCTTTTCAATCATGCTAGTTGCCCTTGGTTTTTAGAAAGAAAAAATGTTGTTACTATTATGCATTGAAGGTAAAATTGAGCGAACATTATAAGGGGGATAATGGTTAGAAGTAATCTCGATGCACCAAATATATTATCTCCTCTATTTATTTTTAAAAGAAAAAAACATTTTCCAGTATGCACAAAATGTTGTTAAAATACTACATTGAAGGTCAACCAAAGTGAACATGTGAACATTATATGAGAAGATAAAAGTTTGAAAATCGACGCTTATCAACCAAATATGTTCTCCCCTCTATTTACCTTTTCAAGTATGTGAATTGGCTTGGAAAACTAAGCCCATGATGCTTCACTTGTTAAATTATAATTAAATAATTAATTCAATTTTATAATTATTATTTTTTAAATTTATTTAATTATAATTAAATAATTTTTTTTTTATTTAAAAAAATTAATTAGTTATTAATATTTAATTAAATTTATTATTATATTATTTAAATTAAATTTATGTTCTCCCTTCTATTTATCTTTTCAAGTATGTGAATTGGATTGGAAAACTAAGGCCATGACGCTTCACTTGTAAAATTATAATTAAATAATTAATTCAATTTTATAATTATTATTTTTTTAAATTTATTTAATTGTAATTAAATAATTATTAATTTAATTAATTATCAAATTTTTATTTAAAAATATTTAATTAGTTATTAATATTAAATTAAATTTGTAATTATATAGTTAAAATAAATTTTATTTAATAAAAATCGTTTAGATGAAATGTCTTTCAGATTAATCATATTATTAGGATTAGATCAACGTTTCAAACCGATTAATGTGGTTCATCCTCAAGAAAAGGTGGAGAAACTAACCAATCTTTATGAATAAATAGAGGATATGCATCATTGCCTGGGAATAGCCACTGATAACTAGTTGTTAAGAACTATCCGTTAGGAAGTTAGTTAAGAATTCAAATTAAAAAAATTTAAACATGTGAACATTATATGAGAAGATAAAAGATGTTGTTATTCATCAAGATGTAATATTAGTGGCTATAATAAAAATGTAATTAATCTTTCCAGTTTATCCTTTGATTCTTCTATATTCAGTCTCCTCAATAAAGGGATTAATTTTTCCCTTGCCCCGAAGATGGTCCCGTTGATGAAATTATTTGTAAGATCGAATATGGCATCAGGGATCTTCCTAATAATGTTAAGGGAACCATTAGGCAACATTGCTCCATTATTCTTAGGAAGGATAAGCCTCCCGAAAGAAACTTGAGTAAGCCTGAGTTTCTTGCCCTCAAAACCCTAAGGGACAATGCCGACATTGACATCCTTAAGGAGGACAAGGTTGAGGCCATAGCCATTATGGATAAATCTAACTATGTCAGCAAGATGGTTGCCCATCTATCCAATAGTGGTAGTTATTTTAAGCTTAAAAATAATCCCCTTAAATTGGCTTGTAAGGATGTTTCCCTTGCCATTAAGTCATATTCTTCTCTTAATCATTTCTCTAGGAAGCTTATTGAGAGAAAACCCCTTAACCCCATATTTATGGTCTCCCAAAGATTCATAAGTCGGGGGCCCCTTTAAGACCTATTTTTAACACAATAGGTTGTCTCTCTTATCATCTCGCTAAATTCTTAGCTTAAAAGCTTAAACCGCTTATAGGCCAAACCAATTCCTTTGTTAAGGACTCATCTTCCTTTATCAAGGATTGGAAGAACATCAAGCTGCATCCTGGTGAGCTTTCAATTAGCTTTGATGTTGTGTCCTTATTCAGTAAAATCCCCATCCAGGAAGTCGATGTCACTAAATGGATCTCTCATGAGGACACCTCTAAATTAGTTAGCCTCTGCCTCACCTCGACTTTCTTCAGTTTTGAAGGTGAGTTTTATGACCAAAGCTGTGGTGTTGCGATGGGCTCCCCTCTTTCCCCCATAGTTGCTAACTTATTTATGGAGGATTTTGAATCGAAGGACTTGGCATCTGCTAAATTCCACCCTAGGAAATGGAATAGGTTCATGGATGATACTTGTGTCATAGGGCCCCATGGTTAGGAGAAATTGGATTTGTTCCTTGGGAACCTGAACTCGCTTTCTGATTCCATCAAATTCACAATGGAAGTGGAGGTTGATTTTTCCCTTCCTTTCCTTGATATCCTTCCCTCAACGAATAAGGATGGTTCCATCTCTCACGAGTTTTTTCCCAATAAGACTCACATGGAACAATACCTCCATGTTTATTCTCATCATTTTCCTGCTCATAATTTTGGTGTCCTTTGTATTCTAGCGACCTGTGCTCTTAGAATCTCTGATGTCAACTCCTTTGAATCAGAGAAGACCCATCTTCTTGATGTATTTGAATATAATGGTTATAGTAGATCTCATGGTCTTAAGGCCTTTCGAAAGGCATATAAAGGGTTGAGTGGAAAATCTAATCGAGTGGATCCTATTTCCAAGGTCCATCTCCCATTTATCCAGGGGAAAACGGAAAAAATTGCCCATGTCCTTACAAGAAATAGTGTCTCTACTTCTTTCAAACCTCTCTGCACCATTAGAAATTCTCTGCAGTTTTTTAAGGACCCTATCGAACCTAAGGACATGAAGGGGGTTTATTTGATTCCTTGTTCATGTGGAACTCCAGATATTGGAGAAACAAGTCGATCCATTAGGCAGAGAATCTAGGAGCATCTTGCGGATATTAGACACAATCGATCCCATACCTCACCACTTGTTGAGCATGTGGAGAAATCCTGTCACCATGTTTTTATTTAATACTCCAAAGTCGTTGCCAAAGTAGATCACTTCCACCATACGAAATTAAGAGAGGCGATCAAAATTGAACGACATGCTAAGAATCTCAACGGGATAATGGTTGGAAATTAAGTAAGAGCTGGACCTTAGCTCTCGCTAGATAATTTTGTTTATATTTTTATAAACATATATATACGGTAAATTAATTATTTAATTTATTCATTTATTTTATTTTATTCAATTAAGTGATTAATTAATTAATTTATTTACTTACTTATTTCTGTCTTTATTTATTTTATTTTTTATTTTTTATTGTTATTTGTTTATTATAATAATAAAAAATTAACCTTCCCTATTATATTTTATTTTAATTAAATAATAATTTATATAAAAATTTCTTAACCTTTTTAATGAAAAATTCTTAACCCATTTTTAATAGAAATTTTAATTTAATTAATTAATTATTTAATTTGAATTCTTAACTAACCCATTTTTAAAAATTTCTTAACCCCCTTTTAAAATTTATTTAATTAATTTATTATTTAATTTATTTAATTATTTAATTTTTATTAATTGATTAATTAATTAATTGGTTTATTTTATTTCTTTATATTTTTTGTTATTTATTTATTAAATTAAAAATTGTAACCCTTCCTATTATATTTAATTTTAATTGACTTAATAATTTATATAGAAATTTCTTAAATAAAATTTTTTTAACCCATTTTAATTAGAAAAAATTAATTTAATTAATTTATTTTTATTAATTGATTTATTAATTAATTAGTTTATTTTATTTATTTATATTTTTTTTATTTATTTATTTATTTATTTATTAAATTAAAAATTTAACTCTTCTTATTATATTAAATTAAATTAAATTAATAATTTATATAGAAATTTCTTAAATAAAAATTTATTAACCTATTTTAATTAAAAAAAATAATTTAATTAATTTATCATTTAATTTGATTTCTTAACTAACCCATTTTAAAAAAAAATTAATTTGAATTCTTAAATAACATCCTCATGGCTAGTCTTAACGACTAGTTTTTAACAACTAGTTCTGAGTGGCTATTCTCGGGTAATGATGCATATCCTCTATTTATTTATCAAGATCAGTTAGTTTCTCCACCTTTTCCTGAGGATGAAACACATTAGTTGGTTTGAAACATCGACCTACTCCTAATCATGTGATTAATCCGAAAGACATTTCATCTCATTATGGATCACAAAAGTCTTAGATCTAACAAAAATCATTTATTAAAACTAACTTTATTAAATTATATCATTTTTAAATTAATTGAAATTTAAATAAATAAATATATTTATTTTAAATAAATCATAAAATAAATTCACACTTTTTTTATTATTCAAAAATTCCAACATACTTAGTTACCATAATTGAATTTTATTGTTCAAGGTTTTTTTTTCCTTTTTAGGAGTGTTATTGTCTTTAGATTCTTGAATGAAAATGAGAGATGTTTTTTTAGCAACACTTCTCAGAACTAGAAGACATGTAAAGAAAAATACGGATACCTGAGTTGGAAGGAGAATCAAGCCTTCAAAAAGGCCAACAAAAACTTCCAAAAGAAAATCTTAGATGAAAAAATACTGAAACAAAACTCTAATATACTTAGTTGCCATAATTCAATTAAGTAATTATATTTGATCAAAAAAATACTTAATACCATAATTCCATTAATTTATTATATTTTTGTTTATGATTTTTTACATGATTCTTATAAATGAAATATACTAATTTAAAATAGATCTTTTTTTGGCAAATATTTCACAGTATATTAATAGAAGGAAATACATAGAGTACAAGTACGAGGGCTTTGGGAGCCACCGCTCATGGGGAACCTTTAAAAGGTGTAAGAAGGAGGTTATCTTCTCCTCATAGGGGAAACCAGAAAAATCACTCAAAAAATTACAAATTGAAACCATTATAGTGACTGAGAGAGAAAAAAAACAGAGGCCACAGAATTGTGGTGGAATATGGCCACTAATCAACCAACACTTGAAAAGAAAAGAAAACGTCAAAACATTCCATGTTGAAGGGAGAACTGTTTAAGCTGACTTGTTGCCACAAAACTCAGGAGAAATGAGCTCCTGTTGTTGTTGAACACGTTCGTTACTAGATGAGATAGCTATCACAATGTCTCAAGTGCTAGAAAGAAAAACTACAAGAGAATATTCTATAATTTAGCATCCATAAGGACTAGGACAAGGAGGGAAGGGCTTCGTAGTAGTCAGCTGGGAATCTACTAGGTGAGACACGATGGTGGAAGGAGCATTAGAGAAATTTTTAGTTCTAAAATGGGCCTCCTAAGAAAAATTTACAACCAAAATAAACTTTATAAGAACCAGTAGGATTCAAGATGATGATGTCAACCATGGGGGATGATTCACCAATTTTGGGGTAAAAAAGTAATAAGATTAAAAAATAATAAAATAATAAAACTATTTTTTCAACTTATCTCCTTAAGGTTTTACTAAATTTGTGTGCATGAGTACTCATTGGAGGCCAAATTTGATTCTCCATCCAACGAGTACCCATATTTCATACTTTCGATGGACCTTGCTACACGAAAAAAGAGAAATACATGAAAAATGAGATTCCAATCACGTTTTTCATGTATTTATCATTTTTATTGTAGTGGGGTCCATCGAAAGTATGCAGCATTGGTAATAATTAGATGTGGAATCAATTTATGCATCCAATGAGTGTTCTCGATCGAAATATGAGTAAACCCAATTTTCCCTCTAAAATTTGATGATGTAATCTAATTTTATTTTATTATTTCCACTATTAATTTATAATTTCCTTAGTAGGCCTATTTTATACCTCAAAATTCCCCTAATGAAGAGGAACCATTAGGAACAAAAACATAGGTGGAAGGATCAATGAGGAAGAGGATGGAATTTAAGGAGGGAAGGATATGCCAAGGTGGCAGTAGAGGAAACAGATGGAGTATATAATGTGGTTGGTGTTTTCTAATACTTCAACAATGTAGCTGGAATCATTAGAGTTTTCTTGTTCATTAGTGAGGAAATGGTGGGCAACTCGATTGCAGAGCAACAAGTGAGTATTCCTCCCCTGTCGATCCTACTCAACTTCCATTTTAGTCACCTCATGCCAAATTTTATCCAGGATGACATTGTTGTAAATAGACATGTATTATTTCATTGCATTGGTAGCAAGTGAGTGGCCTCTTCCCATTCCACAATCAATGCGATGAAATCACCTGTGTTCTCGGATCATGCCAAAAAATTTGAGATCAATGAGGTGTGTAGGAGGCACATGGGTGTCAGAGATTGCAGGAGCATAGAAGGAAGGAAAATAAGGTCGGACATTGAATTAGATAACCAGAGGAGGTGGAAGAATACTCTAGAATGAAGGCATGATGAGAGAAATAATTATTTTATAGGGTGATGACTAGGCAAGCAATGGATCGAGGTGTGCAAAGACACAATGAAGTAATGGTAATAAAGGAGGGTGTTAGCATCATTAATCGATCTAGGGAGAAAGGACACGATGTGGAGGGTGTTATCACGAGCTTGAGCAAGTGGCTAGCTAGATCATGTCACCTGGAATTGGGAAATTTAATATATATATATATATATATAAGTGGAGTCACATAATTTTCTAACATTAGGAAAATGAATTCAAATGTTTCTTTTATTTTTTTAATGTTTAAAAAATATATGTTTACATTTAAGAAATTATTTTTAATCGGATGAAAATTTTTTGTTGGAATTTGATTATACACATCAAACATGAAACACCAATCAATTGCTAATAGTATATTTTCTTTGTAAAATATTAAGCTTATATATCTAGTATTCATCCATTTTAGCATTATCTATAGCCATTCTATGAGCATGTGGTATTTTCAATTTTGGTAGAACAAAAGCATGATTATTATTTTGCAAAATTATGGTTTGATGTAGACACTTTGTAAATTTGACAAGATAAGAATCTTTTCTACATTAAAATTTGAAATAGTTTCTAGCTATGTAGGATTATGGATAGAGCCTTGGCTTTAAGAAAGACTAATTTTCATTTGGTGTCTATGGTAGGGATATGAGTTCACACTCTTAGGAAGAGAAAATAGAGATTGAAAAATTACAATAGAATGAATGCATGGCAAAGGTAATAATTGGTGTGTTATGGTTCCTTTGTCTTATTGTAATGAGGTAATAATTGGTGCATTATGGTTCCTTTTTCTTATAGGATTAAATATAAATTTTCTTTTGTTATCAGATAGTGAATTTTTACAGAGGATTTCTCTTAATTAGATATGTATTTTCGATGTGTGGAAAGTCAGTTTGAGCTAGAGGATTTGATTTCACCCACTAGGTTCAAGTTTTCAAGAAATTTCATCACATTTGATGGATTTATGGATGGAGGTTTTACAACTTTATTTTTTTCCTATATTAAGTTAACCTTCAAGATCACATTTGAGGAATTTATTGATGGGCAGGTTTCAACTAGATGTGTTTTCTTTTTACATTAACATAACCCTCATTGTTTGATCTCCAAAATATTATAAAGGTCGTAGGATAATTATGATAACCACTCACGAGGCGCCAAATATGTTTCTATCGTTAAATACTTATATTGATGTAACATTCATTGCTTGAGCTCCCAAAATATTCTAAGGGCCATAGGATAGACATGATATCGACTAACTAAAATCATTTTTCAATATGCACAAAATGTTGTTAATATATTACATTGAAGGTAAACCAAAGTTAACATGTGAACATTATATGAGAAGATAAAAGTTTGAAAATAAACTCTTATCAACCAAATATGTTCTCCCCTCTATTTATCTTTTAAAGTTTGTGAATTGGATTGGAAAACAAAGTCCATGATGCTTCACTTCTTAAATTTTAATTAAATAATTCATTCAATTTTATAATTAATTTTTTTTAACTTATTTAATTATAATTAAATAATTTTTAATTTAATTAATTATTAATTTGTTATTAAAAAAATATTCAAATAATTATATTTAATTAGATTTCTAACTTAATTTTTTAAATTAAATTTAATTAAAAAAGTAATTTATTAAAACAAAATATATTAAATTTTATGATTTTTTAAATTAAGTCAAATTTAAATAAATAAATATATTTATTTTAAAGAAACCATAAAATAAATTCACAATTTTTTTATTAATTAAAAATTCGAACATACTTAGTTACCATAATTCAATTTTATTGTTCAGGATTTTTTTCTTTCTTAGGAGTTTTATCCTCTATATATTGTTGAATGACAATGAGAGGTATTTTTTTCACTAAAGTTGTTGAAAACTAGAAGGCATGAAAATAAAACTAGGGATAGGGATATCTGAGTTGGAAGGAGAATCAGGACTTCAAAAAGGCCAAAAAAGCTTGCAAAAAAAAAAAAAGATTAGATCAAAAAATACTTAAGCAAAAATATAACATACTTAGTTTCCAGAATTCAATAAATTAATTAGATTTGATCAAAAAATAGTTAAAAAAATCTGTAATGTACTTAGTTTTCATATTTCTATTAAGTAATTGTATTTGTGTTTATTATTTTTACAAGATTCTTATAAATAAAATATACTAATTTAAAATAGTTTTTTTTTGGCAAATAGTTCACATTATATTAATAAAGGGAAATACATAGAGTACAATTAGGAGTTTTTGGGGAGACACCACTCTTGGGCCACCTTTAAAATGTGCAAGAAGGGGGTTATCTAGTCCTGATGGGGGGGAACACAAAAACCACTCAAAAAATACAAATTGAAACCATTATAGCGAGTAAGAGAGAAAAAAACAAGAGGCCAGAGAACTGTGGTGGAACATGGCCACTAATCAACCAACATTTGGAAAGAAAATAAAACTTCAAAACATGCCATGTTGAAGGGAGACAAGTTTAGGCTGACTTGTTTCCATGAAATCTAGGAGGAATGTGCACCTGTTGTGGTTGAACATGTTCATCCCTGTATGGGATAGCTTTGAAAACATTTGAAGTGCTAGAAGGAACAACTAAGAGCAGTTATTCTATAATGTAGCATCCATAAGGAGTGGGACGAGGAGGGAAGAACTTGGTAGCAATCAGTTGGGTGTCTGCTAGGTGAGACAATATGTCCTGCAACCTGTGAGATGACGATATGCCCAATGCTTGCATAGATGGTGGAAGGTGAAGAGTAACCATGAGGAACAAAAAATTAGGTGGGAGGATCACAAGAGGAAGGGGGTGGAATTTAAGGAGGGAAGGATATACCCGGTCGTGGGTGAGGCAGCAGAGGGAGGAGATGTTGTGGTTGGTTTTTCTAGATACTTCAAAATTGCAACTTGAAGCATTAGAGTGTTCACATTCCTCAATGAGGAGACAGTGGGAAAGGATATTGTGGAGCACCCAATGAGTATTCCTCCCCTGTCATACCTCCTCAACTTCCATTTTAGTCACCCGACGTCCAATATGAGCCAGGATGGCGTTGTCATAAAGAGCCATGTATTCTTTCATTGTAGAGGTGGCATGCGGGTGGCCTCTTCCCATTCCACAACCAGTGGGACGAAATCACCCATGTTCTTAAATCATGGAAAAAAATTTGGGATCAATGAGTTGTGTAGGAGGCATAGGGGAGTTGGATATCGGAGGAGCATATAAGGAAGGAAAATAAGGTTCACCATTGAGTGAGATAACCAAAGGAGGTGGAATATTACTCTAGAATGAAGGAATTATGAGAGAAATAAATGTGCAGAGGGTAACAACTATGTCAGCAATAGATTTAGGTCTGGAAGATACAATGAGGGACTGGTAATAAATGAGGGAATTTGCATGGTTAATCGAGTCAAGGAGAAAGGACACCAGGTGGAGGGTGTTGTCATGAGCTTGAGAAAGTGGCTAGGTGGATCATGTCACTTGGATCGAGACAATTATATATATATATATAAGTTGAGTCACATTATTTTCTAACATTATGTAAATTAATTCAATTGTTTTTTTTTTTCTTAATGTTTAAAAAATATATGTTTACTTTTAGGAATTTATTTTAATCAGATGTAAAAAATTTGTTGGAATTTGATTATACACATCAAAGAAACACCATTAAACTACTAATAATATATTTTCTTTGAGAAAAATTAAGTTTATATGTCTGGTATTCATCCATTTTAGCATTATCTATAACCATTCTATGAGCATGTGATGTTTTCAATTTTGGTAGAACAAAAACATGAGTATGCTTTTGAAAAATTATGGTTTCATATGGATACTTTGTTAAGTTGAGAAATTAAGAATATTTTCTACATTAAAATTTGAATTAGTTTCCAACTATGTGGGATTATATATAGATTCCTTGGCTTTAAGAAAGACTAATTTCTAGTTGGTGTCTATGGTAGGGATATGAGTTCACACTCTGAGGAAGAGATATTGGAGATTGAAACATTACAATAGAATCAATAGATAGCAAAGGCAATAATTCGTGTGTTATGGTTCCTTTGTCTTACTGCCCTAATGTAATAATTGGTGCATCATGGTTCCTTTTCATTATAGGCTTAAATATAGTTTTTATTTTGTTATTATATAGTGAATGTTTGGAGAGGACCTCTCTTAATTAGATATGTATTTTTGATGTATGGAAAGTGAAGTTGAGCTATAATATTTGATGTCACCCACTAGGTTCAATTTTGCATGCAATTTCATCACATTTGATGGATTTATGGGTGGAGTTATTCCGAATATGTATTTTTCCTATATTAAGTCAACCTTCAAGATCACATTTGATGGATTTATTGATGGAAATGTTTCAACTATGATGTTTAATTTTACATTAACATAGCCTTCATTGTTTGATCTCCAAATTCTTATAAGGGCCCTAGGATAAGTATGATATCCACTCACCATACGCCAAATATTTTTCTATCTTTAATTACTTATATTGATGTGACTTTCATTTCTTGAGCTCCCAAAATATTCTAAGGGCCAGAGGATAGACATGATATCCACTCACAAGGTGCCATCTATTTTTCTATATTTAAATTATTTATAATTAATTTTATTGACTTGTCTAGGAATTCAAAAGGAGATTGAGCTCCTATATTATTGAGTATGCAATTAGAATATCGATACTTGGCATTGAAAAACTTTTATATTTTAGAAGGAAACCCTAAAAATCTTGAGGATAGTAATAATAAAATTCATCTTCAACTTTGTATTTGTATAAAAAAATCCTAAAAATATCAGTGATAATAATAATAAAAGTCATTATTTAATATAAATTATATATGAGCTTTAGCATATTACATATTAAATACTATTATTAGTCCTTGACTTGTCATGGACTATAAGATTCACCTCATAGTGAAATTGCATTGTTTGTGTATTATTTAGTTTTCCTTTTGAAATTTTAACCAAAGTTTTGGGAAAATGTTGAGTTTCTCTATTTTTGGAGGAATTCAAAAATGATTTTCTAATTATCTAGAAATATTATTTCTAATTTTCGATTTTCCTTGCAAATTTCGATGGGAAATAATTCCCTCGTGCAAAGTGTTTTATTTTTTTTATTTTTAGTTCCTCACAGTTCATTTAAAAATTAAAAAATACTAATTTTGCAAGTGGCCATTACGTTCGAGAGTTCTCTAGCGTTCGTGCTCTGATATTAACATTAAAAATGGCATTTTTATGGTATCACTCTTCCCCATGATGATAGTACTCACACGGTTGCAGGTCCTTCGTGTGGTGTGTTGCGGGGATACATAACTCATTGTGTGCAAATACTTATATAAATTTCCAAATCATATATCATATGCATGTTTATGGAGGACAGGTTATGTGAAAGGAAACATGCAATATTATTATGTTTCATTTTTCAAAGATTTTGTTTTGTGGAGTACGAAGTATGTTTAGGAGAGAAGTTGCGTAGAGATTTTTATTTTAGAGCTATGAATATTTGGGAAATGATTTATATTGTTGATTTCCATTTTGCAGGGTGCTGCATAGGGAATTGTAAATTATTAATGTTATGTTGAGAAGAGATACTTTTACAAATTCCTAAATCGTATATATGTGCGGTAGAGTAGTTGCGTAGATATTTTTATTTTCTAGCTATGAATCTTTGCAGAATGATTAATATTGTTTATTTCCATTGTGTCAGGTAGTGCATAGGGAGTTCTTAAACTATTGTTTTTAATCTATTATTATTATCATATTTCATTGTTTCCATCTTTGAATCTAAAAAATATCAGGTATGTTTGTTGATTTTATGAACAAATCTAATACTTTTACACATTTCATGGTCGTATGGTTATAAAGGACAGGGTATGTGCATGGGAGTGGGGAATGTAATTATGTCTCATTGAGTGAATATTTTACTGTATGAAGTAGGAAGTATGTGTGGGGAGAAATTGCATAGATCTTTGATTTTAGAAATATGAATCTTTACAAAGGATGAGGTATTTGGGTTATATTGGAAGAAAATGTGTTTTATATTGGTGATAAAAAAAATAGAAAATGATTTATGTGTGGGAGAATGAAGGGTTTCTTGAGTGCTCTAATTATGTTATTACCCTGAATAGGGTATGTGTGGGACATTTCATTATGTGGAGCTTTGACTATGAAAAATTATTAATATTGTTAATTTCCATTGTGCAAGATGGTGCATAGGGAATTTTTTTAACTATTTATGTTAATTTGTGAGAGGGAAGGGGGATCACTTCACAAGTCATTGAGCGAAGATACTTTTACAAATTTCTAGATTGTATATCGTATGAATTTCTATGAAGAACTAGGTATATTTTTTTTTTGTATCTTTTACTGTCCAGAGTAGAAAGTATGTGTGGGACTAAAGTTGAGTAAATATTTGGATTGCATAGATATGAATATTTGTAGAATGATTAATGTTGTTGATTTACACTATGTAGGGTGGTGGATAGAGAAATTTTAAAATATGAATGTTAATATGTGAGATTTTTTTTTTAACTTAGAGTGGAAATTTGGGTTAAATAGGAGGCATATGTGTTTTATATTAACAATTAAAAATATTGAAAAAAAGGTGTGTGCAGGAGAACCGAGGGTTTCATGAGTGCTCTGACAGTGTGTTATTGCTTTAGGCATTGGTGTTAGAATTGAATATTTACGCACGATGGTATTTGTGCAATAGATTTTATTGTGTGGACATTTTATTAGGATGGGGTATTTTATGAATAATGAGGGGTGCATGTGGAAATTAATGTTAATCTATTAATATTACTATGTTTCATTGTGGAGATATTTGATTTCACAAAATATGGGGTATGTTTGTCGATTTCCACAAAAAATATAACTTTTACACATTTCCTAATTGTACACCATATACAAGTTTACAGAGTATGGGGTATGTGTAGGAGAGTGGGGAATATTATTATGATTCATTGTATGAAAATTTTGTTGTGTAAAGAACAAACTATGTGCAAGGGAGAAATTGCAGAGAGATTTGATTTTAAAACTATGAATAGTTGTAGAGCTTGGCGTATTTTTGAGATAACATAATTATTAAAATTGTTAATTTTAATTGTGTGTGGTAGTGCATATGGAGATTATTGTTAAACTATTAATGTTAATATGTGACATTTTTGTGCAAAATGTATTTGTTGTGAAATGTGCCACTTATGAATTTGTGCTATATTGGAAGAATATGTGTTTTCTATTGACGATAAAAAAATTGGAAAGTGAGCTTTTTGTGATAGAACGGGGGGTTTAGTGAGTGCTCTAACTTTGTTATTTCTCATAACAGGGTATGTGTGGAGACATTTCATTGAGTGAAGCTTTGAATGTGTGGAAGATGGGATATGTGTATTCATCTATAGCAATAAAATTTCTTGTTCTAATGTTCCGAAATTCAAAGAAGGATTGACATGAAGCTATTCTAAACTTAATTTCTTTATTAACTCCCCCTAGGAAAATAAATGAAATAAAACTACGTGCTATGTAAATTTATACATATCGCTAATATCATAAGCAATGTGGGATTCATTAACCTGTGGCTAAATATGAGAAGGGGGGAATGTTGTTTGTTTTCAACATTTATGATATATTGCAAAATAATTTTTTTATTTTCAATTGATCCTGAATGCCATTCCCATTCTATTTTTGGGTGTGAGAGAACTATGCATGAGGGGAAATGAATGTGGAAGTACAAAATTTTTCCATAGAAATATTGCATTTGTTATTTTTTATACTCATTTTTTGGCGTAAATCATAAATCAAAGGGTCAAATATTTATGAGTATTTTGTGGAATATTTTTAATATTAATAATAATAACAAAAATTATATATTTATGGAGTTTCCTCTTTAGCCTATGAATCCCAATTCAAATGTTGTAAGTTTTATAAACATGTTGTGGCCTAATTTTAACACGTAACATGTTAGTAGTTACAGTTTGTAGGTATTGATCATGAATCTCATTTTTGGGGATGCATGTTGTTAATGCATATTGGTATATTTCATAGTTCTGGGGGGGGTTGGGGTGGGGGGGCTTGTTACGAATGATTTTTCTCTTGTTATTTGAATTGATACTTTGTTTTAAAAAAAAAAAAAATTTCTTATTAGAATAATATTCTAGACAATATCCATTTCTGAAGAAAAAAAAAGTACAAATTTTATGATATCCGTACCAGCCACATTATGGTTCATTTGTTTTGTGACTCTATACCTCGTTCATATACAAGATTTTTAGGTGAATTGGTTTATCTATATCGTTTTACTTATTTTCTTGTACATTTTTATGTTCTTATTGTTGTTGAGAAATGGTTCATAATGAAATTAAAATACACTTTCTTTCTTTTTGAAATGTAATTGCTAAAGTAACAATGAGAAAGCATGTTTGAAGCATGATTTTTAAAGAATTGATGGAGAAGAATTTTCTTTCTATAGAAATAAGTGGTCCAGATGAAATACTAAGGCATCATAATCTATTTTAGTTAAAAAAATTTGCATATGAGGTGGGATATTTCCTATTTGATATTATGCGAAGTATGTTGCATTTTAGATACACATTAACAGAATTATGTGAAGGAACAATAGAACATTTTAGGAATTGTTTACATAAAGGGAAGACCAAATCCATACTATCGTATGGAAGTGAATTGAATATAGATTCATTAATATATATCCATGGTGTAGATAACCCATATGTTTACTTTGAAAATATGACAAAATGAACTTCACATAGTATCACTATTGAGGAAAGGGGACTTTGGGGAGAAATATTTTGTATACATTGGTTATCAAACTGGATGAAAATTCATATAAGATTTTGGTAAAAGACAACAATGAAAAACTCTTTGCATTTTAATTCATATTTGGGTGAAGAAAGTTATAACATATTATTCCATGATGAGAATTCAATTTTTCGACATTTCGAACCACTCATTTGCAAAAAAAATGTTCGATAGGACCTGATCATGAACCTATAATAGATATAAAAACATATAAAAAAACAGAACATGGATGGATGAAGATAGATAAAAGCATGAGAAATTATATGGTTAAGAGATTTTCTGGATTCAGAAGTATTTATGGTAAAAGCTATTTTGAAACAACATGAAAATTGATGGAGAATGATTATGATGTTCCCTGTTTAGAGCGTAATGTATAAAAATACATAGAAAAAGAAGCAATTAATCAATTTACTAGAATAAGAAATTGGAAAGGATACATTATTCAAATATCAATTCCATATGAAAAAGGGAAGATAGATGATGGTATTTTTGTTTATGAAAGGATAAAATATATTTTCAACATAACTATATGCATATGGTTTGCTAATAGGCTACCTATTGTATCTGAATTTTGTGCATTCTAGGAAGACAAATTGATATTCCATATTATGCAATTTGGTATGGTTTCATTCCACTTGCATTATTAACCTCTCAAAGAAATATTGTGACAAAACAACATTCCATGTACTATTGAAAAAAATAACGAAAAATAATTTATAGAAAAAATAAATAAAAAACACAACGACATTAATATGTATGACTTCCAAAACATAAACATTAATTAAAATCGCATATAAATTGATACATAATCTATCGATGAAAACAATAAATCATTACTAACAATGCATATAATAAAAAATGTATAAGAAACCAGGACGTTTTCGAATCAAATGTTCTTAGAAAACTATTCAATCCATTAGATTCTAACTATAAGAACATGAACATTGATGAAAATCTTATGGAACTTAATAAAAATTCTATCAAGCAAATAAAAATACCATATTCTTCATTACATGAACTCAAATAACACATAAGAAAAAAAAATGATATCGGAAAAAGTTTGATCACTAGAGGATTGAAACAATGAAAGTTAATACAAGATATCATATTTTCTAATGAACAAACATTATCGTCTTAGATAATAGATAATACAATGGAGACATTATTTGAACAACAATACTTTAAGAAAATACAAGATGTTCCTCTTTATGACTGTGAAATTTGCAATCAAACTTGGTTTGAAAGATATGTTTTATGAAACCAGCTCCAAAAATAGAAGAGAAGAGAGATCAACACCTTAGAAATCAGCCACTTCAAGGGGGTAACCTCCAATACATTACATAAATGAACAATTCTTGGATGATACAAATGACAAAGCCTCCTATATATAAGAGTCCATGGGGTCACAATATAATCCTAGCTGACCTAACAATAATAATGTAAGGGAACAATAATAATAATATGGGGGTTATAGGGGTACAATGATAATAATAAGGGGGCTACACTAATAACAATAAGGGACTACACTAGTAAAATGGGGACTACATGCTTCTCTCCTTCAAAAAAGTGTTGTCCTCAACGCTTCAATAGCTTTGGATGCTTCTATATAAAATTATCATCCTCCCATGTAGAATCTTCAGTGGGTGAGTTCTTCCACTTGATGAGATACTCTAAAATAGATCGATTTCGTAGCTGTCAAGTTCTTGTTTCCATGAATGTTTCAGGTTCCAATGGGAGTTTTTCCTTCCTCATCAAGTTCTGGAAATATTGTTTGAACTGGAAGTTTGTCACCTATAACCTTCTTTAAGCCTGAAACATGTAAAACTAGATGCTCTTGCGAAGAAGCAAGAAGCTTCAATTTGTATGCCATAGTACCAATATTTTGCAACACCTTGTAAGGACCATAGTTTTTTGGCGATAATTTATTATCCTTCTTAGCTTGCTTGAGGGACATTTTTTTGTGTGGTAGCTGTAAAAATACCCAGTCCCCTACATCAAAACTTCTCTCTTGCGATGTTGATCTGCCTATTGTTTCATTCGATTTTTTGGCAAATTTAGGTTATCCTTTAAGAGTTGGAGAACTTGTTGTTGATGCTCAATGTGGTCTTCCACTACTTTCACCTTAGAATTTTGTCTTAAATATGACGTGATGTATGGTGGACGATATCCATAAAGTGCCATAAATGGGGTCATTTTTGCTACAGTATGGAAGGAAGTGTTATACCACCATTCAGCCAAAGGTAACCACTTGACCCATTGCGTTTGTTTATCAGTTACAAAACAATGAAGATAATCATCCAAACATTTGCTCACTATCTCAATTTGACCATCGGATTGAGGATGATAATATGAGCTATGAGCTAGTTGAGTAACCAAACAGGAAAATAATTCTGTCCTAAAATTTCCAGTAAAAATGGGATTTTTGTCACTTACCATAATCTTTGGGCTTCCATGTAGCTTTTGAATTATTTCCATAAATGCAGTAGCAGTTGTACTTGCTTTAAATGGATGAGATAATGCACAAAAGTGTGCATACTTGGTAAGTCTATCAGCTACCACCATGATAACATTCTTTCCTTCGGACTTAGGTAAACCTATGATAAAATCCATTGAAATCTCCTCCCAACGTTGACATGGAATGGATACAGGTTGTAGAAGACCCAGGGTCTTAACTGTCTCAACTTTATTTTGGCTAAAACCCAAACATTCTACCACAAACTTTTTAATATCAGATTTAAGGCCATCCCCAAAAAATTCCTTCTTCACCATGTGGTATGTTTTTAAAAATGTTGAGTGTCCTCCTAAAGGAGAAGTGTGCAATTCCAAAAGAATCTTTGTTTTAGTTGGTAATTCTTAAAAATATATAAGTGATATTTTTACAATAAGGAATCATTTTTCCAACTAAATGTATCAAATGTGCAAGGATCTTGCTGCAAATTTTGAATGAGTGTCCACACTTCTTCGTCCTTATTCCATTCATCCCTTGCTTTGATTATCCAATCTGGTTGGATAATAGAAATTGCACAAAGAAATTCTTCCAACTCTTCATCCTTTATTGAGAGTGCATTTGCAACAACATTTAGCTTCCCCTTTTTGTAGATGATTTCAAAGTAATAACCCTAAATATTTGTTGTATATTCAAAAGTTTCCTTAGACACATAACTTTATTGATCATGGAAAAATATTACATAGCAAATTACAGGAGTTTACAAACGTAAACTCTCACTACAATGAAATTAGGAAACTAACCTATTTATAAGCTCTATGTTCTAACTTACTTTAGTTATGGATCACTTGGAAAATCAATACGTGTCCATTTACAATAAATGAACTTCTAACCATTCTACTAACTTTATTCCTATTTTAGAGCCTAGGAAACGACTCTATTCTAGAGTCCTATTTTTACTAACAAAATACTATTTCTAAGTATCTCTAATATTTATTAAATATTCTAATTTAATAAATATATTTATCCTAACTTTACATTATTTAATTTATGTAATTTTGGATTTATAATTTCCTTTATGAAAGAGGCTAACATTCCCCCCTTCAAGGATAAATCCAAAATAAGAATGAGGAACCATCTTCCAAGTTCTCAGGTTGATGCTGAAAAAATCTTCAATCTCAAGAGACCATGAGTCAGCTGTATGTCTGATTCATCTCTGAATGTTGCTTGACAACTCCATCAAGTGCCAAGTTTCAAAAGGATCCATCTATCCTTTGCATGAAATAAGAATCAAAATTTTTTTCAAAGCGCACTCGCTAATGATGGCAAAAAAAACTCATTGTTGCTTTTGCTGTGCTGAAAATTGTTCACTACTTCTTTGTTGTTGACTGCCCACTGGCAAATTTGTTGATGCCCACTAGTTGTTGAATATGCCCACTGGTTGCTTTTACTGGTTTTGCCGAGACTTTCAGTCTGACAACCACTGTCAATTTCATTGACATTTTCCCCCCTTTGTCAAGTGAAAGGAGAGACACTTCTCTGGAAAGTATTCCTGAACTCCCCCCCTTCAGGTGTAGGAGTTTTACACTGGTGTACTCCCCTGTTCAACTGCATGAGAGTACCATCATATTTTCACTGTTGGCTGCACTATGTGTGATTGTATGTGATTGTAGAACTGAGACAATTTTTTGAATGTGGATGACCATTTCCAAGGGTCGATCCATTCATAATGTATCTTCAATCTGGTTGATTGTTGTTGGTTGCGACATTTTTCTGAGGAATGATTTGGTTTGGCACAATGGCGACAAGGATGGAGATCAAAACATTGATCTTCCATATGACCGATTCTTTGACAATGACAACACTTCGGTTGGACTTCAACTTCAGGGTGCGTACGATTCTGTTTGTTTGCAACTTTGGGTTGTGTGCATTGCTGGTTGTCTGCAACTTTCTTAGAATCTGCTGAGGTGAGTGGTGCAAGAAATCCTACACTGACGAACTTAATTGGCTTGGAATAATCTGGGATATGTAAGTTGGTGTTATCATTGACATATCCTAAGCCTCGTCGATTCTTGTTATTTTGAATTTCTTCCCATGGCTTGATGATGGGCTTGGAAGAAATTGGAACTAGAACAAATTCGACACGTGAAGCTGTTTGAATGAATGAATTATCATCTGGAGGGTTCAAAGACTTGAAAGTATCACTCTTTTCTTGCAATTCAATCCTTTGAAGTTGCGACTCAAGTTTAAGAAACTCAATAGTTTCATGTGTTTGTTGTAGATGCCGTGAAAGATCAGCAAGAGTTTCTCTGCTGACGTGCACCATGCCTTCATTACTGGAGATGATCAAACTGTTAAGAATGTTTAACAACTAAATATGTTGCGCCATCTAAACTTGCACACTTGAAAGCAAGCTCTCTTGTTGTAGAGGTCATACTTTGTACTGTTTCACTTGATTGACAGGCTCGCTTGATTTGTTGCTTACTGCGCTTGCTTGGAACACTTGATAGAATTGTAGAATTTTCTCGCTTAAACTCTGGAATTCATGCTCGCTTGATGACGATCGTGTTTGTTTAAGCACTCACTTGACTTACTTGATGACTTCACACTCACTTGAATGAATAGCCACGCTCGCTTGATGTCGATCTCAACTTGCTTGATTGATGTTAGAGTTGAACTTGTTTGGTTGCTTTGATGGTTGCTACAATAAACTTCACTCTGGCTTGCTTGAAGGTTTGAAATTTGTATTGTCTTGACGTAAATTGCGTGAATGAATAATCACGCTCGCTTGCAGGAGATGTGAACTTGTTGCGTGTTTGATGTAAAAACTCATGCACTCACTTGATTTTGCATAAAGGAAGGGTGTCGAACACTGTCGACAATGCACCCAAGAAAGCTGACAATGATTTTAATGATTCACTTGTTCTCTTAAAAATTCATTAAAAATGATTTTTTAATGATTCACTCAAAGCAATGAATTTGATTACAAGTTCTGAAATGGATTTTCAAGAACGTGATGTAGACTTTGCTTTGAAATGCATTAACTTGACTAAGTGAATTTGATTGTTGATGTAGAGTGCTGATGTAGACAATCTTTGATTACATGTTGTAGTGGCGTAAATGCATGTGTTGATCTTGTAGCTATTTCATTACATGTGTTATGCTTGCTGATTTGAACTTTATGTACGCGATATTAAATGAAATTATTGATGTGTCACAACTAGACACAAATCAAAGAACAACAACATGAGGCCATAAAAAACATGCGCCATCACAAACACACATGGTGTATGTTTGTGCTCAACCTAGTCTCCTAAATTGAGTTCATTTAATTGTCAACCAGGGTTGGTAAACTCCTGAAGTGTGCTGCACTGTATGTGCCTAGGTGTTCGTTTCTTACTGTGTTGTGTTCAGTGTTTTATGATGTTTTTTGGTTTTTTTATGGTTTTATGTTCACAAGGAAAAGAACTAAATGCTGGTGGAAAGAAGCTACTGGTTAAAAACAGAGTGAAGCCTAAATTATTGATGAAAAATGACAAATGCAAATGTTGAAACAGAACCAGACCTAAACTATGACTTAGAAAAATACAAACCTTGATAATAACTTCAAGAAAATAAATCACAACATGAACTTAACTTGTCCAATTCATTCATTAAATATGTTTTGGAAGAGCTTGAGAAATGGGCAGCTAAGTGTAAATAAAGTTCTCCTAACTAAACAATTAAACAATCAACTTATAATGATACAACATCTCATCCATGATTAAAGGTTTATTGAAACATATTTGGAAAAGAACATTTGTAACATCATAAGATATCTACTCTAAAACTAACTCCTAATTCTATTCTGCAACTTAGTTTAACACCACTAAACATCACTCAAAAGTTATAGATTTCCTTTTAGAATAGTCTTTGAGGAAAGGCTTGTTTGTGAGATGGTAAAAAGGTTGCAAAAGTACTCCAGGCCTTAGACTGATACTATCTTCTGTCCAGATGATTATGAGTTAATATAGGTTTGGAACAAAAGAAGTTTTGTAAATAATGAAGATCGTGGTATTTAAGTTTAACAACTAATGCAAATTAAAATGAAGTGGATGGCAACTAATCTTGGAATGTAAATACAGTGAGCCAAGCTGGAACTGAACTAAGGTGCTACTAGTCTACAGTGAACAGTGCTAAACTAATAATCCATTATCAAACTTGAAACGAAATAACAGAGCATGAATTAAATGCAATTTGCCTCCGAAGTGCCCTAACTAAGTTATCATGCCATTAATCTATGGGATTCTACAGCCTATTTCGTTCATCATGAATGGTATTTTGGAAGAGCTTGTTAGAACAATCCTGGTTGTACAATTCAATGCAATTGAATACAAACATGAAAACTGAAAGCAAATACAATTAAAAACTAAGACATCACAGCTATTTCCTACTCATTGTTATGATGTTTTGGAAGAGCTTTTTAAGAGTAAGATTAGCTATGCTACTTAGTGTAAACAAGCAACTAAAACCTACAGTATCACAGTTATGCCTTAGTCATCATAATGATATCTTGGAAGAGTTTACTAGAGTAAGTTTAATTGTGATAATGAACGAAAGGAATTGCAAATAAAATCTATAACACTACATCCATTTCTTATTCATCGTAATGATCTTTTGGAAGAGTTTATTAGAACAAGTATAGCTATAATGATTAATGAAATTAACTATGAACGTAAACTTCAAAAACTTGAAAACAAACTAAGATACTTATCTAAATTGCAAAAGTAAAGTTGCTCAGGAGGCAGGGGCCCTCTACCACCAGAGTAGCACAAAATCTAGCTCAAGATCAACTCAACGTGTTCAAAGAAATGATGTCTTCTTCATTAAAGGAAAATAACTTAAAATAGAGTATTCTCGGACTTCAGAAATATAGCAGTCAATCCACGAAATCTAATCAAAATATAGAACTTGTCTCTCGGTTTCCCGAGTTACATTTATAGCAAGTCTTCATAACAGAACTTGAGATAATACAGGTATCATTGTAAAATGACAAAGGATATCTGGACTGTCCTTGTCCTATTAGGAGTCTGTCTCCTTCTGTGAGTTCCCATGTACAAAACCACGTCCATAATTCCGTTCAATCTTCATGGTGAGCAACAAACGCTGAGTACATGATGTGGAATACACCCATGTGTGGATTTTCCTGAGAGGACACCTGTAACATGCTTGAATGTGAAGACAGCTGCAGAATTGGCAACTAGCTACGGAATGTCTGCATTCTGTAGCTAGTTTCAGTTCAAAATGTATTACAATGACAAAATCACAAAACTTAGCAAGTTAGCCATGATATTCATTCTTAAAGCAATTTTAACTAATTTCATTCATCATTTGAACCTGGGATAACAATGGACAAAATAAAATGGAGTGAAGTATGATGGAAGAAAAAAAAATCTTGGGGCTCAACATACCCACACTGCTGACTTCTTGCATGTTCTCATGCAACTTATTCCATAAACTCAGAGACTTCTGCAAGAACATCCAACCCTCTTCTTCTTCTTTGCCTAGAAGTTAAAGGCCTTCTAGGCTTCTTGATGACTAACTTGAATCTTAAATTGGTAAGTACCCTGATTAACTTCTTGTTCCTCTTTTTCAACTTTTCATTAGCCTTTTCCACTTTTTCCATTTGTAGAGACAAGGTTGAGTTCATACTGGTTTTTAGTTTAACTTATTTCTTCAGAATATCATTCTCAGTCCTGATATGTCTATTAAGTACTTCCAGCTTGTACCTATCTCTTCTTAACACATCTATTTCGGATAGTGGAGGATTAGGGGTTCTATCTCTACTCTCTGAAGCTTTCCTTTCCAATGTTTCAACATAGTTATAAATTTCTTGTTGTGCAGGGTCAATTTCAGGGGCTTCTTCATCAAAATCTTCTTCAACATCTTCTTCAATAGATATTTCCTCATCTTCTATGTTTATCACCCCGGTTTGTTTGATCTGTGTTTTCCTTAGCTTCCCCCTGAGTCTATGGCTTCTTCTCGGTTGGGATGGTCCCTCTCCTTTTTCTGTGGCAAACTTTCTGATTACCCTCTCTTCCTTAAGTTGTCTCTTAATCTGGGTCAACTTCTCAGAGATTATTTCTTCACTGCTATCTTGAATTGCTTTATCAGTTTCAATTTTAGAGGCTCTCCATTTTCTGCTTCTCTTTGTAGGCTGATGTTCAAGTGAAGGCTCTTTTGGTTCCTCAAAGTGATTTCTCACCAAGAAATTATCCCAAGTATCTTTTGTTTTGGCTAAATGGTGTTCAATTAGAATCTTAACCAAGCCATGATGGTATAGAGTTGTTTCTAGGAATTGGACTCTCCTTTGAACACTTGAAGCCATCTTTTTAAAACTTTGAAGCAAGAAATAGGGAAAATTAAGCTCTTCTTCTAGGAAATGCATTATCAACCTAATATGGTAAACATAAAAAGTACCATATCTACCTTCACAAGTGATAAATTTTTGTAGGATAAGTAACATGTTTCTCCATTTATTCTTTAATGCAGAGCTTGGAATTCCCTTTTTAAACACAGTGACATCCATACCTGGTGATTTGAGGATCTGCTTCCATGATTCATTATGAAATTCTCTGTTCTTAAACCATCTTTCTCCATGTCTAAGCAATCTTGTGGCTTCTGCAATAAAAACCTCTGTGACAGTGAATTTAATATCTCCAACTTCAACCTCGGCTCCTTTGAATGACCTTGCAAATGTTTTAGTAACTTCTTTGTGGAAGCCATTAAATTTCTCAAGGAATTGCAGCCATCCTGCTTGTTGCAACATTTCTCTGCTTTGAGGGTATCCTTCCAGGTATTTTGTGCCCACTGGTTCAGTTCTCACGATGAGGCCCATAATTTCTTCTTCAATCTTCAGATTAGTACTCTTTCTGCTCACGGAGACAATGACTTCAACCTTCAAATTAATACTCCTTTGCTTCACAGTGACAGTGCTTCAATCTTCAAACTGATATACCTCTGCTTCACGGTGACAATGGCTTCAAATTTCAAGCTGATATACCTCTGCTTCTTGGTGACAGTGGCTTCAACTTTCAAACTAATATACCTCTGCTCACGATGATAGAGATACCTTTGTTTTACAGAATGAAATGATGAAGGGTTGGCTACGGGATGGAGTAATAGGGAGTGGTTACAGAACGAGTTAACGAAGTGAGGTGAATGAAAACAAATCAATGATTGAAAATACCGCGGAGATATTTTGCAACGGATTCAAAAATCATCATTAAATGATTTGGCTGGGTGACATGAGAAAGTCAATCACTTCAGCATTTTAACTGCTTAAATTTTTAAATGATGATCGGGTATAGGATTTGAAATGAAGGATTTTTATCCAAAGTTTTGCGGAGGGTATATTTGGCATGATCAATAAAAATAATCAAAACAACTTTTCAAACGATTCATAACTAGACTATAATAAAGTTTTTCATGATATGCCATTATAATCAAAACTTTTTACCTTTGCTTTTCATCTGCTTTTTGTGGTCTTTATGTGCTTTGTTCTCCTCTGGAAATCATTACTTTGTGAGTCTTCATAATCCTTGTTTATTTTTCTTGTTCATGGATATACCAGATCATCTTGTTGCAATTCAAATGTCTGCTGATCAGTGCCTTCAGGATCTGTGGCTGCGGAATGACTGTCTGGCTGCGGAAAGTCTGATTAGCTGCAGAATGTACCTGTAGAGAACTTTAATCATGGAATGGAGTGGTTTGGAATATAAGTGGAATATTATATGGAATGAGTGAAGATAGATGATGAAATATGGTATAATGGAATTGTATGAAGTGAATGATGGAGTGAGATGGATTACAATTTATGAAATGGAGTGGAAAAGTATAAGAAATGGCTTGTAATTCATGACATGTGTTATTCAATTGCAGAAAGACATCAAAATTTAAATTTTGATATGGAAATGAGGTTGATGAAGTATGGAATGAGATGAATGAAATATGGAATGAAGTGAAGTATGAATGAATGAATGAAATGGAGTATGGATAGATAAGTAAATGGAATGAAATGAAATGAGATGGATCATAAGTGCAATGGATCTGAACTTATGATTTTGTAACAGCTACTTGCAGAAACAAAATGGAAAAGTTAGAGTGTCAGAAAGACTCTGATTTTCACCCTATATTTTCTGTATAAACATGCCAATCAGTGATTGGTTTTCATGTTTATACTTTTTTTTTTTTTTCAAAGAAATGACTTCAGAAAATTTAATCAAGTTGATGAAGAAGAAAGATTCTTCTTCATTAAATTCACATCACTGTTTTCCTGGAACTTCTTGACAAATTCTTCTCTTGAGAGTGGTTTGTGATACAGCTTCAATCTATGACCATTCAAAAGAAAAGTGACCTCTTCTTCATCTATTGTCCTAATTTTTACTGCTTCATTGTCAAAAATTTCAACAATTTCATATGGCCCAAGCCAATGTGTTTGAAATTTACCTTGAAAATCCTTGAATTTTGAATCAAACAAGAGAGCCTAGTCACCTTATTTGAATTTCTTCTCTTTGATGTACTTGTCATGCCATCTAGTCCTTTGCTGTTGGACTAGACTTGTTTTCTGAACTGCATCTTGTCTGATCTCATCCAATTCATTAATCTGCTCCAGTCTATGCTTTTTTGCTTCCGTTAAATCAAGTCCTAGCTGAACTGCCATTTTGAAAGTTTGAATCTGGAACTCTATGGGAAACAAAACTTGCTTTCCATAAACAAGTTCATAAGGAGTATGGCTTGTTGTGTTTCTCCATGTAGTTCTATAGGCCCACAAGGCTTCAGGAAGCCTATCTACCCAATCTCTTCTATGTAAATGAATAGTCTTTGTTAGGATTCCTTCAATGACCTTATTAGTAGATTCCACTTGACCATTTGCTTGTGGATGATAAGGAGTAGATTTTCTATGCCTAATTTTGTACCTCTCCATCATTTGTTCCACTAGCCTTGATGTAAATTGAGCTCCTTGATCTGTAACAATTTCCCTTGGGACACCAAAACGAGGAAAAATATCCTCAAAAATAAAATTAACTACAGATGCTTCATTAGCAAAAAGTAATGGCTTGGCCTCTACCCATTTGGTAACATAATCAGTGCAAACTAATATATATCTCTTTTGTCTTGATGGAGGACTAATAGGTCCTACAAAATCCAAAGCCCATTTTTGAAAAGGTTCAATATGTACCTGAGGTTGTAATGGCATCTCACCTAAAGGAGAAGGTTTCCATACCCTTTGGCAACTGTCACACCTTTTGACATACTCTTTAGCATCTTTAAACAAGGATGGCCAATAATATCCTAAATGAAGGATCTTATAGGCTGTCCTTTTATCAGCAAAGTGTCCTCCACAAGGTTCATCATGGCATGCTTTAAGAATATCAGACATCTCATCTTCCTGAACACACCTCCTAATGATAAAATCTGGACCTGTCTTGTACAACTCATTAGCAATCCATGAATATTTTGCACTGTCATAAATGATTTTTCTTTTATCTCTTGCATTCATTATTTAAGGAAATTTTCCTGAAACTAAATAATTAGCAATATCAGCAAACCAAGGAGTTTGAGTAGAAATTGCAAAAAGATATTCATCAGGAAATTGATCTTCAACTGGAGTGTCATCTTTGATGTTTTGGAGTCTAGATAGGAAATCAACTACTGTGTTTTGTTTTCTAGGCCTATCTAGAACGGTAATGTTGAATTCTTGTAAAAGCAATAACCATCTTATGACTCTGCCATTAGTAATTGATTTGTTCATTAAGTATCTAATTGCAAAATGATTAGTATGAGAAAAAGTTTCATAGCCTGTTATATAGTGTTTGAATTTGTTTATGGCATGAACAACAGCTAAAAACTCTTTTTCAGCTACAGTATAGTTTAACTCTGCAGGAGTCAAATTTTTACTAGTATAGTAGATGGCATAAGGAATCAGGTCTTTTTGTCCCAATACTGCTCCTAGAGCTGTATCTGAGGCATCTGTTGAAATATGAAAAGGTAACTTCCAGTTAGGTCCCCTTAAAATAGGTGCTTCTGAAATTTTTGTTTTCAGGGTCTCAAAGGCTAATCGAAATCGTAATTCCATTTGAATTCACAACCATATAATTTGAAGAGTGGAGATGCTATCTTGGTGAAGCTTTCTATAAACCTCCGATAATATCCTGTAAATCCTAGAAAACTCCTAACATATTTTTGACAACTTGGAATAGATAAGTTAGAGATGACTTCAACTTTTGACTCATCAACTCTAATCCCATCCCCTGAAATGTGATGCCCCAAAACAATACCTTCAATAAACATCATGAAACATTTCTCATGACTAAGTGAAAGATTTGCTTCTTGACATCTCTTTAAAACTTTTTCCAAGTTTGCTAAAGCTTCTTCAAATGTGTTTCCATAAACAGTGAAATCATCCATATATACCTCTACACAATCATGTATTAGATCTGAAAAAATTCCTAATACTGCCCTTTGGAATGTTGCAGGTGCATTGCATAATCCAAATGGCAATACTCGGTAAGCATAGGTACCCCAAGGACAGGTAAATGTGGTTTTTGTCTTGATCTTCAAGTGCTACTTGGATTTGGTTGTAACCACTAAACCCATCTAGGAATGAGAAGTACTTTTTGCCAGCTAATGTATCTAACACTTGATCTATGAAAGGTAAGGGAAAATGGTCTTTAAGAGTAGCTTTGTTTAGTTCTTGGTAGTCAATACATACCCTCCATTTACCATTTTTCTTTGGCACAATTACCAAAGGAGAAACCCACTGACTATATGAAATGGGATAGATGAAGTTGACATTTAACAATTTTTGCAATTCTTCTTTAACAATCTCCCTAAGATTTGGATTCATCCATCTTTGAGGTTGTCTGATTGGTTTACAATTTTCCTCTATATAGATGTGATGAGTGCAAGTCTTGGGGTTTATCCCTTTCATGTCAGTGTACTCCCATGCATATGCAGAAGAATGTCTTTGTAATATCTTGACTAACTCTTCCTGTTGAGATTTTTCTAGGTTCTTGTTTATGTTCAAAGTTTTTCCTGGAAATATCTCACTTGTAGAGCTGCCAAATTTATCCATAGAATGAAGAGACATCTGCCTTGATGAAAAAAACTCAATGTTGGATCCTTCTTGAAATGGTTCATGTTCGTATTCTGAAGAGACATCTGCCTTGATGAAAAAAACTCAATGTTGGATCCTTCTTGAAATGGTTCATGTTCGTATTCTTGAAATTGTGAAGAGAGGTTGTAAGTATCCTTCATCCTCTATCCATTGAGTATCATATAAATCTGTAATTGTCCTAGCTGGAGGATAAAAAATGAATTCCTTAGTTGAACTACCATCAGAGATGTACATATCACCAGATCTACAACTAATGAAAGCATCAGCTGTAGCCAACCAAGGTCTTCCTAATATAACAGGATGCCCTCCTAGATTATTCTTAGGAGTTAGGATCATGAAATCCACGGGGTAATCCCAAGAATCTAGGGACACTGGAATGTCTTATATTACCCCATCAGGTTTGATCACAGATCTGTCTGCTAATTGTAATAATGTGGGTGTAAAGAGAATATTAAGAAGTTTCATTTTATCCATATATGATATTGATTGCTGCTCCTAAATTAATGAGTGTGTTTTGGATTTCAATTCCATTGATGTGAATTTTAACAACTGGATTTCCTGGGTCTAGATACTTTGGAATAGTAATCTTACCCATCATAATGTCTGCTATTTTTCCTGCCAGTTGAATTTTCTTTGTCGTGAAAATGTGAAGTTGGGAAACACTTTTTGCCCTTTTTTGACGTTGAAAATTGTAATTTTCTATGTTTTTCAACTTCAACTCCACTAAACTCATATTTTTATCGCAAATTATGCTTTGACATAAAAACAAGAATTGTAGAGAATTGTCTTACCTCCATACCAATATTTAAAAAAAAAAAAATATTGACATATAGAGGGGTAAATTTGTTGTTTACTAACTGCATATACTTGAAATTTTCAGGCAAACATAAATAGTCACTTTATTATCCTTTACTTTTTTTAGGGAAGGTTATTCATTTTTGGAAAAAAACCATAGCATCGTAATCTGCATATATTGCACTAGTGCACAGACTATTTTTTGGTAATTTTCGGATCAAATCACTATTTTTTATTATTTTTTGAAATGGACGAAGACAAAAAAATAGTGATGTTTCAGTACATTTTATTATCCTTTGATTTTCTTTTCAATGTGATCGTCAATAAGAAAAATGAGAGTACCCTTTTGAAGTAGACAGGGAGAGGAAGTGCACTATGATTTTGTTAAATTTTTTGGTGTCCTCGTTTGAAATTTATTGAATTTTCATTCAGTGCAATTTTTTGAACAATGAAATTCCATAGTGACATAGTTTAGTAAAAAATTAATAAAAATTTGAATTTTTTAATGAAACTCCATAAATCCCACATCATCAAAAACTAGATTTAGAGACGAATCTAATGGTACTTGGTCCGACATATAACATTTTGTTTTCGTAGGTGTTCTGTCCCTCCAAAGTTGCAGGTTTCTCAAAAATGCAGAGTTTTCTGAGTTTTTTGTTGACCAGAAACTCTCGGCTGAGAAATTTTTAAAACTCTCAGCCGAGAGTTTTAAACCAATTTATGCGCGATAAAACTTCCAGCCAAAATTTTTAAAAACTCTCGGCCGAGAGTTTGCGGCCGAGAGTTTGCGCAATAAAACTCTCGGCCGAGATTTAGAAAAACTCTCAGCCGAGAGTTTTTGAATGTTAAAAACTCTCGGCCGAGAGTTTGCAGTTGAGAGTTTTGTGACACAACTCTTGGTCGAGAGTTTTCAAAACTCTCGTCCGAGAAAATACGAAATACTTAAAATCTCTCGGATGAGAGTTTTGAAAACTCTCAGCTGAGAAATTTAGTTGACTTTTTTTCTCGGCCGAGAAATTAAAAAATTCTCCCGAATTCTATCTCATGCCAAAAAGTGTTTCCCAAATTTGCGTTTTCACCCATTATAATTATTCTTTTTCTTGTTTTCTTCATGCTCAACTCCTTTATTGTTTTGGCTAAAATTGGAATTTCCTTGATGGCTTGTAATAATGGAATCTTAATGCAAAAATTTCTCAGCTCATCTAGGAAATCATAATTAGGCACCATAATTTGTTTTTCTACACCTCTATCAATTTGTAATCTTTCTGGAAAGGGAGGTGTAGAAGTAGATGTTGATGGCTGCTCTAATACAGGAGTTGAAATTATTGGTTCTTTTTGCTTTAATTTTTCAGTGTTTGGGTCTTGAAAAGATGTGTCTTCTTCAAGACTTTTATTCACCCGTAGAGAATCTTCCTCAGCGTTATCTTGTTCTTGTATGATCACAAAAGGTTTCCTCTTTTCAAGTATTCTTCCAGACCTAAGTTGAACATTACTAAGGTCTAAAGGAGTAATTAAATAAGTTGGAAGCTGTTGGCCTTCTATCATGTATGTGTTCTGAGGATTTTTATTGTTGGGGTTTGGTATGGGTTGAGCAGGCAATTGATTTGATTTTTGAGGAAATGGTAATGGAAGTGGTTGATTTTGATGTGGTAGGTTCTGATGATGTTGTTGAGGATTTTTTTGAAAATTTTGTTGAGGATTTTGAGGAGAAAAATGTGGGTATGGTGGATAGGATGGTGGATACTGATAGTACTGAGAGTATCTTCCATAGGGACTTTGTGCTCCTTGTGCCCAAGCTTGAGATTGATTTTGAAATTGAGGCCAAGGTTGCTGCCAAGAATTCCAATTTGGTGGAGGTTGGTTATATATTTGATCATGGAATCCTTGTGTTTGAGGTCCTTGCCAAGGCCTTCTAGAGACAAAATTGAGAGATTCTGTGTAATTTGTAGGAGTTTCCTCTTGAAAGACAGCTTTGAGACCAGGAAGGGAAGGACAATTCTTGGTCTCATGTTTTTCAGAACAAATGACACAGGTCTCTACAACTTTTACATCCAAAGGACACTCTCTCAAGGCATGTTTCTTTCTACATTTGGGACAAAATATTGCTAAGGCATCAGATTCAGCTTTTTGCTTGTTTTGTATCTTAAGGGTGTCTATTTGTTCACTAAGACTCCCTAAGATGTCAGATTTGAAATCATCAAGCATATGTCCTATTTATGACCTACTTACTGTCCCAGAAGCAGACTTACTTGCCCTTGCAAGAGTAGGATCTCTTGGACCTTTTACAGTTTTAGATTTCCCTCTTGAAAGGTTGATACATAACTCAGATATTTCAGGTAATGTGAGCTGTGATATATCCCCTTTTCCCATCATGTTAATAATATCCAACCATTCATCCCTAATTGTTTTCAACAAAAGAGCTTTTAAGGTGTCTTGATCTAAGTTTTCCATTTTTGCTCTTTTGATGTTGTAATGAAATATCTCCAACAAATCTTCCAAGTTTTCGTCTTCTTTTTGTAACATCTTAAACACTTCCTCCTTATGATTGACTGGCATACAATAATCCAAATACCTCTCTAGAAATGCTTGTTTCATGTCTTCCCATGTCCTAATAGAACTGTTAATCAAACTCATAAACCACTTCAATGCTGCTCCTTTCAATGTTGAAGGAAATAGTTTAAGTTTTTGAGCATCTTGTAAGTAGTCATAATTTCTACACAGAACTTCAAATTCAAATAGGAAGGTTTCGGGATCTTCAGTTTTAAGCCCATAGAAGTTTGGAAGGATAGAGGGTGAAATGTTTTTCATGGTTGTATTGGTTTCTTCATCTACTATAGGAAACCTAAAAGAGCTTCCTATTTCTCTTCTACCTCTTCCTCTACCTCCTTCTCCTTCTACACCTCTACCTCCTTCTCCTCTACCTCTACCTCTACCCCCTCCAAATAATGTGTGTTCTCCATTAAAGACTCCTCCTCCCCCTTCTTCTGCCATGGTTGATTCTTCTGTGGAAGTGGAAAAGTTTGTGTCCCTAACAGGAGTCCTTGAATCTTCTTCTAAGACAGGTTCAATGGATGAAGTGGAAGGTCTCTCTAATGGAATATCTGATCTTAAGTCTTCTAGAAGTCTAGGATCAGGAAAGGATGGAATATGGGTCTGAGTTGAAGGTGTACTAGTTCTTGGTCTAGGTGAAACAAGTGGTGTTCTAGGAATCAAAATTCCGCTTCTGCTTCTTATGAATCTATCCCTTGAGTCTCTCTCTCTACGCATATCATTGTTTTTGGGAGTTAAGAAACAAGGCTACCTAGTTACACTTCCCCGGTAATGGCGCCAAAATGTTTGTGCTCAACCTAGTCTCCTAAATTGAGTTCATTTAATTGTCAACCAGGGTTGGTAAACTGCTGAAGTGTGGTGCACTATATGTGCCTAGGTGTTTGTTTCTTACTGCGTTGTGTCTAGTGTTTTATGATGTTTTTGGGTTTTTTATGGTTTTATGTTCACAAGGGAAAGAACTAAATGCTGATGGAAAGAAGCTACTGGTTAAAAACAGAGTGAAGCTTAAATTATTGATGACAAATGAAAAATGCAAATACTGAAACAGAACCAAACCTAAACTATGACTTAGCAAAATACAAAGCTTGATAATGACTTCAAGAAAGTAAATCACAACATGAACTTAACTTGTCCAATTCATTCGTTAAAGATGTTTTGGAAGAGCTTGAGAAATGGGCAGCTAAGTGTAAATAAAGTTCTCCTAACTAAACAATTAAACAATCAACTTATAATGATACAACATCTCATCCATGATTAAAGGTTTATTGAAACATATTTGGAAAAGAACATTTGTAACATCATAAGATCTCTACTCTAAAACTAGCTCCTCATTCTATTCTGCAACTTAGTTTAACACCACTAAACCTAACTCAAAAGTTATAGATTTCCTTTTAGAATAGTCTTTGAGGAAAGGCTTCTTTGTGAAATGCTATAAAGGTTGCAAAAGTACTCCAGGCCTTAGACTGATACTATCTTTTTTCCAGATGATTATGAGTTAATATAGGTTTGGAACAAAAGAAGTTTTGTAAATAATGAAGACCGTGGTATTTAAGTTTAACAACTAATGCAATTTAAAATGCAATGGATGGCAACTAAACTTGGAATGTAAATACAGTGAGCTAAGCTAGAACTGAACTAGGGTGCTACTAGTCTACAGTGAACAATGCTAAACTAAAAAGCCATTATCAAACTTGAAACGAAATAACAGAGCATGAACTAAATGCAATTTGCCTCCGGAGTGCTCTAACTAAGTTATCATGCAATTAATCTATGGGATTCTACAACCTATTTCGTTCATCATGAATGGTATTTTGGAAGAGCTTGTTAGAACAATCCTGGCTGTACAATTCAATGCAATGGAATACAAACATAAAAAAAACTGAAAGCAAATACAATTAAAAACTAAGACATCACAGCTATTTCCTACTCATTGTTATGATGTTTTGGAAGAGATTTTTAAGAGTAAGATTAGCTATGCTACTTAATGTAAACAAGCAACTGAAACCTACAGTACCACAGTTATGCCTTAGTCATCATAATGATATCTTGGAAGATTTTCTTAGAACAAGTATAACTGTGATAATGAACGAAAGGAATTGCGAATAAAATCTATAACACTACAACCATTTCTTATTCATTGTAATGATATTTTGGAAGAGTTTCTTAGAAAAAGTATAGCCATAATGATTAATGAAATTAACTATGAACGTAAACTTCAAAAACTTGAAAACGAACTAAGATACTTATCTAAATTTCAAAAGTAAAGCTGCTCAGGAGGTAGGGGCCCTCTACCACCAGAGTAGCACGAAATCTAGCTCAAGATCAACTCAACGCGTTCAAAGAAATGTTGTCTTCTTCATTAAAGGAAAATAACTTAAAACAGAGTATTCTCGGACTTCAGAAATATAGCAGTCAATCCACGAAATCTAATCAAAATCTAGAACTTGTCTCTCGGTTTCCCGAGTTACATTTATAGCAAATCTTCATAACAGAACTTGAGATAATACGGGGATCATTGTATTTTCATATCAAAATCGGACTAGAACTCTAAAGGTGGCAGCGTAAAATGACAAAGGACATCTGGATTGTCCTTGTCCTATTAGGAGTCTGTCTCCTTGTGTGAGTTCCCACGTACAAAACCACGTCTAGAATTTTGTTCAATCTTCATGGTGAGCAACAAACGTTGAGGAAATGATGTGGAATACACCCATGTGTTTCTTTTCCTGAGAGGACACCTGGAACATGCTTGAACGTGAAGACAACTGCAGAATTGGCAACTAGCTACGGAATGTCTGCATTCTGTAGCTAGTTTCAGTTCAAAATGTATTACAATGACAAAATCACAAAACTTAGCAAGTTAGCCATGATATTCATTCTTAAAGCAATTTTAACTAATTTCATTGATCATTTGAGCCTAGGATAACAATGGACAAAAGAAAATGGAGTGAAGTATGATGGAGGAAAGAACAATCTTGGGGCTCAACAGTGTACCTAAGATCCCCTTATTTATTTTCGGGCAGATCTAGGACACATCAACACCAAAAAATAATGTCTTTATTGAGTATTGATATCATCAACCTTTCATCTTTTACAACATTGCCACTGAAGCTTTCTCAAACAATGAGAATCTGACGCTTACAAATTTTGGAAACAAATGTCTTCAAAAAACACGTGTAATGATCGCTCACACCTTGTTTCTCCGAAGCACACTTATGTTTCTAAAAATCACTCATTAAAAAACTTTAATCCACCTTATCCCTCTTTTAAACTTTCCAAAAAAAATTCCTTTTGGATAAAATCACTTTATGAAAAAGTGAGTTTCCTTTTCAAATATGAATGTAAAAATAAATCAAACCCATTTATGATATCACTTTATAAAAAGTGAACTCACATTTATTTGCAAATTTATAAGATTAATTTTCACCATTTAACTTTAATTTATGCTTGCTCAAAGTGTTTTCTCCAATTTGCATTAAAAAATGACTCCACTCCACCTTAACTTTATACTTGAAACTTCATGCATTGAAAAAAGGAGTTATGAATTTATTCACTTAATTGTTTTACCTTTGACTTGGACTGTATGCCATCACCACTCAGGTTAATTCTAAGTACTTCTTCCATGTTGCAAATAGATTCTACACATCTTCCACTTCTCCTTGCTTTGTGTGACTTTTGCACTACATTTATTTGAACCTTCATCATTAGTTGTCAATTTCAAAATAGTTTGAACTCGTTCTCGTTCTAGTTGATCACATTGCCACATGGATGAGAAGACTACCACATAAAGCATAAACCAACGCTCCTTGCTATGTTTTGTTCTTCAAGATGGTGGACTGATAAAGAGCTGAAGCAATTTCCAATACATAGCTTTTCTTTGATCAAGAGATTACAGTAATCTGACTTTTCAGTAAAGTGCCACTCCTTCAAGAACCAGCTGTGGCTTGAAGTCAACATTCAGGTTCGCCTCCTCCACAAATGATACCAGAGTTATACTTTGTAATGGCAAAATGCCCTTACCATTACAATCACAACTGGAAAAGCAGAGCCATACAAGAAAGCTTTTGACTCTGTATATAGAAAAACTGCAATTTGGCTAAGTCTGAACGTGCAATCTTTCAATTTTGGAGGAAACTATTTCCAGCGCCTACAATTTCAGACACATGAAGTTCTGGTTTATTGGTAAACATAAAATCAAGGAGAAATCTGCAGCTAGATCTCGAATGCGCTTTTCTAAGAACATCTGGAATGCTATTATCTTCTTGTCGAAAAAAGAAAAGAAATGGCCTAGATCTTCACATGATAAAATGTTCATAATCAATTCATTCTTCCATAACCCTTCTTCGAAACACATGCAGGTAACCCTCAACCCGTGATCGAATCCAGTCAACACTCAATTTAACTGAGATCAACACGCAAAGCGTGGAAATGGCGAGCAGGGGTAGTAGATGGATTGTGACAGAAATGGTAAGAAATTGGGCTAAATTGGTTCAAATTATGAGAAAGGGACTAGAACCCTCCTAGGCGAGGAGGAACATAACTTACATGCCATGGCCGGGGGATGGTGCACCGTGGGCAATCGAAAATTAGAGGGTAATGCTCCTTATAGTCCACCTAAACCATGTGATCATTGCGGTCAAATTAAATAAGATGCCAAAGACAGAAACAGGGGCGTTTAATGGAATTGGACTTGTTTGTAATTTGCATGAAACTCCTTTACCCATGGATGTAACAAGCTGGTGGGTATTAGATTGATCGTTTCGTTGTAGATGATAGGGTACGAGTTACTATTCGGTAGCAGATATGGCCATATTCACACGCAGATCTATCCACAATTAAATTTAAGAAGTGACAAAACCATAGAATCTATGTCATGCTCCCATAAATATCACTGCAGCGCTTATATAATTAATTCCAATGTGAATATATATCCACAGAAAAGTCAAATATCAATAAACAAAGTAGCATACCTCCTTAAACAGATTACTGTAATTCGAACACCTTTTGTGAAAAACATCACAGCGGATGTGTTAATATGTGCTTGGTGCAGCGCCTTCCTACTTGCACTCAATATTCAGCACAGATCTCAGGTTAGCACAAATCGAAATCTCTCTACATTCTCCATACACTCGAATTCAACCACTGTGCTAACATTGCAAATATTGCAGTGATTATCTTATTAGGTGAACAAAATTTCTCCACAGGCCCAACAATCATAGAATTCTTTGATACCACATGTAGATTCAGAAGTGTCCTCAGACACATAACTTTATTGATCATGGAAAAAGATTACATATCAAATTACAGGAGTTTACAAATGTAAACTCTCACTACAATGAAATCAGGAAACTAACCTATTTATAAGCTCTATGTTCTAACTTACTTTAGTTATGGATCACTTGGAAAACCAACTAGTGTCCATTTATAATAAATGACCTTCTAACCATTCTACTAACTTTATTCCTATTTTAGAGCCTCAGAAATGACTCTATTCTAGAGTCCCATTTTTACTAACAAAATACTATTTCTAGGTATCTCTAATATTTATTAAATATTCTAATTTAATAAATATATTTATCCTAACTTTACATTATTTAATTTATGTAATTTTGGATTTATAATTGCCTTTATGAAAGAGGCTAACATTTGTGATCCATTTCTGCTTCTCTTCTGAAGATACTCTTTGTTCCGAAAAGTGTTTAAGACTATCATGATCAATTTTTACCTTGAAGTGCCTTCCCATTAGGTAAGGCCACCATTTCTTTAGTGCATGCAGTATTGCCAACATTTCCTTCTCTTAAATAGCTTTCTGTAAATACTTTCTTTTGATTGGACGACTTTCAAAAGAAATGGTTCTTCCTTCTTGCATTAAAACAACACCAATTCCATTTCCTAAGGCACTGCATTCCACAATAAAGGTTTTTGAGAAGTCTGGCATAGCTAAGACCATTGCTAGGAAAATTGCATCTTTAAGATGTTCAAAGAACTTACTTTCTTCAGGAGTCCATGAAAATGCATCTTTCTTCAATAATGTTGTTATAGGTATTGATATTCCTCAATAGTTCTTAACAAACTTGCGATAATACCTTGTTAACCCGAAAAATCCTCGTAACTTATTTATGGTTGTGGGGTCTTTCCATTCCTTAATGGATTTAATTTTGTTATGATCTGCCTTAACACCCTCATGAGATACAATATGACCCAGATATTCCACCTCTTGTACTCTAAAGGAACATTTGGATGTTTTTGCATATAATTGTTTCTCCTCCAATATTTTTAGCACCCTATCAAGATGTTGAACATGATCCTTCCAAGACCTGTTGTAGGTTAGTATGTCATCAAAAAATACTAGCATAAATTTTCTAAGGAAGGGTTTGAAAATGGAACTCATTAACCCTTGAAATGTAGAAGTTGCATTGGTAAGGCCAAAAGGCATGACCAAAAATTCATAATGACCCTATCGAGTTTGAAATGTTGTTTTCGGAATATCTTGAGTCCTCATTCTAATTTTATGATTTCCTAAATGAAGATCCAACTTGGTAAAATAAATTGCGCCATGTAATTCATCCATTAGTTCATCAATTACAGGAAGGGCAAATTTACCTTTAATAGTGAGCTTATTGAGCTCCTTAAAATATGGACACAAGTGCTATGATCCATCCTTCTTCTACACCAATACTATTGGAGTAGAGAAATAACTAACTAGGTTGAATTATACCAGCCTCTAACATTTCTACAATCATACGTTCAATTTCTCTCTTTTGGACATAAGGATATCTGTAAGGCCTGATGTTTGGAGGAACACTTCCTGGAGTCAAATGAATATCGTGATCATGAAGACGAATAGGTGGGAGTCCTTTGGGATTTTCAAACACCTTGGAATGATTGTCCCTGACTTTTTGGAGATCTGGAGAAATAGCTGATTTTGATTTTGGAACTTCTAGTGAGCATAATTGTGAAATTGTGCCTTGTTGTTATTTATTCAGAAGCTTTGTCATAACATTAGAGCTTATTATCTTTCCTGGCTTCCCTGCGATACCCCATAATTTGATTTCCTTTCCTTCCGAAAAAAAATTTCAAGAAAAGTTCTTGAAAATTAAAAGCTTCCATCCCCAAATATTGTAACCATTATACTCCTAGTACAACATTAGAACCTCCCATTGGAATGGAAAGCATTAGACTATTCAGTACATATTCCCCCATGGTTAGCTTGATATTATGGCATTTTCCAGAGAAATTTATACTTCTTCCATTTTCAACCATCACTTAACATTATGGTGTTGGGTATAGGAAATAATTCAATTCCTTGGCTACCTTACAATGAATAAAATTATGGGTACTAGCTGAATCAATCAACACTATTACCTTTTTCTTCTTAATATGTCCTTCTACCTTGAGAGTTTGAGGAGTGGTAATTCATGCCAATGCATTACACGATATGGTAAGACTCATTTATTCTTCTTCTAGGGTTTGTTCCTGGTGCATATGCTCTTCTTTTGAAGTTTCCTTTTCATTTTCTTCCTCCTCTTCACAATATATGTAAAATAATTTCTTCTTAGCACACTTATGACCTTTAGTGTATTTTCTATCACAACTGTAGAAAATTCATTTTTCTATTTTTTCTTCCAATTGTTGTGGTGTCAACCTTGTAGGTTATGGAAGTCTAGGAGAAGCAACACTTCCATCTTTATAGATGTGAGTGGTAGGCTTCTTTGTCACCATAATTTTACATTCAAGTTTTCTTGCCAACTTGAATGCCTTCTCCAATGAATCAGGTTCCCAAACACGAACTTCATGTTGGATGCTATCCTTTAAAGTCCCTATGAAGACATCAATCCTATGTTCCTTTTGAATATCAGTTACCCTTATATTCAATTTTTGGAAGTCCTGAATGTGCTCCACCACTGAGCCATTTTGTTTGAGATTTATCAATTGACTAAAGAAGGTATTGCTCTTTGTATCCTCATAATGTGCTATCACTTCCTCTGTAAAAATTTAGAAAGTGACAATTTTTTTACGGGAGCAAAGCCATCGATACCATACAAATGTATTTTGTTCTAAATGTAAAGATGAAATGCGTACCTTTTGTGTGTTTTTCACATTATTGAGATCAAAATATTGCTCCATCTGTAGTATCCATGTTACGGGATCCTTGCCATCAAACTTTCTCATATCCATCTTTGGAATATGGTGGTTCTTCCATCCAACATTAGAGTTTATGAAATCATGATTAGCATTTTTTTTTTCTCATCATGAGTTTCCTCTACTATATTTTTGCCATTAGGAAACATTTCTTGTATCAAATTGTTCAAATCTTCCATGTCTACTTTTAGATCATTCTTCATGTTTTCCATGTTGTCTTTCATTTTTTCTTACATGTCATCCATCTTAGCTTCCATGCTAGCTTCCATGCCATCCATATTAGCTTCCACACCTTTATTCAAACCATCCATATTATTCGTCAAACCATACATCTTCACTTCCATGCCTTTCTTCAAAACTTCCATTTCATTTTTTGTTACTCTTTGCGAGAGCGAAATTTGGTGCACTTGCCCTCGGGGCAACCTCTCCCTCACCAAAAGCAGGATAAAGAAATAAATCGAGAAACAATGGCGGAGAAGGGGTCGCATCACCCAGATGCCTTCCTTCGGATGTAGCTAATCTAATTCTTATTAGGATCCAGTCATTGGAATGAGACTTACTTAAAGTCGAACCTGCGTTCTCCCCTCTTGGTTCTTCGAACCACTCGATCCACTCTTAAGCGTCTATCTATTCCCTCAGCAGCTTGTCTAAACCCCACTTCGCATGCAGCCAGTTGTCGAGTGATAGCGGAGAAACAAAAAAGTTCCTTGCGTGCAGAAAATCACCAGCTCCCTTAATGCATGCCTTATACTCTGCTTTTTTGATGCATCGATCTGATCGGTCATAACTCTATTTTTGTATTTAGTCAACTCGATGAGTCGCGAGGTTAAAGGGGGTGGGTGCTCCCACACTCTGCGGGGGGGAAACCTATTACCCTCAGCTAGTAATCGAAACGAAATACAGGGGGGCCTCAATCCCTAAATTAGAAAGATTTAGCTATGGCTTCTTCTTCGGCAGGGCAGATCGAAGCTTAGGCGGAACAGAGAGCGTAGAGGTAGTGAGGCAGGTAAGAGGGCTGATAGGGGGCAAGGAAATTAGGTTATCCCAAAATTATTAAGATTGTGGGTCCCCAATAAAATAGAGGATGGGGAGATGGGAAATTAAGTAATAAAAGGGGGAGGGACGAACCGCTTGCTCGACCAAAGAGAGAGCAAGGAGAGCGAAACCTGACGTTAGGAGGGTGAGGAAGGTTTCAAGAAGTAGGGCCAATAAGTCATCCTAAGAAGGTCTCCTTTTAATATAACTTATATATTGGTAGTTAAGCCTATGCCCATGGATGTAAGTGAGTTAGCTTGGCTGTTCCATGGAGGAGTAATGAAAGCTTTATCGTGAGTCTATTTATTGGGGCAACTGGCTCAAGTAAGTCTTCCTATGTTACCTTTCCTCGCAATTACGGCCCCCTTCGGGGGGGATTCAGCAGCGAATCGAGTGATGAGAATCGGGTCCGGTACTAGCTAGTTCGCGTACCCTTTAACACGTACTACTTTGAATTGTTCATTCGATACAATATGGTCTCTTACTTTATTCTATTCTGGGCCTACCCCGCATAAACTCCCAGCTTTAGAGCATATAGGTGAGCGAAGTACACGCTGGTTGCCGCTTTAACTGATACTTCACTGCCCCCAATACCCATGTTCAAGGAAGGATGCGATCTGCTACTAGCTTTCTCTAATTCGTTTATCGACCGGAAGGAAATAGTTGAGATCCAATCGAGTCAGATCAGATTGGGATTGGGAAGATGTCTTTCCTTGCCTTTACCTATACAGGGAGCAGAGTACTGGTGTGGTGGAAATAACACCACAACCCCTGCTGTGCCAATGCGACTGCTCGCGTGGCCATTGATACTATTTTATTTTAATGGATCCGCTATTGAGGTAGGAAGATAATAGTAGTTGGGACCGCCATATGTGGTGCCTTTACTCACTAACTCTGGCTTGCTTGACAATTAGTCTTTCTCTTGGCACTTACCCGAACTCATGCTTCGTTTGAGCATGGTTTGGACCAACACTGACAGTTGGTGTCGCCCAGTAAGCTTAGCAGGTACACTAACCCGGTCACAGTTCGTGTCAGCAACAGGTTTGTACCCGACCTTACCCACTCACGGAACCAACCGACCCAGACATTGTATTTACACTGGCTTCTTACCTCACTCAGTTTGTTGCTCGTCATAGCTGGGTTGTGGGACAACCCTTCACCTCGCTGTTCGAAGATTGAGGGCATAAATATTATGGTGCAACCTTGACCTTGATTCACTGACAGTGAGGGGCTTGCCAACAAAGAAAGGCTGGGATTAGGGGCTTGCCAACGCATAACCAAGGTAGACGAAGCATCGGGTTGGAATGAACCTTGTTCCTCCTGGCAGTTTGTGTAGGCAAGGGGCTTGGCAAAGCACCGAACCTAAGCAGTAGGAGCAGTAGGAAAAAGGTTAGCCCCACTACTAACAGTAGATGGCTGACTAACGGACCGATTGTTGCTCGTCCTAGCTGGGTTGTAGGCCTCCTGAACCCTTCTTGTGCTTGGACTAGCTGGTTCGTAACTTACCTTACCAACAACTAGCTCTACTTATTAATGATTCCCTCCGGAACGCATATGGTGCTTGGACTAGCAAGGTTGCTCCTAACCTTTACCTTCACCTTGACAGATATGATGCGAGAGTAAACCCTTACCTAGCTTTGTAAGCATGGTTTGGACCTGACCTTACTTACCGATTGAGGGACCCAACGGACACTTAGTCTTTTTATTGTCACTGACCCTTACTGCTTGTTGGTGTGCTGCGCTCGGAGCATTGGTGTGCCGGGCTCGGAGAATTAGTCAACTAACCCTGTAACAGTCAGTTTGAGCATGATGGTTCGTGTACCCGACCTTCCTCTTCACTGAGCTGATGGGTCAGGCATCGAACCCTTACCTCTCTGTGGCAGGAAGATTTAGAACCCCTGAAAAGTAACCAATCCCTTTACCCCGTACTAATAGTACCAGGACTCCTATGGTTCGGGGGAATACACTTCGCGCAGGGGAATAACACTTCCTATTGTTGTTCGCGTACCTTTAAAGTACTATGTTCTACTCTTGGGGGTTATACTCTTTTGGAATACATACCCTTATACCAAGCTGGGTTAGCCAAACAAGAGCAGCTGCTAAAGATGTGCATGCATAAGCGGCCAAGCTGGGGGAGCAAAACCGTCGCTCCTAAACTTGTGCATGCATAAATAAGGAAAGAAGGTAGCCTGTAGAAACTGGGTTAGCCGAGGAAAGGATATAGAGTTAAGGCGGGCAGTGAGAAGGTGCTTTCTCCCACACCGCCTTGGGACCTGGTCATTTTGAAAGTGCGAAACCTTGAAACGAGGAGCGAAGCCTTTCATATGCATTACCTTGGCCTACCCAAGACCTTAGATCGGGCAAACAATCAATTTCCTTGCCGAAGTACTTATCGATTCCTTACGGGGCTTTGTTCGAGCTTTTTTCTTTTCGCTCTTAATCCCTCAATTTGCTAAATAAGGACTATTAGATAGAAGGTCCTACTCTTTTAGGGACCTCCTCTCCTCTATCCATAGTTAGTAGGAAGGCTCACCCAACAGAGAAGGAGGAAGGTACGAAGTCGCTTGTCCGCATTTAAGTCGAGCAATAAAAAGTAAGGTTATCACTAAACTACCCTACTCTCTAGCAAAGCCCTCTGTCCCGTTCTTTCCCAATTGCTGAACTCAAAGTCATGAATGAAAGGTAATGTAAGGGTACAAGAGTGGTCTACACCAATCCAATTTAATCCTTAATCTATGCTGCTAACCTTGGATCTCTATGTCCCTGGTTTTCTATTTTCAATTCTCGTGTTGGCTATAAATTTGAAAAGCATCCCGTCAAAGTAGTTATTGAGCTTAAAGCAATCTCCTGGTAGGCCCTGGCACTCTGTATTTCATGCATCTAGTAGGCGCGCTCGCAACATAGTCGTTATAAAAGCTCCAACAGTAGGGTGCCTTTCCTTGCCTCTAGCCAGCCAACCCTTTTTTCTCTGTTCAACAGGTAGTCTCTGTCAAGGGGTAGGGTGCCCTCTACGGCTTCATGTAGGCATGCCAAAAGTATAGCTCAGGTAAAATCTATATTAAAGCAATATCTATACGGGCAGCGAGCCCTTCTTGGGTCTAAGAGCCGGCTTAACGCAACCTCGCTTCGTAGAACTTATAACTATCATGCCCCCCCTTCTGCAATCGGAACAAGCCCCGGAATCAAATGGACCCTGCCCCAGCAGACGAAGCGAGACACGCCTACTCATAAGTGGAAACCACCCCCTGAAGGAGAGATGGATCACTTTTCCCCTAGAGCTTCTATCGTTTCACTGCCAAATGGCTTGTTTGGATTATGTGGTCCATCAGAGAATAGAGAGAGGTTGGATGGACAGGCTTTAGACCTAGGTAGGATATGCCTTTACACTTAATGAATGCTTTGTCGGTACAACACTCCCCCTATTCACAACCCGTTACCCTTCACCCAGGAATCAAAGTAGGAGAGGCACTATCATACCTTGTTAGTTCCACTTACCCACCTGAGCCCTTAGGAGGGAGGTACCACTAGCAACTACCCGATTAGAAGCAGCAGATTATACGAGTTGATCCCTTTATGCCTAGACCCTCCACCTTACTTCATTTAGCGCTTCAGGAAGAGGAAGTACGAAACAGCTAGAGATTTTAGCAGAGGGAATAGCACGGCATGGTGTAGGCATTATACAACGACTTCTTACCCTTATATTTTTCTTTACTTAAGTGTTTCCTAACTACCCAATATCGGATGAATGAAGTGCTTAGGGAGGTACCGCTATTAACCCCTTCTCTGATATGCTGGTATCAGGACGGGATCTGACAACCTCACCCTTCTTATCCTTTTATACCTGAATGAAGTGTTTCCTAACTACCCACCTAGAAACCTAGCACCTGTTAGACCTAGACCTCGTAGCCTTCCACCTTCATGAAGTGCTTAGTAGGTACTGACTGCTATTAACCCTTCTACTCAGGACAGACAGGATCAGACTTTACCCTACCGACTTACTTACATCACCTAGAGCTTCAGCCAGAAATCGGGGGTACTAAACTAGAATATTTATTAGTTACCCTAACTTGTCTTATGAATTATTCTTGGTATCACATATATTATTACCTTCTGGTACTAATTAAGAGCCCGCCAATATGATTCATCCATTAGAATCCACTATAGAGAGACCTATACAACCTGCCTTCCACCTAGTCACACTTGATTAAATAGCTTCATGGCTACTGCACTATACCTTATCTTAGAAGAACGGGGCATGAAACAAACTTCTCCTTACTTTCTTACTGACTTCAACCTAGGAAATGGAGTGCTACCCAACTTTAGGAATCTTAGGAGGTACGAGGAGCGGAGCCCTTATCTTATAAGCACCAGATGAATGCATAGATAGATGATGGATCAACCTTAACCTTACTTTACTTTCTCCCTTCAACCTAGAAGCATGGAGTTAGCCTTAACCCAGTGAGTTATTAAGGGAGCCAGTAGCCAGGAAAACGAAAGTAGGCAAGTATGGGGCATGCTATTTTCCCCTTGGTTTACTCTTGACCTGCTAGAACTAGACCTGGAGTGGAACCCTAGACCAGGAATGCATGTAGTGAGTGAGTCAGGAATGTTATGATCCCTTACCTTAGAAGCAACGGATGGATGGGATGGTCCAAATAGCCCAAGAATTTTGTAGCTACCCTTGAATCTCCCCCGATTATGGATGGCACGACTGGCTCTGGATGATGGTCAATCAGAGAGCCTTGTTGGACGGGCTTCAGACATTGCCAGGAGAGGCAAGCTTTGATCACACCTGCTTAATACATCTTAGGAGGTACGGCATCTATTCACTCTTTACTTACCGAGCATATACCTGTCACCTTTACTGCCTCTTCACCCAACAACCAACCTATGCTGGCCCTTACACAACACTTGATTATGCCAGGAAGGATCAGTAGGGTACGGATTACCCTTTACTTACGAGCATGCTATCCACCCCCTACCCAACTGAAGCCCAACCATTCCAGCCCAGGAATTATATGCCCTCACTTTCACGTAGTTCAAAAGTCCTGATTCAATACGTTACGCCTAAACACTATTGCCACTTCCTTATCTTCGCATCAAATTGGAATATTGAGCAACGCAAGTCATTCATGCATGCATAATTACATATATAATGAATTACGTAATTTGGAATATTGGAGACGGAAGGACATACAAATCAGGGTGGCCCTCCAACTCTCTATTGGAGACCACACATTCAGACTGGTTAGAAGCCCCTGAAAGAATGCGCTGTTTCCGTGGATAAGCAGGTATCGCTACTTTAGACACATGTGAGGTCCTATCTTGCTACTTACGGAGGCTCATTATCCTTATTAGCCTTCTGATCTCTTCGGAGCTGCTTCTTATCCCTCCGTCGCTGCCCCCTTTGGAGTTTCTTATCCGACTTCACCTTATGACCCGATGTTGGGTGCTTGAACTGAGTAGGTTTGAATATTGGTGATTCAGCAATAGGGGGCCTCACTGGTTCCTCTGGAAGCTTAGCGGCTGACTGCGGAATCTTATCTTCGAGTTCACGCAGTTTAGCAAGAATCTGAAAAAAGAAAGAGAGAAGAAAGAGGCAAGGCGTTACGGTTTAGGGATGAACGCTAGGGCTTAGGTTAGTCTAGGGCTAGAGGACCAGGGCTTAGATGTCTAGGAGCCAAATCGTTAGGGTCAAGCCCCTTACCGCAAGCTAGGTATGGTATCCAGCTTCTTACCACAATAGCACAAGCCGCGGTACAGCCTCTTACCACAGTTCGGTGTCCAACCTCTTTACCACGATAGCGATATTGGGTCCATCCCCCACCATCATTCTCGTCTCGTCCGTCATGAAATAAAGTAAGTAGGGCTGGCCATTTACAGTCATGAAGGATGAATCCCTGGCTCGATCCGGTCCGAACGAAGCCGAAGGAAGCCCTCGAAAAAGGAGGACGCCGAGATAATATCACTCAAGTAAGGCCCATCATGCATGCATGAATGAACGCCCGAAGCAACGCGAAGGGAACTACTTCTATTTATTGTGTGTGGGTAGGTAGAATGCTGGCTATATCATCACAGACAGAGGGGGCGAGTAGCCTTTCTAATCTAACGTTACGTTTAGGAGGAGTAAGTCAGCTATTGGGCGGGCCTAAGTGAATGAAATGGTGGGGGGGAGGGGAAAGAAAACGGGGACCCACCTCCATCCAGTAGAGCCTTTATTACTTGCTTGTTGAACCAGTCAAAATGTATAATCAGTAGCAGTCCCAGTTTTGGATCTATACCCATAGCGAGCCCAAGCCAGCAAGCCCAAGCTAGCCGCATATCCTGTTCCAGATTCCCCTGCAATTGAATGGGTAACTCCCATATCTAGAGCCATTAGCCACCTTGCCTAGATATCAGCAGTAAGCAGCATCTTCACCAGCAGCATATAAACCAGCAAAGGAAAGACTGGTCCTGCCTTTCCTGCTTGTTGACTTGGATGCTTCCACTGCTCGCTAAGGTACGTCTTTAGGAATCAAAGTAGTCAAAAAATAATAAAAGAAGAATAGTAGTAGACCCAGCGGTTGATGCTGTTTACCCAGTCCCATAGATAGACCGAGATCCATACAACCAACGTGATCGGGATCTGTTGGGAATGGATATGCAACTAGTGGTGCTGCTTCGTTGGATGGTAAACTTCCTCTCCTGTTAGTCGAGCCCTCTCCTTTTAGTCGAGAGTTCGTTACCTCACCCTGCCGGGGGCTTCCTCTCCTGCTACTAATGTTTTCTCCGTTGCTTTTCCTGCCTCTTTTGGATCTTGATCTCGAAGAAAAGATGCCGGTCACTAATTACTCCCACCCAAAACCTTTCTATCTATTTAGTAAAAGGTTGTGAGCTTGCCTCCTTGACCATACCACTAGCCAGATAAGGGCGCATACCATAGAAAGGAAGCATGGAGAAGACCTAGCGGCTTACAGGAAGTACGAAAACCATATGCTATAGGAAATAGAATGTAATAATACCACTGATTGGAAAAAAAGAGAATGCCTGATCTGCACTTCATACCGGAAGCTTCTAGGAACGAGTCAGAACATAACGAGTAGTAAGGTCTTATACACCTATTAGGCTTATTAAGAGTCTCCGCCTAAGCTAAGTTCTTCGGAGCGAGAGCCTCTTAGTAGCGGACGGAAAGGAGGGAGTTTGACTGGCGGGGGCTGTCACTGAGCTTAGCCTTTACGCTCTATCGGTCAGTCACAAGTAAGCCTATACGGTTGCTGGCTCTACCGGAGCTGGACCTTATGAGAGTACGGTCACAGGCTGCCTATTGTAGTAGGTCACAGGCTGTAGCCTACCAACCAGTAGTGAAGCTAAAGTTCGGAAGAGGAGAGAGTGAAGTGGTCCTTCGCTTTGCCTCTAATATCGCCAGATTGCTATCCACTTGTTTAAGTCCCATTGATTAAGAACCACTACCATCAGCAGTTGCATTTTACCCAGTCGAAGAGCTAGTTTATGTTGTTTACTAAGATACTGAAGCAGTAGATCCAGCAGCACCACCAATAGCAGCTTATACAGTAGAAGATCTAGTAGCAGTTGGTTAAGCATACCTATACCTATAAGCATACCTAGAAGCATATCCAGATCGATACCCATAACCAGTTGTTTCAGGTGGTGAAGAACGAGACCCAGATCCAGATCGAACAGTAGTTTCAGTCACATATACAGATCCAAATTCATACGCATAAGCAGTAGCATATCCAGATCGAGAGCTTGAAGCATAAGCATATTCAGTAGCAGCACCAGTATCAGTAGAGTAAGAAGCAGAGACGGGAGAGGCAGTAGCATATCCACTAGCAGCTTATCCAGTGGACTCAACAGCATACCTATACCTAGTAGCGGTGAATGATCCGACAGTAGACTATGTTGGTTCATCAGTTTCTTCTGTTGATCCAGTTGTTTAAGCATACCCAGATGCACCAGTACCAGCAACAGCATAAGCAACGGGAGAAGCAAAGGCAGATACTCGTGATCCATACCTTCGTGAGCATGATCCAGATCTTCCATATCGAGAGCAAGATCCAGCTAGTAATAGATATTAAGAGCCAGATGTTCTATATCGAGATTCTGACCCATATCCTTCAGACCCAAAGCCAGAAGCTAGAGAGGTATGAGTAGTTAACCCAGGTAAAGATCCAGACCCAAAGCCAGAAGCTAGAGAGGTATGAGTAGTTAACCCAGGTAAAGATCCAGATCCAAAGCCAGATAGAGAGCTTGAAGCAGATCCAGTCGGTTAAGCAGTCGATTGAGCTTTTGACTCAAACTATGCAGTTTACTAAGCACCAGTAGTAGCAATTCCTGACCTAGCACCAGTAACACCAGTAGTAGACCTAACATCAGTTTCTCTAGCAGTAGCAGCACGAGTAGCTTAAACTGGCTATGGTTCTCAAATTTGCGTTGATGTTGGGACTGGAAATGGATATGAAGCAACTAGCACTGAAGCTGGCGCATTTACTGGTTCAACTTAAATGGATTACGAGTCAACAGGTGAAACCCCTACATCTTCATAAGAATGGGTGCTCCCATTTCAAGCACAGTCAAAATGTAGCTAGCTCGGAAAAACGTTCAGTAGTATGTACATAATTGCTGCTTTAACTTAAACTGGCTCTGCTCCTACCTTGACTTCTCCCGTTGCTTGCTTCCCTGCTGCTGGTGCTATTTCTCTAACTGGGTAAACTATAGCAGCAAAACTGGTGCGGGCATGGGCTCCAATCCAATATAGGCTTTTCACCATATGACCAAGGCTACATATCAGAATCCACTGACCAGGGTATCGCTTTCCGCCTAGTTCCTCGCTTTATACTTATGAGCCTGTGCTGGTCCCGTACTCCGTTTATTCGCCACCAGCTCTCCGCCTTTCTATGACGTTCCGCCGCCTTCAGGATGCAGATATGATTAGCCGACAACGGGGCCTGTACGAGTTCGGTCCTTTCCTAATTCAACGGTATATGGAATAGGAGATGCGACTAGATAATCTCAAGCTGGTAGCGCCCCAACTTGCGGAGGATCTGCAACTTTCGTATATGCCCCTGGCATTCACTGATTATTCACCTATTGTTAATGAGCTTTCATACACTTCGTCTAATAAATATTTCATGGATATCTTTAAGACTTAACCATATCATAGAGAACAAATGCTTAGAGCACTTCATGGCATGGAGGTGGCCCCTCCACCTCATCCGGGCCAAGCTCCTACCATTCCTGCCGCATGTAATGCCCTAGAGATGTGGGATGTCGTCAATTCCATTGAAATTGATAAGACCACTCTAAACAATGGTGTCATTACCTTTATCCTAAATCAAATGATTAGTGTTTAGAACCTACTTAGTGTTTAGAACCTACTTAGTGTTTAGAACCTCCTTATAGATGATGATCCTCCCCTCTTCATTGAGGTTAGAATTGGCCGGAGTCGAGAGAGTGCTTGTAGATGAGGGCTCTAGAGCATGTGTAGCACCGTTTCACTTCCTTCAACATCTTAGCTACACCCTCCTCCATGCGCTCTCAAATACACAAGCTTATCCCTTAGCCCCGTCCACACTAGCATGAATTCCGCGCCGCCTTCCGCCCAAACTCCTTACTACTCCCATCCCCGCGGCAATTACCCGAGCACCAAAACAGAGAGTTAAGAGTCCAATTAGAGATAAGTTGCCCGCAAGGCCAGTGGAGCGCACTAAGGTGTAGTTAACGGAATAACCTGCCCTAATAATAGGGTAAACATACCTCCACCCATTGATCTTATTGAACCTGCAGTAGAAGTTGATCCAATCGAGCAGTTGACCGCCATCGTTAAGCCTTTTACCGTTGACCCGACATTAGATCATAATAACTAGGTTCTCTCTTTTCTTATAACGAAATGAAGGGAAGGAACACACCCATCAGAACAAGCACTTCTGAAAGCTCTGTTGGTGAAACTACTACTTTTGGTTGGTTCTTAGTCAATTGGATTTGGATCCGAAGCTACTGAATATTAGATGAAACCGTTCGCGCGCTTGGATTCGCTTATCGGACTGTAACTAGTCAATATCCATCTTTATCTATTGCAGATTCAACCCCTATTAGTCAAGTAACTGGCTGGCCCGCTGTCTATGCTCCTGCCAAGTGTGGAAAAAGCAGCCAACAAAATCAACTGGCTCTCGAACATACATTGAATCTCGACATCAGTAGCTGATCGAATTGACCGGAAAGCGAAGGCAGTTGACCGGAACAAAAGCTGTTGGTTCAATATAAACCGCCTTTGGTGATGGTGGTGGATTTGCTCGCCTTGGCGGATATGCAACTGAAATTGGCGCTAGGTCAAATGTTGGATCAAATGAATCTGGGCCTAGATCTGCTAGGTATTTATCTCGATCTATAACGGGCTCTGAATCTGGATCAATTGGGTTTGCTACCTTTGAGTTTGCCTATACCTATGCCGCCCCTCTATCTCTGGACGATATGCTTAGGGGAAGCCGCTACTGGATATGGATCAACTGATTCTTCGACAGGTGTTTCAACAGGTGCTTCCATTGCTACCTATGCCGCTGCTGAAGAAACTCCTACTTAATCTTTCGCTTTTATATCAAACTGGTTTATTGGTCCATTAAGAAGTGTACTGCATTTTCTGGTATATACCTTTACCTCTAGATCTGGTGCTTGCTTCTTTGCCTTCACTGATGCTGGGTTTCAATCTATATCTCGAGATTGAACTGCGGGGTCCACTCGGTCAATAGGGACTGTTCCCGGCGCATTCACTGGTTATGAAGAAACTTGGTCAACATCTGGCTAATTCACTGGGTCAACAAGCTATTTTGCAGGGTCCAGATCGAGTTACATATCCAGATACATATCCAGTTGCATTCATTGGAGATCCGGATCGAACAGCATGAGATCGAGTCTCACCAGCAGCATCCAAGCCATGAATTCCATAAGGAATAGAATCTGGAAAGGATGTAAGGCGAGGTGATGGTTCCGCTGCTCTAGCTGCTACTGGTGCTTTCTTTCCTGTCGCCGGTGGCTGTGATGCTTAAACGGGTGCTTCTACCTAAAATGGTGCTTTGACTTGGTCAACTGTAGCATCTGTTAGTGGATTAGCTGCTTAAGCCTGTATCTGCTGCCTTTCCTGCCACTGCCTTTCCCTCTTATGTTGGTGGTGAATCAACGGGTTATTATGAATCTACTGAAGGATCAACTTGAATAGGAACTGGAACCAGGTAAACTCGAGCTCTAAATGGATATGCCTTGGATGCTAGTCGGGGTGGTGGGTCTTTCTCTTTATCTCGATATGCCCCTGCCGTTTTCTCTGCTCCCGGAACCGGGTAAACTAAGTCAACTACTTCTGGCACTTATGGATCCGCTACAGGGGACTCTGCCTATGTAGGTTCTGCATCCGTAGGTTCTAGCGCTACATTTGGATCTAAGACTAGGTAAACTGGGTATGGAACTAGAGGCTCTTCCTTCTTAGCGACTACCTTTGGCTTTACCCGTGCCTCTGCTGGATCATTGACTGGAACTGGTTAAACCACTAAGAGCTTTTCAACTGGGTTAAACTGATGCGGAACTGATGCCTCCACGGGCCTTGGAAGAGATCTGAAGGTCTACAAAGAAAATGAATCTTTATATAGAACAGATTCTGGGATGGATCCATCTTATTATGGCTATGGATTTGGATCTGCTGGGACAAAAACTACTACGGGGTCTGCTAACCTATGGCTATGCCCGTGCTGCTTGCTGGTAGAATGGTTGCTGCTGATTCTTTACTACCTCCGTTACTTAATTTGCCGCTGCCTATGCTACAGGTGTTGGTTTGTTCCGGTCAACTGCCCCTGGATATGGATATGGGACTCAATCTCGACCTGGAACTTATATAGGGGTATGGTTCTGCAACTGCGACCAGAGTATCTATAACTGGGCGAATAGAAGCTGGGACAGGAACTTATATTGATAATGACAGGTACATAAAATGCGTATACTTTTGGCATACGAACACATAGCGCATAACATTAAGAACATTTATACTCAATATTGGAGTAGATGGAAAGTAAACCGAATACCCAGGAGAATACATATGGCATAGAGCTAGAAAAGAGGCTACGCTAGGAACAGGAGCATAGCCAGGCGTAGAAAAAGAGAAAGAAGCAACGATGGCGAACCAAGTAATAGTTTGAGTTTCACCAATTGATCTAGAGCTAGTTGAACCTTTAGTTGAGTAAGCAGCATATCCACCAGTAGCACTAGCAGCAGCATATGATATCAATGTAGCTTCACGCGTTTACCCAGTTGTTTCAGCACCACGAGCAGTAGATCTAGTACCATCAGCAGCATCCCCACCTGTTAGAGAGCCATAACCACCACCAGCGCCTTCTGTTGATTGAGCAAGTGATCCTATTGTTTAAGCCGCAGTTGGTTAAGGAGGGAAATATGCAGATCTCTAGATAGACGATGCAGTGAGTGCTGCTTAGACTATTATGCTGGCTATCGATCGATAAGGACACTCTAAATACATCAAATCGATCAAAGAAGATTCAATTCTAGACCATGGATAAAGAGAATTGTCTAAGCTATCAAAATTGTTACTTAGTAATTTCGGGTAATTTGAATTTGATAAGTCAAAAAATGAGTCTTGGTTTACACATAGCCTAGCATATAAGCAGTAAGATACGAGTTATACGAGCTATAGAGACACGAGCTAGAACGGGGTATCGCTGGTCAGATAAGTATGCTGATAGTGCTCTTGCTAGGTAAACTACAGATATTAATACACAGGTTAGGTAGCGTCTACGTGGAAACATCGGTGGACATAAGTCATCAGTATAAGGCTATCATTGGGCATTTTAGGAGAGCACAACCTGCATTGAAGCGGGTCAAAGATCCAAACGAGTAAGTTCCTGTGGGTAAAATGATGAAACATCTGGTTCTGTCTCTGCTGGATCATTTACTGGTTCTGGGTAAACTAAAACTGGAATTGGGACGGATCCAAGGAGCCGTAAGGCCGCTCGACCATAAGGGAGAGGTAAACACCTCGATCTCAAGATGGAACTATATATGCGGAATTGGAGCTGCTGGAGAAATTGGTTCAAGGTAATCAGCCCCGGCAACTAGCTCTGGTGCTGGTTCTTAAATTGGTGGTACTGCTTAAACTCCTTGTGTTTTATCTACTGCTTCTCTACCGACGCCTCTACTTATCCTGCTGCTATTTTTGTTCCCATCTTTGTCCATGCGTGTGCCTCTGCCGGTGATTCTGCTTTTGGCGTTGCTTCCACTGAATATGCATAGCTCAGGCTTATAACCTACTCCTAACCCACCCAGGATGCCCAGGTAGGCATGCCCTGGTTGGTGGTTGTTCACGAAGACCATAGGCAGGCCCCTTGAAATGGTTCGGGGAATAGCTGCTAGTTGATGGCCCACCACAATGAACAGACACTCTGGCCTACTAGATAGTTGCACCTATATCGATTGATGGTCAACCAATGTATCTGGTCCGACCAAACAAAGGAAATCAATCAATAAACCGATCTTCTGGGTGATTTTTTGAACCGAGAAAGAATGATGTATCCTAACCCGGTCAATGGGTCACACCACCAATCACTCTTTTTCTCTATTAGAATATGCCCTCTCATTCTCACGTAGTTCATATGCCCTTCGGGGGTAAGTAGACTCCGTAAAATACAGTCATTAAGACTTCTAGGCGGCCCCACAGGGGCAGACCCATTAGAAGGAAAGCCCAGTAAAGCTACCTTATATAAGATGCAAGGATAACCTACCTGGCCTAGAACAGGCAGGAAGGAGGTATTCTGAGGCGGATTCACGGGAAGGGGCCCTACCTAACCTCTCCTTACCTGGGACATTCTCAAGTAAAGAAGAGCCTATTAGGTAAGGTTGGGAATAGATCCTTAACCCGTAATACATTCGTACTTAAATAGGTGGTTCTGGTTCCCGTCCCACCTACCATAGAAGTAATAGGCTCTGAGTCAAGCCATCTCACCTACCTGACCTACAAGTAAGTACCCGCCTTAAATACTTACGATTCAGTGGTAGTATTTTTACTTCTTTTCTTTGGCAAAGACATGGCATTACCTGGGAGACATGAGGGACATGGTTTAGAGTAAAGACATGGCCAAGGCCAAGAAAAGATATTGATTAGTAGTATATGTAAAGAAGGGTTGTAGCTCGTTCTTTTGCTTCTACAGACAGGATCTACAAACAAAAGCAGGTAGCAGTGAAGGTAGGATCCCTCACCTAACCCTAGTCAATAAGGTTGTAGCTATTAAGTCAGGTAAAGGTTATCTCCGATCTAAGACTCTCATATCTACCTACATGAGTGAAGGAAGGTTGTAGCTATTAGGTCAGGGTTTCTATATTATATATATAGCCTCCCTTCCCTAACTGCCATGCCTATAAAGCTCCCTTCCCTCATGATTCCCCCTTCGGTGGGGGGGTTGATGCTGGGGTCAGAAGGATAGGTTGTAAGTGAGTAAGCCCTTCGGGGCAGGTAATAAACCACTATCATAGAAGAATCTCCCAGAATGCGGCACTAACAGGCTTTCAAACAGGAAAGTCTAGCATGCCTGCCTTAACCAAGCTCCTTCAGATTATCCCAAACAGGATGTATTGTAAGTAATAAAGTAGCAGCTATACGGTTTCAAGATCGGGGCCCGGCCCCTCTCCCATTAAGCTTTTAGTATTGCTCTCCTCTCCTTTTATAGTCGAGTCACTTAACGTACAACGCATCACTTCAAAATTGTACAGGGATCTCATGACCCATCAATCTACTAGGGACGTGACGTTTATTCTCAAAAATACGTACGTTGGTACTTACCGTCCAAACCAATAGGTTGCCCGTCAAGGATCTTCAACATTGTCTTTTCCCATTCGTCAGAACTAGATCCCCTTGGTAATGAGTTAAGCTAATGAAAAAACCCCTATATAACCCACCCCACCAACTTAGGAAAGTGACTATAGATATATATAATTATATATGTAATGACGGTATCGAATCCAGTCATTCATTATATATGTAATGATGAGCATAGAGAAACGACTACTTAAGTCCTTTATATATGTCATTACGCTTTCTTCCTTGCCCTCAGAAGCCCCTCCGGGACCTTTTAGTTAGAAGATATAGTTCCAACATCACCACCTTGATCAGCATCCCTTTCTTAGATTCTATTATGAATGAAATGAGATTCTATGGCAGTATTAGTTACATCTTATATGAGCTTTATGATTACTCTTATTACCTCTATATCTTACTGCATTACTGATCACACCTTACATCTCCATTGATTGATATGAAGAGTACTAGCTTCCATTAAGCTATGGTATAGAGTTAAGCTTATCCCTAATGAATACTAATACATGACCTTTGATTAGCTATTACTTATGGATATAACACACCATCATTACCTGCTTAAGTTGATATGTGATTCATTACTATCACCATCTATAACATATGACTAGATGACTCATTATACTATTATTACCAAGCAGTTTCACGTATGAGGTTATTGATTACTAGTACCTGTTTTGGCATGGAATATGATGTTACTAGTCCAGTACTATCACACTTGTATTGAATGTAATAGAGTGATTCCAAAGCTCACATGGGCAATAGGGTATGTTGTATTACTTGCTAAGCTTATATCACCATGGATTTGATAATTTCCTAAGTATAGACATAAGTAGATGTGTTGTATTACTTCATAGACCTTGTATCGAGTCAAAGCATATCGCTATATCTTATTCCTACGGTCATCGAGCTATCTCATACTTTGAATCGACCAAGGCTATATATATAGTATAAATACCATTGATAAGTTAACCTCATGGATATCTGTATAGTAATCCCATTGATCAAGTAACATGATGGATATATGGATAGTAATCTCATTGCTAAGGTAACATCATAGCTATACTTCTATCATATATGCCCAATTTGTTAACTTGATTACCAGAGATTAACCGATGAACCTATGATAATCAAAGAATATGGATGAATAAGGAGAATCCACATTACTACCTACTTAAGGGGCCATATCAAATAGAGCTAATATCAATCTGGATAAGAAGAGTAAGCCGAGGTATGTCCTTATTATACGTATTACTTAGTACCTGTATCACGTAATGTTAATGGACATCGTAAGTATTAATAACAAGGAGCTTAAGCAATGGAGTGAAGTGTTATGATGATTACAATAAGCTAGGTTATTAGTAATATCCCTAAGCTTCTTACACGTATTCCTTACATGGTGACCTTATGTATTACTTACAACTCTATTCAACCAGTGTTAGTTCCAACTAAGAGCTTAAACTAGTACGATTCATGTATTTTACATAATAAATGAGGATAGTTAGCTATGTTACATGCAATGATTATGGGTAACTACAACACTCGTTATCAAAACGTATTGCACATTACTTACAGCTTACTTAGCCCATCTAATATGGAAACATCGTGAGCTTATATTACCATTACAAAGGTTAAGAGATATGGTAATTCCCTAATAACTAGTCATTGTTATTAGTAATACTAGTAGTTACACAAGGCATGGTTATAATAGAGCAATGTAAGAACAAGTAACCAGTGTTTTATCTATACTAATAGTGATAATGCTAAGGGTTGTGTTTACTCCTTACTATTTATCTAAGTCATATCGTAACTTATGCTATACTAGTTCCATTGAATCAGTCTAAGCGTAATCATGCTTACTATTCACTATGTAAGATTGATAGAACTTACCATAACTAACCTGATACTAATAGGATAGAGTAGTACAGATTCCATTTCTTTTATAGGAGTAATGTGAGCAGCTAAGGTAATACAGCTCCTATGAGTGATGTAATTGCCCTATTCAAACCATTGTGATGCTTCATTACTATGCTTAATCTAACCGATCTAAGGTTCATGTTATGTACATATGAAGCTTACCCAGTAGTAAGCATGTAACCATATCACGTATTCTCTGTAATCAATCACACAACTAAGCTCTTATCACATATCACGATTATCGCCTAATATATACGATAGGTTCATATAAACCATAACACCCTAAGCTGATCTCTCTACTTAATAAGCAGAACAGTAAACAACACTTATAATGACGTGATTACCATAATGAACTCCATCATGTTAGTATTGATATCACAACTAGTCTGAACTCAAAGCAATCACTCAGCTTGTCATATGTAATGGTTATGCCTATGGTGTAATAGGTGCTGTATATTTGACATAAGTTTTGATAATGGTATTAGTACTAACCTGTATAAGTATGGTAAACTGTGTTATGTTCACTATATATGGAAGCTCCTTATTACTACAGGTCAGTGATTACGGTCATTCTACTTACATACTCTATTGATTCATAGATTGGCTCGATTACCATTATTATACAACACGTATCAAGTAAGTACTATGAAGCTGTATTTCCATATAAATGACGTAGAGCTTACTCAGTATTCAAACTAGTTATAAGGTTCTATACCATTAAGCAAGAGGATACAATTACAGCAAGTATAAGCTGTGGTTATAAGTAGTGCTATCCTGTTGAATATGGAACCAATGTAAGCTATTATTCCCATTACTCTGAGCTCATCCTGATTCTATGAGCTTGTACAGGTATAACAAGATCAGTACTAAACACATACTAGTAATCATAGAGAAGTATGGACGTGTTTTCCCTAATAGATATGATAGGTGAAATCATACGACTAATAGGTAAGCAAATCCAGGATATCAAGATAGCTCTTAGTGAGATCAAAGCACAACCCATATGAACAGTTACATGATTACACTAATGAAACGTAACAAGCTGCTTATCTCTGTTATTATTGAGAAGCCGTTCAATGAAAGGGTCTTAGTAAGCTCTATGAAGACTAAGGAGCTAATAGATATGGAGTTACTTATGGATAAGAGTAACTAGTATTAAGTAAACAAGGATAGTAGAACCAAGCTTTCCATATCATACATAGGGTAAAGTATTAGTATTATTCAATGGTTATCACATAGAGCTAGTGTTAGCATGATGAAGTATAGCTTATGACTACTCTTTCTAAGCATGTAGTATCATTAGCATTGACCTGTTACTTACTATGAACTGTAACAAAGCTCTTGTTCAATACTGATTACAAGCACCTTCCATGATAACAGCTGGTTTCAATGTCTGAACATGTTATACGCATCTACTATTACAGGTATACTAATTACTCATAATACGCCTATCATTAACTAGTACAGAGTAATTGAAATAGCTTATAGTGTAATAAAAAGATACTAGTCATTACGTAATCTACCTAATTGAATATAACATATCCATATCTTATGGAACAAAGGTAATAGAGTATAACAGATAAGCTTTACCTATTGATCTATGCAATTAATGGTGTTCATTGGATACTAATACTAAGATTAATCATATGGAAACCATAGACCTGTACAAAGGTTGTTATGGAATCACAGTCTCAGTTAAGCTGAGTAAGCATAAATACTACCACTTATAAGCAACAGGTGAATAGTGCTGACTTTCCCTAATCTAATCATAATTGAACATACGTTTTATTACTTACATTATATTGGAATATGCTAAATACATAGGTGCAGGTATTAGTACCATTGCATTAATTGGACCTGGTATAGGTATTGGCATAGTGTTTGCATCACTTATATTAGGTACTTCTATAAATCCATATATAGCAGGACAAATGTTCTCATATGCCATATTAGCATTTGCATTAGTAGAAGCAATCGCCTTGTTTGCTCTAATGATTGCATTCCTAATCTTGTTCTCATAAGTGAAACTAACACAACAAACTTTCCATAATATAGAAACAGCACTAATCTGACCATTGCTTGAAGTTCACAATCCTTGATAAGAGCTTAGCTACTGACAATCCCATATAAGTATTTCCCTCATATTCTCCCTATATGATTACCATTGCTTTGGTGATAAAGAAAGGTGACAGATTAAGCATTAGAACAGGTACAGATATATGATGGAGATCAGCACGTATGAATAGTGTATCAATACCATACCTTATCTATACATTCTAACACCACTAGTTACATAGATAGAAGTAATGGTATTCGATCATTATAAGCTGATGAACACAACGATACAAGTTAGACATGTGATCAATTAGGGAGCTTCTTATACTGGTATGAAGCAAATAACAGGTAGACATATTCCATATCTATTCTACTTGCTTAACCTTTCTATATAATGAAGCTTACTACTATATCCATGTGTTTACATAATCAACACGTAACAGTAATTAGTAATTACATAGTTAAGCTGAGTTCCTTATACGTATTAACTAAAGATCATTCGGGGATTCCTTCTAGTTGATACTATACATATAGCAATTACGTAAGATCAAGATATGGTAATCAATGCCAGTAAGTTAAGCACAAAGGTAAGTTATCAGAGTCATGAAGCTGTATACACACACCATAGTACAAGGTATATAAGCTATTCTATATCACGTATTATCTCTAATGAATGGTCACTCTTATTACATGCTATGAGCTCAGTGTATTATGGGAAAAGGCATATCTATCTCACTTCATAGTTCATGGTCAAGCTATCTATAGATATGATGTTTTATATCATGATCTTACAACACCCATTCTGAATGCTATGAGTGCAACACGTAGTATGAACAAAGAGATACCTGCAGCTTAGGTTACATGATGATCCTTACTATTACTTATCTCTATACTATTGATAGGACATAATAAGGAGATCTCATATCACTAATTAGGGAAGAGCTTGTACATCATTATGTGTATTGGGTGTGTACATAACAAGGGTAATAGTGCTTATACGGATTCAAAGTAAGCATATAAGTAATAACTATTAGTTACATGTATGATATTCCTGGAAAAAAGCTGTACTAACTACTGGACAAAGGTTATTGCTTTGAACACATAGCTTAATGGTGTTTATTACCATACCTCTTGCTTAGCTCTGATCACTGTTATGGTTTGACTTATGGATATAACACCAATACAGCTTACTGTAATTAACAGGGATTAGCTTATCATTACAGCTAAATCAATGGAGTTTTTACTAGTTCATATATCTTATGGATCCCTATGTTCCTGTAGTTGTAAGAGCTAGTGTAATTAGTACGAGGCTTAGTACTCGTGTTAATGTGATCTATTACGGATATAGTGTGATCTCATGTAGATTATGACATTACTTATGATTACTAGTATCATGTGTTATAAGCATATCTATTGGATTAACTAGTGTGTTTTATTACTACTTACTAGTATAAGCTCATGATCTGGGATTAGCTATCAGGTTGATTACTCTATTGCTTACTACAAGGATGAAAACTAAGCTGGTAGTTATAACTATGGTAAAGCTATTATTGTTCATTGTCGCTCACTGTACTTTGTTCCCAAGCCAAACCAACCAAAATAGGTCAAAGGGGAATTCATTACCAACTTAAAAACCTCCCATCAATATGGATGGGTCTACTGGTTCCATTTATTGAATCCCCAGAGAAAGAGGAAAAAACAAAATAGACCCACTCCCATCAGAGAAGCAAGCGTAGCAGCTTTTGAATCGACTACGGCAAAAATCATCGCATTGCCTACCGTGCGTTGTTACATCCCGCACTCCGTCTTACCCAAACTACTTTTCCCACCTTACCCCAACTATTTATATAACCCACCATCTCTATAGTAGCAGGGGAAACAATGTATGTAAGGAGGCCGTAAAACACCTCCTTGGACCGCAGATTAGAATCCTGAGTAACCCCAAAGTAGAGCTTCTTAATTCAGTGATGTAGGTAGGATTTGGTTAGGTAGTAATGAAAGGTTAGTTATAAGGGTGAGCGTTGTGGCTATATTCTCCTCAAAGCAGCAAGCCACTGCCTGGTGATGAAGTAAGATGATGAAGAAATATCCAGCCAGTCCCAATATGAGGTGACATCCACAGAGAAGGCCCTCCTATACTACTATAAGAGAGAACTAAATATAAAGGCAAGTGAAGTTGTTGAACTCTAGAAAGAAGTCTCATTTCAACTATGCACAGACCGTTTGGGTGAGTCCGGTCCCACAGTTGGTGGGTGCCGTTACACAAGCGGTTACACAACAGGGTAGTGTCCAGTAGACCTACTATACCGCTACTACTCTACAACTAGTAGTTCTACTCTAGAGCTTCAGACTACTGCTAATCATTTCCTATATGGGGCCTTAGGGCAAGTAAGAAATAAAGTGTCCATTCCGTGCCGTGCCATCCAGAATTGGGGGGAGCAAGGTACGAAAGGTAAATAGCAGTACCTCCTCTCCTCGTATTTCTGGCTGAAGCAAGTGTTGGGGCAGCACTCAAAGATCAACTAGGGTTAGAAGGGAGTAAGAAAGTCAAGGGGTAAGGTTGGCCGGTTGAATCCCGTGTCCCAATAAGAAAAGTTATAGTGCAGTAGCAAGTAAGCGATTCATGAGAAGGGTATAGGTATAAGGCAGGTGCTGGTGAGCTGGTAAAGCAAGGTAAGGGGGAGTAATGCCGTACCCTTCTAATCTTGACTGGCTGGCTAAAGCTATAGGTGGTATGGGTATAGTATATAACAGCAAGGTAGGCTTAATAAAGTAAATAGTCAAAAGGGTAGCAACAAAGGATTCATGAAGCAAGTGTACAAGGCTACAGGTGCTAGTTCTTAAGGTGGACAGGTCCTTAATAAACACAGAATTGAGAGGTAAGGAAGAGTAAGAAGGTTGGTTTCATGCCATTCCAAGCTCGTTAAGGGAGAGGGCCAACCTTTCGCTATACTTCTGGATCTGCCTTCCCCTGGTATACTTCAGTGCAAGCGTGCTCCTGGAATATAGAGAATCTGGTACTCGGGTGGTGGGTTAAGAGTGTTCCTGAGAGTAATTCAGTTCGAGTAAGTCAGTTCTTAGAGACAAGTGACTCCATTTCATTATTGGGGAGCTAGTGAGTTACTTTATTATACGTAATTACTGAACAGGCCAATGCCTGAAGAAGTTGATGATAAATGGGTTCAGTTCGGAGATGGCGTTTTCAATAATTTGGATTCGCCGGACTTTTTTGTGACCCATGCCTAGAGGAGAGCACGTGTTATTCTCCGAGGCTTTGTCGAGCTATAATATCGCTACTTACAAGGCCTTTAATCCATGGTTATGAAATATAGTAAAGGCTTAACGTAACCCCATAGGAATAGAAGAGCGATATACGGTAGGCAAGATGAGGTAGGCGTGGGATACTCTATGCTTATAACAGAACCAACTGGCATAACATGTTCTTGCTAGCTCTTTACTGTCTTCCTAGCCCTTTACTGCTTTCCTAGTGTAAGGGCATTTACTGGATGCATTGATAAGGCAGCTAGAGAGATCTACGCTTAACGCTCTCTGGTCTCCATGCTTAACGCTCCTTGTCTCCATGCTTAGCGTTTCCTGGTCTCTACTCCCTGGTATCCATGCTCCTTGTCTCCACGCTTAACGCTCCCCGGTCTCTATGCTTACCGCTCCCTGGATAAGGCCTTGAATTCATGGTTATGAAATATAGTAAAGGCTTTATGAAATCTATGGGCATATAAGGGCGATATAAGATAATCACTGAAGGCATGATGTAATAACTGAATCGTTAAGACAGGCATCATTGTAGAAACATGCATCCGTAGAAACAGGCATCATCGTGAAAACATGGATAAAGACTGAGCCATTATCACATAAGTATGGACCTGCATCATAAGCAAAACGGAAGATATAGTTTTCCATGCTATAATAAGCATACAAGAAAGACCTGTCTCGCCAGAACTAACCGGATCATAATAAGAAGACAAGGAAATATAGGCCTAGGGCATCCTAGTAGTCCCATACCCATACCTACCCGTAAGGCGAGTAATGGAGCAGTTACCCTCACCGTTAAATGACGATATGTATTTTCTGGGCACGATCGAATACAAGCACTTGGCTTAATATACGACCTACTAATGCTAATGCAGGCACTTGGCTGAATACACGACCTAAAGTTAGATAGTTGGAAGGGTAATAAAATAAAGGGCCTGTTTTATCTCTACGAAGCCATCCATCGATGTTAAGGTGAGCAAATCAGGTAACGTAATCCTGGAGTCATGAACCTTCCCTTGAATAAGTCCCCTACACCAAGGAGTGGTTAGCGGAGTGTCTAGTGGGAGGCGATGGATGATTTACCCGCTATACAACCATGTTTCAGTAAAGACAACCTACCTTTCATACCCCAAAGGTCTCTAGAGGGTCATCAATATCGTCAAAGTGCTGTTTTGCCTCTCCCTTTTGGTCTTTAGGCCTTACGGCACCTTAAATGCCATAATTTAGTAAGAACTTGTCCTTCCCATTACGATGCTAAAACGTCATTTAAAGCGTAATTACGTATATAACGAATGAATGCATAATTACATATATAATATAGCTAATTGATGGCGGCCCGTTGGTCGAGCGATGGCGGCCTTTAGTCGAGAGTTCGTTACCTCACCCTGCCGGGGGCATGATGGCGGCCCTTCGGTCTTTAGGCCTTACGGCACCTCTCCCCATAATTGAGAGCGGCCTTACGGCACCTTTATCAAGTCTTAATATTTATAATACCAACAAAGAAATTATTCATCTTAATACCTAAGCTCTTCTACCAATACTACAACAAGAACTACCTAAGAGCCCCTCCGGGTTTATGAGGATAAGCCACTCCTCCAAGAAAGAAGAACCATGAATCATTTCTGATAGTTGGATAGCAAAGAGAAAGAACCGACGTCATCAGGTTGTGGTTGTGAAGGAAGGAGGCAATAAGACAACTCGTGGATAAGTGTAAAGTAACAGCCTTTCGTTTCCGTATGTTCTCTTAGTAACCAATAAGAGTAGGAAGTGGTAACAAGTAGTGTATTCCTCGCTGCTGCGGCTCGGGTAGGATTTTCACGTCCGAAATCTCAACTAAACTCAATATGAAGTCAAGTCAACTAAGCTCAATAGGATTATTCATGATGGAAAGCAGCCCTATTCTATGATTGTCAGCTTTGATCTTTCTTATGTCTTCTGAGAACAACTTGATTAGCCTATTCACAGCTTTATTCAGAGAGAGAAGGATGAGTAGTTATTAGTAGTTCACAGCTTGGATTTATCTATTAATAGTTGGTCCCTTGATACTTTGCTATGATAGGTTATTTTTAGAGATAGATAGCTGCTTATGGCACCCTCATCTTGATCCTTGCACCCTCAAAGGGAGGCTCAACCCTAGTCCTTGCCTGTCCCTCAATAAAATAATAGGACCATCCATGTAAAGTATTATGATTCGCTATGACTTACCTAGGACTTACCTATAAGAGCTACTACTGACTATGATAACTATATTCCTTCACTTTCTTACTAGATTCCTGAGCTCATCTTACTAGCTAACTCATCTTACTAGTTTACTAATATTACTAGCTGACTCTGATACCAATAGGAAATCATACATCTTTAGGGCGTGTACTCAGAAGACCAATTAGGGAGGAGATTCATTATGCAGACTCTTCCTATAATTACGGGAAGGTCATAGGATATTCTTAGCGCCCATAGAATATATTAATTAGCATGGAAATAAGAATATAGAATATTTTCATTAGCAGCATGGAAATACTCTAATTATGCATACTAACCAATTGACTCTTTCATTACGTACGCATGGGGATACAAAAGCTGAGCCTGGGAATACAATATAAAGGTACTGGGGATATACAATAAAGTATCAACCATTGCATCTTCAAATGGAACCATTCATTGCATCTTCACATGGAAATTATTATCGAGATCATGAAAAGTTGAAGCCCCTTCCTTTGTATTGAATCCTTTCCTTTGGGGTAGTTCATAGTATGTAGAGTAAGAGGAAGGGTGGGTGAGAATCCCGCTTCAAATAGGGAGGTGGTATCTTCTTGCTCTCTATGGCAACCAAATGCAATATGCGTAGTAAAAGTAATAATAAGGGAATCCATCTTATATACGTATTTCAAAGTGGTGAAAGTAATGCGAAGGGAATAGAACCGACAAGACTTGAAGAGCACTAAAAACCCTTTAAAGCACTCTTATCGACCAAAAGATAGGAGGTAAAAGATAGGAGGTAAAAGATAGGAGGGGATACTTTCAAGTGGGTGGTCTAAACCTATGAATCCGATAGACCTTGTTGGTTAATACGTCTATAATAGAGTTGTTTTTGGAATAACTAGATTTTGAACTACTGACCCGGAATTTCACCCCCGCGTTCAACTGGTTCATATAGCTGTAAAAGTGACATATCCATCTATATAAGGATAAAATCGCCCCACCTCCTTTCAATTACTACACCCAACTACGATAAGAGAGTTTATCGTCTTCATGAAAAAGAGAATCTTCTCCCAACTTTAGTTCATTTGCTTCAAACAACTTCTATCAATCAATATCTTCATTTCCCTTGCATGAGGAAGGGATTCATCGCTTGCTCTTCCGAGAGCAAGGACAAGCGAGAAATCGATGGCGGCGATGGCGGCGATGGCGGCCCTCACCATATGAATAGTGTCACCCTACCGGGCCTCGTAACCTCGGTCGAGCCCCCTACCGGGTGATGGCGGCCCTTTAGTCGAGCCCCCTACCGGGTCCTAACCATATGAATGGTTAGCGTTAACACCCTATCCTCACACGTTACCTCTCCTTCCCAATGAATTATTAGTTTGCTTTAGTGCTTCCCCAGAACGATTGAACCTGAAGTCTTGACACAGAACTATTGAAACAGTCCACTTTAGGAGCTGCCAGCATCCCTTCTTATTCCTAACTTCGTCTTTTCACCTCTTACGTTTACTGCTAGAACCTTTTGTTATCACCTTCGCTGGGTTGGTGAATCTAGATTTTGTTAGTTCAGGATCCAAATCAAATGTCTGATCCATTCAATGCGGCCTTTTGGTTTCCTCTTGTTCAATGCCCAAAGAAAGTAGAAGAAGTAGCCCTCGACAAGAGGCAAGAAAGGGAACAAGACAAGGAAGAAAAAGGTTCAAATACAGGAAATAAACACTTGGGTAAGGTGAAATGTTATAGGTGTCACCAGATGGGGCGTTATGTGAACTAGTGTATGGCAAAGAAGAAGGGGAAGGCACAAAAGGTTGCAACTAGCGAACAAGAAGATTCTATTGATACCTTGAAGGAGAAAAGCTATTCTGCGGTGCTTGGCAGAAAGCATCCCGAGAATCAATAGGTGGAGAATCCAAATCCTCTGTTGTACCCAACTCGATCACCGGTGAAGGACGTTCCAATTGAGTGTCCCAACATGCCTGAGCAATGCCCTCCAATTACAGACTTGCAATCTGAAGTTTAGCCTCCTCCTCCAGATCAGAACACGTCTTAAAATACGTGGAGAGGCTACAGATCCATGAGTCCATGGCTTCACCATTCATCTGCCCTGAAAACTTTGGAAATTGGAAGCAGGTGTCCAATTGCATCGACGCTGGAGATCGTCGTTGTTGCATATGCATGAGTTCATTAAGCGCTAGTGCCAAGTCCTGGATGGGAGAGTAAAGACCAGTAGTAGAGTCCTTTGGGGTTGCCTCTTGGCGAGGAGGCATTCTTCTCATAGGCGCATTGGGAAACTGAGACCAACGTGCAAGAAAACACTGATGAAAACCCTATATCCGTCATTGGACTGAGTGATGAGGAAGGCGCACTGAGAAAAAGCCCTAAATCTGTCATTGGATTGAGTGATGAGAAGCACACACTGAAGACTGGTTCTGAGGCACTAAAATCTTACACCAACCACAGAAGATCAGTCCCTTAGAAGGGCGCAATAGAGATCTGGAAGAAAATACTGCAAGATCTACCAATGAGAAACCCTGATAAAGGCATAATTAGAGTTGGAACAGTCCCTGAGGAGGGCGAAAGAATCTCTGGAAAAAGTCCCTGAGGAGGGTGCAATGAGATCTAAAAAAATGTCTTAGGAGGGTGCAATGTCCCTCAAACCCTAGAGATAGGGCGTACCAAAAAAACCTTGCTGTAAACCCCTAAGGAGGGCAAAAATGGAGTGAAACCCTAGTGCCAAGGATCCAAGTCTGAGGAGCCCCTTGCTTCCAACTTAGATGAGTGGGCAATGGAGTCTATAGCACCCCTCAACAATAGCCTTCTTCCCAAAGCCTTCAAAAAACTAAGTTATACTTGAGGTTTTTGTTGATGTGCTTGTTCCACTTCCTTGACTAGCGACCTACACACAAAGGAGGTCTGAAAGCTATCCAATGCAATGCAAACACTAAGCAAGGGTTAGAGAAATGATAAGCAACAAGATCTTAAGCAAGAAATTATGAATGAGGTTTGAAAGCTATCAAGCATACAAAACTTACCAAGAGAAATCCAAGTGGTTTGAAAGCTAACATGAATACTTTTTATTACTTACCAAACAAATGAAAGATGTTACCTCAAGCTTGAAGAGAAATGGGGACCAAAGAGAGCAAACTTGGATATCCACGAGTCTCCACCACCAAGCAATAAAACAATCTAAAAAGCGAACTCACGATAGAAATTCCAAGCACTAGTATTATTTCCAACTCCAAATCTAACCCAAACATGCTAATACCTCTCCCTTTTATAGCCAAAGGATAGCGCATGAAGAGTCCCAATGCCCACTATATGTATGTAATTACGCATCGAAGAAAAGGGCTGGTGGTAGGATCGTCTTCCTCCCTATATCGTATCGCCTTCCCAACCTGCAATCGCAACCCTATCCCTCTTATGATCTATCTGGGTTCAATAACTCTCTTTTTGCTTTAGCAAAATATCTTATTTAATGCATGTAAGGTGATTCCTTCCAATCAGGCAGGGTGCAGGATAACGAGGGCTTAAGCGGCGGGTAAGTAAAAACCTCTTCTAAAGAAGAAGCCCATCCCCATATGATCCTAAAGGTTCAGTCAAGTCTTGAAACTAGAATCCCAAAGCAAAGGTTCAGGGAAAAAGAATCTAAATAAGAAGTTGAGTCAATAAGATCCCTTAAAAGGTTGGCAGAAGGAGAGACTTTGGTGGTTGTCTTTCTTACCTTATAATTATTGGTATAACGTATTACCTTATAGGTACCACTATCACCTATCTCGCTTAGGAGCCTTTACCATACGATTCTGAATCCACTGCATTCTAGGAAAGAATAGACCTACATATCCTTGCCTCTCTGATAGATAGTTACCCACACGAAGAACTTAAACGGTCCTATATACTATTATGAACTTCATTAATCACGCTTAGTGAGACTGACTAGTGACAACCCTTCTATTCTAAGGACCGGATCACCAATAACCGTCGTCTTTACCACCCTTTATATACCGGCTCCCTTACTGCTTCACATAGAGCATTGGATTGGTCACGGGCGATAGATCTGACACGGCGTTCAATTGCAACACTCGCAATGAATGCCTGATCGTTATTGACTGCTATTTACTTTCTCTTATGGCTGGGATCAACCTTACATGCCTTACAGATTATGGTATGTATCACCTTCTTGGTACCACGTATTGCCTATTTGTACGACGAGGAGCCGGCAGTACAATTAGTCAATTTGAAAACATCTGCAAGGAATAGACCTATCCACCTACTTCACCAATATAATTCGACTTACCCCAGTCCTCACGCTTACTTGTCGGACAGGGCTTACCAGAGTTTTGGACGACACATGGCTGGCCTCTCTGTTGCCCAGTTTATTCTGGATGAATGATTGATTCGATCAACATTTGTGATTTTTTTAGAAGGGAGATGCCTCATTCTGTTATATATGATTCAACGCTTTCACTTTGACATTGTCATTTCGGTAACTGAGGATCTAACCGAACCTTAGAAGTAGTTCGGTTTCCCTTCAATCTAGAAAAAACGAAGCGACTCACGACCTTTTACCATCTATTTCTTTGAGCATCTGACTTTTGAGGTTGCCTTTCTCACATCAAAATCTTTGAGGGAATAAATCTATTTTAGGGGAATAAATCAAAGCGTAATTACATATATAAATAAACGGGACACTCTGGGATAACGAATCTAGACCAGAGACAGAGAAAAGAGTTCATCCATCACATCCCATCCCATTCCATCCCACTCCAAAGGAAACAGGCAGCGGGTACAGGGCGGCAACAGAGAGAAACGGTTAAGGTAACAACTCTTACCATATCCCTAATACTCTACATCTAACAGCTATACCTCTATAGGCGGCAGCGGCGGCTTCTATTCAGACCCCTACCTGACAAGCTAATACTAGAGCAGCAAGGGAACGGAAGATAGACATGGAGATATATACTCCTATCAATAAGCCAGATGATGCAGCCAGGAATGAGAGGACGGATGAAACCAGAAGATCAGCAGCTGATGAGCCAATCAAGAATGATGAATGGAGTCAGTGATCCGAAAAGAAATAATGATCCGAAAAGGATGAAAGGATGATGTCCGTTGGATATGATCGTGGGGGAGCTTCCAGCTGATAAGAAGGGGAAGTAAAGTGTTGCCGGGACCGGTGCCTGCTTTATTTGAGAAGGGGAAGTCGTTCGTTTTCGTGCCTGCTGTATGGAGGGAGCTAAGTGCCTGCCTGCGCCCACTCCACAAAATGAGGAGCGGATCGTTCCACCTTGTCTCCACATGTGGGTTCATCGATAAACCAAGCTGCCTGGCATGCCATTTCCCCACCCACATAAATAGGGGGTGACCCACCCACTCCCTCCAAAAAGTGTATTTCAAGCGGCTTCGCACCTCCCTGGTCCAATTGGCTTTCTCCCACCCGGTTCCCCGCCCCGATGTAAGTATCCCCTAGTGCGAGCAATAAGTAAGACGACCACTTCGTCCCTAAAGCCTTGGACGAAAGGAAGGGGCTGGATGTAAGTGGGGCAGAAACTATCGCCTCCATTGACCTAGCAATTTCACCAGCAGGAACAAAGGCACAGTCAATTCGAGATTTATATAAAGGTATAGTGAAAGTTGACCCAGTAGTTTCTCCCCCACCATCAGTCGTCGAGGTAGCAGGAGAGGTTGAAGCAGCAGTGAAAGATTTCGGTTACCCACTTACTATGAGCATACTCATATGAAGCAGATTCCGTTCTATTGCATCTCGATTCGAACGCACATGAATTTCGTACCGGGGTGAAGGACCAACCATCATCATATCGGTAATTGATTCCTTATCGTAGCTGTGAGTGTAACAACTTGGTGAATGCGCATATTGGTGGAGATTGAACCCATTTTTGACAGTTGCTGTCAAATTGGATACTATATACGATGCTATCAATGCTACATTGGAACTGACCGGGATAGAACCAAACGCACCTAGCTCCATCTGGGGTAAAGAACTCTAATTTGTGTATAGGGTGAGTAAACGAACTCTCGACCAGGGGGAGAGGCAACTTGCTTCATTTCATTCCCTCCGGCTTTGTATCGTGGGCGCCTTCATCCGAACGAGGCATAGGCGGGTGAGGGTGCGTTAGCACACTCGACTAAAAGGAGAGGCCCGGTAGGGTGAGCCTGCCGAACTCTCGACTATAAGGCCGCCATCGACTCACTCATTCATATGGGTGAGGTAAACCCTATTCTAAGTCTATTACCCTCAAAGCAAGTTTGGTGTAGGGTGGGTTGGGTTCAATAACTCAAATTTTGCTTGATCAAAATATAAGATTTCAGGCATTTCAGGTGATTCCTTCCAATGAGGCGGGTGCAGCATAAGAGGCTGAGGCGGGTGAGGTTGAAAGAGTCTATCCTTGTGGTGGTAAGTGTGGTGGGCAGTAAGAAAGGTAAGGAGAAGGTTGGTTGATCCATCTGGTCCTGATAAGATAAGTCTAGTGCAGTAGCCCTCCTAAGCATTCATTCATCGAGTGGTACGCAGTAAAGGCAAGTCTCGTTATTTCAGGTGGGTAGGTTGTTTGTCAACACTTCAGTAAAGGTTGTGTCATGCCGTCCTGATAAGAGGGGAATAGCTGTACCCACCCACTAAGCGATTCATGAAAGAAGTGGTATAGGGAGACCAGTAAGAGTTGTTCAGGTGGTAGAAGGTGAGTAGCAGGCAGTATCAGTAAATGAAAGGCGGGTAGGTCGTCTATTCCTTCCTAGCAATGGAGTGGGTTTCTAATTAATGAATCGTATCGGCAAGGCTCGGCCGTAATAGTTGGTACCAAAGGATCTGTCCTTTCAGAAAGTGTCCAGGCCTGTGAATGCTATATGGAAGCCCGTCCAAAAGATCCTCTATTGATTGGAAGCTCCGCCCCATTCAACGCTGTAAGTTTGGGGCATAACAAAGGTTAGGTAAGGAGTGAAGGTTGTTGAAGCAGGTGGGTAGTTAAGAGTAAAGGTTCATAGTCGAGGTTCAAAGTTGCTGTACCCACTTTGTATTTCTGCCTGAAGCAAGTGGTTTCCATACACTAAGTAGGGTTAAGCAGTTCAAGTAAAGGGTGGTTAACACGTTGATAGGCACATGAAGTAAAGGCAGGTGCGAAGCTGAGGTTTTTCAATAGCACAATGGGTTCTAGACCCATTGAAGGCTTAGGCGTCGCTCGTTCTATAGGTGACTTTCTTGTAGGGTGTAAGGTAGTGAGGTCCTGTATATCAATGTTTAGTGCCCAGCTTTCGGAGGGTCATGCAACTGTGCAGCCACAGTCCACAGCCGTAACTCTTCTTTCTTTGCTTCTGCTGTCCGTTTCGTGAGCTCTCGAAGTTTGAAGTTTTTGTTTACTTTGCCAGTAGTTCACATTCCAAGCGCTTTGGTTAGCTAGCATTGGTCCATTCCTAATGCCAGAGCAGCGACATCAAGGATTAATTAGCCCATTCCCCTTACTTTTAGCGCCTTAACCTTATATATGAGCTCATATCCCAGGACCCTATATCCAAATTACTATAGGTTTTTCTTCTTTTGCCATTATAAAAGTGATACTAAATGCTGTGAATATAATTAATAGAGTGGTAGATACAATAAGTCCTAAGGGAATTACCTAAGCATCCATAATAACTAAATGACTAGAAGCAATCAAATATCCTTTTATATCATAGTGATCATGGTCTCTCATAATTAGTATGTCAAGGTGACGCCAACCCGACCGGATGGGAGGTTAGCCCACCCTAGTTTTAGGGTTCAAGGGGCAGGGACAAGCAACTATCTAAACATGTAGTTGTTCTCAGCAAGCTCTACAAGGGACTATGCTAATCTCTCTTTATCCGAGCTAAAAAGAATATATCCTCCTCTTTCATCCAAGCTAGATTAGTAATTGCCACGCGTATGAATCTCTCTCCATGCAAGAAATAGATTCTCTTCCTCCCATGCTGCGTAATCTCTTCCATGCGCAATGATGTTATCCGCGTAATAAATATCAATAGTCATAATGGTGGGTTATTGGTTTAGTAGTCATGCTTGGTCTTGAATGACTGAATAGATGCATGAGTTGCTCCTCCTTCCAACCATGATGATTGGCTTATTCTCTGGTGCAGTGAACGTGGATAAATAAGAACTGATGGAGTGAACGTGTATAACGAATTCCTGAAGTCTGGAGCATGAGTCTCCATCCAACCACTCATGGTTTAGTCGTTCCTTCGATTAGTATAGATAAGCATAAGTCATAGTTCCTAGTTCCTTGCATAGTATGGAGCATAGTTGATCGTGAGCATAGTGAAGAAGTCATATTAGTTCTCATAGTTTGGTAGCAGTCCCAAAGTGGTTATTATCATAGTCACAAAGTAAATAGTTCGTAGGAGCTAGTTCTCATAGTTCTTCGTAGCAGTCCCAAAGTGAGAGAAGGTTAGTAGCAGTCCCTAAGTAATCATAGGTAGCTGGTGTTCGGGTGATCGCGGCCATTATCATCGTCCCGCAGTAGGTATCATCATCATCCCGCTGTAGGTGTAGTTGGTAAAAGGTGTCAAATATCAAGGATGGGTTACCTCCCCGTGGTTGGTTGTTGGGGAAATGATTGGTAAGGGAGGGACTAACATGAAAGTCAAGTAGGAATATCCTATGGTCCGGCTGGGATGATATTATATCAACGTGGACTGGGATCCATCCATTCATCTACTGGCGATGCTTGCTGTCTTAATTCATCAATCGTATCTGGAAGCTGCTCGTGCCCCCACGAATCTAAATAGTGGTACCCAGGATATGAATTAAGTAAGTGTAATGTAAGCTAGCTAGTGAATGCTGTCTGTTTGGGGCATTCATTACTGGACCACCAGTAAGGGCTTTCCTAGATAGTTCCTTCCTCGGGATGGCACTAGATAATGAAAGGACGAACTGTCAATACGAATGCCACTGTAAGGATCCCGGGATGGCATGTCAGTAGTTGCCTAACGGTAAGGAACGGTCTGTCAATACGAATCCATGAGATCCCCTCCGGGCCTATTGATTCCAATACCGGCGAGTCACCAGCGCCGCTCTGTCTAATACCGCTCTATAGTATAGTTATTTGGATAGTGACGAAACCAGTTGATACCGTAAAGTCACCTCCAAATACCCTGCCTTTCTAATTTGTCTAATCTGTTTCTTAGGCGAGTCTTATTGTGGTTGTATGGCTGTAACATAATTTGTGGGGGATGGCTGGAACATAGTCACCAACGAGTCACCGCTCTGTCCGGTGGAGCTCAAATGGTGGAGCTCAAAGCAGTTATACGTGCGGGTTGCGACCGAAGGGAGCTGTGATAACGTTCTCTGCCTCATGAACAGCCATCAAACCTCTTTAGGCATTCGTCATTTACTCGTGATCTCAGCACTCATTCTCCCTCGCTTAATTTAAATTGCATGGCACTTAGGCGTGAAGACCATTGC